>CM059434.1:39387108-39842108 GCA_030390025.1 Squalus acanthias
GTTCCCCTTTATCCACTCTATATGTTACTTCCTCAAAGAACTCCAGCAAATTTGTCAAACATGACTTCCCCTTCGTAAAACCATGCTGACTTTGTCCTATTAAATTATGATTATCCAAATGTCCTGTTACTGTTTCCTTAATAATGGACTCCAAAATTTTACCTACCACAGATGTTAGGCTAACCGGTCTATAGTTACCAGCCTTCTGTCTACTGCCCTTTTTAAATAAGGGTGTTACATTAGCAGTTTTCCAGTCTGCCGGGACCTTAGCGGAATCCAGGGAGTTTTGAAAAATTATTACCAATGCATCTACAATCCCTACCGCCACTTCCTTCAAGACTCTAGGATGTAAGCCATCAGGTCCAGGTGATTTATCCGCCTTGAGTCCCATTATTTTACCGAGTACCACTTCCTTAGTGATTTTGATCGTGTTTAGCTCCTCTCCCCCTATAGCCCCCTGTTTGTCCAGTGTTGGGATATTCTTAGTGTCCTCTACTGTAAAGACTGATACAAAATATTCATTCAGTGTTTTTGCCATCTCCATATTTCCCACCATTAATTTCCCGGTCTCATCCTCTAAGGGACCAACATTTACTTTAGCCACCCTTTTTCTTTTTATATAACTATAAAAACTCTTACTATCTGTTTTTATATTTTTTGCTAATTTACTTTCATAATCTATCTTCCCTTTCTTAATCAATCTTTTTGTTATTTTTTGCTGCCTTTTAAAGTTTTCCCAATCCTCTGTCCTCCCACTAGATTTCGCTACCTTATATGCCCTTGTTTTTAGTCGAATACTATCCTTAATTTCTTTACTTAGCCACGGATGACTGTCCTTTCTTTTACACCCTTTTCTTTTCAGTGGAATATATATTTTTTGGAAGTTGTAAAATAACTCCTTGAATGTACACCACTGATCATGTGTCGTCTTACCCTTTAATCTATTTTCCCAATCCACTCTACTCAATTCCGCTCGCATACCTTCATAGTCTCCTTTATTCAAGCTTAGCACGCTTGTTTGAGATCCAACCTTCTCACCCTCTAATTGAATATGGAACTCAACCATGTTATGGTCACTCATTCCAAGGGGATCCTTTACTAGGACATTTTTAATTAATCCTGTCTCGTTACACAGGACCAGATCTAAGGTTGCTTGCCCCCTGGTGGGTTCAGTTACATACTGCTCAAGAAACCCATCCCTAATACACTCAATGAACTCATCCTCAAGGCAGCCCTGCCCCATTTGATTTGTCCAATTAATATGATAGTTAAAATCCCCCATAATTATAGATGTTCCCTTATTACATGCCTCAACTATTTCCTGATTGATACTCCGTCCAACAGAGTTGCAACTGTTCGGAGGCCTATAGACTACGCCCACTAGTGTTTTTTTCCCCTTATTATTCCTTATCTCCACCCAAACTGTTTCATTATCATGATTTTTTGACCCAATATCATTACTCTGTATTACAGTGATTCCTTCCTTTATTAACACAGCCACCCCACCTCCCTTTCCTTCCTGCCTGTCCTTCCTGATCGTTAAATAACCTGGTATGTTTAATTCCCAGGCATTGTCACCCTGCAGCCATGTTTCTGTAATGGCCACAATATCATAACCATATGTAGTTATTTGTGCCATTAACTCGTCTATTTTGTTACGAATGCTACGTGCATTCAGATAGAGAACTTTCAAATATGCTTTGTGGCACTTAGTTCCTGCTTTTTCACTTTTTACCACTTTACCTTTTACTCCACACACTCTGTCCCTTCCTGCCACGCTCTGTATTGTGATTCCCCTACTGCTACCTATGTCTATGACCCTCTCTGTTGTCATTTTTATTTTTTGCTCTCTTGAAACCTCCCCCCCACTAATTAGTTTAAAGCCCTCTCTACAGCCCTAGTTATTCGATTCGCCAGGACACTAGTCCCAGCACTGGCCAAGTGAAGTCCGTCCCAACGGAACAGCTCTCTCCTGCCCCAGTACTGGTGCCAGTGTCCCAAGAAGCAAAACCCATTTTTCCCACACCAGTCTTTGAGCCACGCATTCAACTCCCTGATTTTATTTACCCTAGCCAAATTTGCTCGTGGCTCAGGTAGTAATCCAGAGATTATTACCCTCGAGTTTCTGCTTTTTAATTTGGCCCCTAGCTGCTCAAACTCCCTCAGCAGAACCTCTTTCCTTGTCCTATCTATGTCATTGGTACCAACATGGACCACGACAACTGGATCCTCCCCCTCCCACTCCAAGTTTCTCTCCAGCCCAGAGGGGATGTCCTTAACCCTGGCACCGGGCAGGCAACACAGCCTTCGGGACTCTCGCTCTTGGCTGCAAAGAACCCTATCTATCCCCCTAATGATACTATCCCCTACCACTACAACATTTCTTTTTACTCCCCCCACTTGAATGGCCCCCCTTACCACGGTGCTGTGGCCAGGTTGCTCATCCTCCCTGCAGGCCCCGCTCCTATCCACACAGGGAGTAAGAGCCTCGAACCTGTTGGACAAGAGCAAGGGCTGCGGCTCCTCCAACACTACCTCCTGGATCCCTGTACCTGCCTCACTCGTAGTCACACCTTCCTGTCCCTGACCACGGGCTACTTCTGAATTAACTTCAAGGGAAGAGCTGCAGAAATCCCAGAAACACATTGTAAGCACCACTTACACTGTTTGTCAGGGATTCTGCAGCTCTCCCGCCGAACTTGCATAAGATTGTAAATCCACCCCTTTACAATTACATTTAAAATCTCCTTAATTTTATGTCTTACCTATACACACACATCTTTTATTTGTACCAGTTACTGATACAAAAGTCTATAGATTTGTGACTAAAGCACCAATAACTTCCCAATTAATGTACTTTTTTAATTATATTCTTGATCGTATTTGTAGATGGAGTCATATTACTTAATGATATTTAAATATTTATTTGTCACTCATATATAACTTATTATATGATTGTACAGTAAATATTCAACACCCACTATGTTAGATTAAACTTAAAATTTTATGTGGCCAGGGTCTCTTGAAGGATCCCGGCTTAAAACGCGCCATGAATGACATCACCAAACCCGCTCCATCTCATTAGGCTGGGTAACGCACTGGGTGGGTTAAATAAGCCCCATTAAGGTAAGTTCATTTTGTACAGTGGGATGGAGCCAGCAGCGGGGTCGCGACCCGCCACAAACACCGGCCGCACCGGACCCGCCAAAGTAAGGAAAATTCCGGCCCCAGAGTGGATATGCATTTGTTTTCTAGCAGTCCAGATGAGGGAAAGGAGGAATGGGTTCATGTTCTTAGTCACCCAAAGAGCTCGTTCTTAGTCACCAAAGAGAATCCTGGTATATTGGCGTTAGTGCTCATGTATTTGATTGTCTGTATTTTAGAACTCCTGACTCTGTAGCTTGAGATGGCTTATTAGTAAAACACACAGCAGTTCTTAATTAAATTCTTTGTGGTTATTGTGTATCAGACAGACAATGTGGAGGAGAACTTGGAGACTATACTGGATATATTGAGTCTCCAAATTACCCTGGAGACTACCCTGCAAATGTTGAATGTACCTGGAACTTAAGTCCACCTCCAAAACGCCGCATTCTCATTGTTGTCCCAGAAATATTCCTACCGATTGATGATGAGTGTGGTGACTACTTGGTCATGAGAAAAAGCTGTAAGTCAGAACAGCGATAAAATTCATTACTTTATAATGTTTCACAATTAGATTGTTTAAATAAATATGCACCTATCTGCTCACTATATAAGAGTCAATAGCTTTGAGTGATTTCAAGGCTGTAATTTCAACTTGCAATTTGCTGAAGGTGATGATGGATTCATGATGGGAATATGGTTCCATAGGTGATTATAGCCCTACAATACATTACCATCTTCAGTCTGGAATTACAATCAGGCTCAATCTGGGCTCATGCAGTGTGCTGGTTACACATATGCACAGACACACAGGCCGCAATTTTGCCGGCGCTCTGAGGGCAGGTTCGGAGGAGGGTCCGCTGTCAAAATCGAAATGATTGACAGCGGTTTGGGAGCCTGCTCCGAACCCGCCTCCATGTAAGTTTCCAAAGTGTCGGGTCTGTGATTTCAGAACACACCTGACATCAAGCGGTGGGGGAAGCATTTAAAATAGTTAAATGCTTGTTAAACGCTTGTTAACTAGTATTTTGCCAGCCTATTTCTATTTTACCACTTTTTTAATGTTTTCGCGTCATTCAGAGATCACTTGATGTCAGGTAAGTAGGTCGGGTTCTCTATGTCTCCCCATTGCTGTGAATAGGTGACAGCTGCAAAAGTGGTATAAAAGCTACCATTTCACAGCTGTTCACTTTCAAATGTCAGAAGCTTGAGACTTCAGAACTTGGAAGACACTTTTGAGCTGTATGCAGTTTGGAAGTGTTTGGAGTAAACTCTGTATCTACTGTCACCTCCTTGGAGCAAGCTCTCTCAACATTGACAGATCGCTTCTGTCATCTCAACTTCAGCTGCCATGTATTCCAGCAACATCGGTGCCCTTGGAAAAAATCTCACCTTGGTCCTCTGAATCCCTCTATGATCAGCCCCAACACCAACATCACCAGGCACACCAACATCACCAACAACAGCACCAACCTTCTCCGCAATCACCTGATGCTGCACAGGACACAGGGCATCTGCACCCAACCACATTGCTGCCCGGGAGGCCAGCGATGGCATCACCATGGCCAGGTTTACTTCACTTGACGCTGTACACCCTGGTTGCCTCATGATGCGCCAGGTTGACACCACCCCACACCAGCACCATAAAGTATTCCTACAATGTCCAAGCCATTCCTTTCACACTCATCACAATTCTGGGGAGGGGTGGGGGGAGTTATGTCTCAACATTCACTGGAGCTCACTAAGACACTTCCAAAGGTGAGCACAGATCTGTCCAATAAGGCAAAGTGATGAAAATAAAGATTTCAATGTTTGACAACACATTAACAGAAAATTTACATGAACATTGCATAAAACACCCAAGTGCCTACCCTTGTATGTTGTTAGTTGGTATGATTGCACTAGGATGAGGGTGAATGTGAGGGGTGGCTACTGAGATGGAGAAGTGATAATGTAAATAGAGAGGGATAGGTGGAGGTGCAAGGTAAGTTGGTGTGAGTAAGGATGTACAGGAGTAGGGTAGGGAAGGCAGAGTGATGGGATGTTTCATGATCTACTGAGATCAATGAAAGGTTTGCGCCACTGAAGCCTGGTCCTCCTGACGACATCCCTGCTTGTGTACTCCTGTGCACTGTGCAACCTGGTTGTGTTGGTGTCCTGGGTCGGTCTCTTCCGCCCTTGGAAGGGAAGAGAACCTCCCTGCGTGCTGTGACTCTCTCCAAGCATATGGAGGGAGTCATGGGAGAGCCTGGGTGCAGCCGTGCACCTTTGTGCAGTGCTTGTCAGTATTTGCCGCACCTCAATGCTGCAGAACACTGACAGCACAACTGTCAAAATGAATGTGACCATGGTCCCTTTAAGGAAACCGGCTGATGACGTGTCATCAAATGACCTCATCAGACCCGTTTCCTTTTAATTGGCCAGGAACCTCGCAGGGCGGGCTTAACGAGCCCAATCTACGTAAAATCCTTTTCATAGAGCGGCTGGAGCCAGGAGCGGGACCGGGACCCACCAATGACCTCTCCCGCCTCCGATTGCGAAATCGCGGCCATAGGTAGCAGAGGTTAGTGGTTAGTCAGAGAAGCAGAAACTCTGACCAGTTTTCTTTCTCCCACTGAGACCAATTGCAGTCCCCCTCTTCCCACCCCTCGTTGCCACCTCAGCTGAGATCAGATAACTCAGCAGAGATCAGGGATCAAACTTGAAACCTTCCTGGTCTGTATAGCTCAGTACTGTACCACAAGGTGCTTTTCACCATTGAGGTCTCTGGGGAATGCTGGCTGACAGTGTTGAGTGTAATTTGAGCAGGTTCAAACTGTCCTATGCATTTCAGTGATAGATTATCAGTATGAAATCACTGCCTGATCTCCCTCTCCATGCAGTCCATGTGCATGTTAACTCTCAGTGCACTCCATCTCCTTAAGATATGATAATGTCCACACAAATGCAGTATTGATTATGATCTCATAATTGAAAAATAATCCGCATTTGATTACAGAGAAATTACATACTTTGTACCTAGGTATCTGATCAATAGTAATTTACCTGATATTGTAATTTCATAGAGGGGTTGAATTCCTTTTGTGTGAAATGTGTAATGGGTTAACAACTTTGTTCAAATAAAGAAGAATGTCACATGAAGGCATTAACCAATGTGTTGTAAATATGGCACAGTGAAATTTCAACCGCATAGAATTTCCAGGAGAACAAATGTTAGATTTTACGACCTGCAATTGATTGAGAGTTTTGAATTAAACACAAGAACAATATTAGATGTGATGTTTAAAATGTTGCATTCCTAGCCTTTCTTTAATGATAGTTGTTTCAATTAACCTACTGACACTAACTATAGCAATATTAATAGTACAGAGCTGCACAGCAATACAATTTGATCTGAGTTTTGGATGAATTGATTTATGCTCAAAAATTATCTATATCATTGACCATGTCTGTTCTTGTTGTGTAATTGACCAGCATTGTCTAATTCAGTGACAACGTATGAAACCTGTCAAACTTATGAACGGCCCATAGCATTCACCTCAAGATCAAGAAAATTATGGATTCAATTCAAGTCCAATGAAGGGAATAGTGGCAAAGGATTTCAGGTTCCATACGTAACGTATGATGGTAAATACAAATACCTCCTTTATAAAACTTTGTTTTAATATGTGTCCGATTTGTCTTCCTGCTCCGCATTATCTCCTCAATCAGGAAGGTGGAACAGCCCACCTAGCAGACAGCTCCATAGATGCTGTCAATGTGAATGCTTGGTAAAACACTAAGATGGGTACTTGAATGGTGTAGCCACTTTTACCTGCTGATTTCCAGGTAACCTAACTAAATCTGTGTTTCTTTTCATCCATTTTGTGAAATTGATGGCTCATATTGGGCTACAATTCCAGGGCACAAGCTGCTTTCTGACACCATTCCCAAATGGTCATAGTTTATACATAAATGTTGGCCTAAGAGCATGAGAGGCACAACCTCATCCTGTCATTACCTGACATCACACATTTTCACTTCCAGTAGGGGCCACTGGATAGAGGTTAGGAACGTGATCCCTGACTGATATTTTTCCCCTTCTTCCCTCCCTAGCTCATGGTTGCGGAGGCCAGTTGTAGTTATGTTGGGGAGACACCATGGCCGTGATTTTGCTGGCGCTCAGTGGACCCGATTGGTGGTGGGTCAGCTGTGAAATTTTAAATGATTGACAGCGGGTCGGGAACCCGCTGTCAAAACGCGCACATCTGCATTTCCCAATGTTGGGTTTGCCAACGCTGAGCAGACCCGACAGGCAGTGGCAGGGGACCCAATTCAAATCATTCGTGGCTTGTTTACCAGCTTTTTAACTATCACAGGTCTCCCACGGGTTTTCCGCTGTGCCTAGACCTCGTCAGTGAAGCTGAGGCGGGAGGCCAGAGGCCATTGAATCAGCTGATGAATTGACAGCTTCAGATATCAGCTCAAAGCTCCCAGCTGATTCATATATCTTCCCTTAAGCACTGGCATCTCTAAACTGCATTTCCACTACAGATTCAGGATGCTGCAAGTCTTTACACTAGTCTCCATGCAGTCTGACCTCATTACATCTCCCACCATTGACCGATCGCTTCTGTCATTTCTACTTCACTTGCCATCTATTCCATCAGCATGGGTGCACTTTATACTTTTTCACCTTGGTCCTCAGAATCTGACCACGATCAGCCCCAACACCAGCAGCACCAACAACCACACCAACCTTCTCTGCAATCACCTGATGCTGCACAGGACAGAGGGCATCAGCACTTGACCACATTGCTGCCAGGGATGGCCTCACCATAGCCACATTTACTTCACTTGACACTGCTCACCCTGGCTGCCACATGATGCGCCAAGTTAGCACCGCCCCATACTAACAACATAAAGTACCCCTACAATGCCCAAGCCATTCCTTTCACACTCATCAGCATTGCGGGGGGTTACCGTTATGTCTCACCATTCACTGCAACTCACTAAGCCACTTCCAAAGGTGCACACAAATCTGTCCAAGATAGCAAAGTGTTGAAAATAAAGATTTCAATGTTTGACAACACATTAACAGAAACTTCACATGAACATTGGCTAAAACACACAAGTGCCTAACTTGTGTGTTGTTAGTTGGCATGATTGGACTAGGATGAGGGTGAATGTGAGGGGTGGCTAGTGAGATGGGAAAGTGATAATGTAGATATAGAGAGGGAGGGGTGGAGGTGCAAGGTGAGTTGGTGGGAGTAAGGATATGCAAGAGTAGGGTAGGGAAGGCAGAGTGATGGGGATGTGATGAGAGGCACAGCAGGATGAGGTTGAGTGTGGCTTTGCAGTAACGTTTCGTGATCTACTGAGATCATTGAAAGGGTTGCACCACTGCTCCCAGGTCCTCCCTAATGACATCCCTGCTTGTGCCCTCCTGTGCAATGTGCAACCAGGCTGCGTTGGTCTCCTGGGGAGGTTCTCTTCCGCCCATTGGAATGGAAGAGAACCTCCCTGCGTGCTGTGACTCCCTCCATAAGCATATGGAGGGAGTCATGGGAGAGCCTGGTTGCAGCCCAGCACCTCTGTGCAGTGCTTGTCAGTGTTTGCAGCATCTCAATGCTGTAGAACACTGACAGTACAAATGTCGAAGTAAATTTGGCCATGGTCCCTTTAAGGAAACTGGCTGATGACTCGTCTGACGGCATCAGACCCGCTTCCTTCAATTGGCCGAGAAACTCGCTGGGCGGGCTTAGCAAGCCCAATCAAGGGAAAGTCATGTCGGAGGCCGGGATGGAGCCAGCAGCGGAGTCGGGACCCACCACCGACTTTGCCCTCCTCAGACCCGCCGAGGTAGAGAAAATCGCGGCCCATGACTTGAAGCATCATACGTGGTCTGTATGATGAAGTGGGCTTTATAACATTCTAATATATCACTAGTTAGATCAAGTTTAAAAGAAATATTAATAGTTAGAACAGAAAACTGAACCTAGAAAAAGTAGAAAGTAAACAAGCTTGTTTGGGGAAAAAGGTAAATTCTTCACCAAAGCAAGAAAACTTTCAGCAAAGGAAAGGAGGGGGAAAAAAGAGTAAATCTTCTGTTGTCCAGTCACATCACCTCCGTTTAGAAGACTTTTTGCAATTGTACTTATCAAAACCATCAAATTAAACCTTGATTTTTTTTTCTGTTAACAGAGGATTACCAAGAGCTGATTGAGGATATAGTTCGAGATGGTCGGTTGTATGCATCTGAGAATCATCAAGAAATACTAAAGGTAGATTACAAAGAACGGATACTGGAGCAAAATGTATTTGAAAGTAGTGCTTTCTCAATTTTCATTTTACAACATTGATACACACAGAATTCTTAATTAACAGCATTCTTTGTTGAGTAGAATCATGATAAATAATCATTTATATTTTCTGTGATAACTTTTATTTTCACCTTCTGAATGCTGTCCATTTTTTCAGTCTTGTGCACTAGAATATACTTTCTAGGCTAGGAATAGCACGCAATTAAATCTTATTTTCTGAAATAAGTAAATATAAGATACCTCACAAGTGACAGTGAGTTATGGTATTCTCTATGAATTGTTAAAATGTTTATTTTAACATTAAAACATCAGAACCATCTGGGGGAACCTGTGGTTATTGATGAGAGACGTTTAACCCTCATTAAACATAATCCTTGGGAACTGAGTATTCTGTATGCAACAATGAGTCACATTGTTATGGTGAATAACAGTCCATAAAATATGACCTGTAAAGTTGAGAGCTGAGTTCCTAGAACTTTATAATGTGTGTTTAGGGGAAGAGGTGGTTCTTTACTGTGCTTTTGCACAGATTCTGGTAGAACTTTTGGTGAATTTTTATATCGTGCTTTCCCAATTCACTTCTGCTGATTCAGCATTATGTCTAATTTCATACAACAACAACAACAACTTGCATTTATATAGCGCCTTTAATGTAGTAAAACGTCCAAAGGCGCTTCACAGGAGCGATTATCAAACAAAATTTGACAGGTGAATTATCAGTAGATCTTCATAAGTGTGCAATATTAATCTGATTGGCAATTAAATTATTTCTCACAATCATGGAATACTCTAACATGAAATCCATTTGTTGTCATCAATTTCATCTTTGCTTTCTGTTTATTGCTCATTTTCCCCAAAGTCTGAAATAATTTTCAGTATTTTCCGCCGTTATTTTTCAATCTGATAACGTTGCTAATTTATTGTCACTTCTGTTTACTGTCATCTTTGTGTACACATATTTTGTGAAAATATATACTATTATAATTCATATATCAATCGGATATAGGTTTATTACTTATTCAGCGCCCTATATAATGCCAGTGGTGGTCACTGCAGAAAGTGACTTGCTTGTTTTATACTAACCTTATCATAAAATTGCTTATCCTGCTTGTTTCCCAGAGAAAAATGGCACATTAAATCAAGTGTTTTTTGCCTCTTTAGTTTGTAAGCCCATGCTGTTAATTTTATTGGGCTGTATTACTCAGTGTCACAATTAAGGGTTATTGGCTATTTTGATCTAGGAGGGAGTTTTGGTTTGAACTATATGGCCCTGATATTTATGGGGAAGGTGTGGGAGGACGTAATCAGTAACAACAACTTGCATTTATACAGCACCTTTAACATAGTAAAACATCCCCAGGTGTTTCACAGGAGTGTTATCAAACAAAATTTGACACCGAACCACATAAGGAGATATTGAGGCAGATGACCAAAAGCTTGGTCAAAGAGGTAGATTTTAAGGAGCATCTTAAAGGAGGAAAGAGAGGTAGAAAGGCGAAGAGGTTTAGGGAGGGATTTCCAGAACTTAGGGCCTTGGCAACTGAAGGAACGGCTGCCAATGTGTCAGCTGTGGCTCAGTGGATAGCACTCTTCTGAAGGTTGTGGGTTCAAGTCCCACTCCAGACACTTGAGCACAAAAATCTAGGCTGACACTCCAATGCAGTGCTGAGGGAGTACTGCACAGTAGGAGGTGCCGTCTTTCGGATGAGAGGTTAAACCGAGGCCCCATCTGCTCTCTCAGGTGGACGCAAAAGATCCCTTGACACTATTTCGAAGAAGAGCTAGGGAGTTATCCCTGATGTCCTGGCCAATATTTATCCCTCAATCACTAAAACAGATTATCTGGTCATTATCACATTGTTGTTTGTGCGACCTGGCTGTGCGAAAATTGGCTGCTGCATTTCCTATATTACAACAGTGACTACACTTCAAAAAGTACTTCATTGGCTGTAAAACGCTTTGGGACACCCGGTGATCTATATAAATGCAAGACTTTTTTTAATAGTGGAGCAGTTAAAATCAGGGATGCTCAAGAGGCCAGAATTGGAGGAGCGCAGATATCTTGGAGGGTTGTAGGAGATTACAGAGATAGAAAGAAAGAAAGACTTACATTTATATAGTGCCTTTCACGACCACCGGACGTCTCAAAGCGCATTACAGTCAATGAAGTACTTTTGGAGTGTAGTCACTGTTGTAATGTGGGAAATGTGGCAGCCAAATTTGCGCACAGCAATGTGATAATGACCAGATAATCTGTTTTTGTTATGTTGATTGAGGGATAAATATTGGCCAGGACACCGGGGATAACTCCCCTGCTCTTCGTCGAAATAGTGCCATGGGATCTTTTACGTCCACCTGAGAGAGCAGACGGGTCCTCGGTTTAACGTCTCATCCGAAAGATGGCACCTCCGACAGTGCAGCACTCCCTCAGCACTGCACTGGAATGTCAGCCTAGATTTTTGTGCTCAAGTCTCTGGAGTGGGACTTGAACCCACAGATAGGGAGGGGTGAGGCCATGGAGGGATTTGAAAACAAGGATGAGAATTTTAAAGTTGAGGCGTTGCTTAACTGGGGACCAATGTAGGTCAGCAAGCACGGGGGTGATGGGTGAACGGGACTTGGTGTGAGCAACCACAACCATCTTCCTTTGTGCTAGGCATGACTTCAGCCAGTGGAGAGTTTTCCCCCTGATTCCCATTGACTTCAATTTTACTCGGGCTCCTTGATACCACACTCAGTCAAATGCTGCCTTGATGTCAAGGGCAGTCACTCTCACCTCACCTCTGGAATTTAGCTCCTTTGTCCATGTTTGGACCAAGGCTATAATGAGGTCTGGATCCAAGTGGTCCTGGCGGAACCCAAACTGAGCATCGATGAGCAGGTTATTGGTGAGTAAGTGTGGCTTGATAGCACGTAGACGATCCCTTCCATCACTTTGCTGATGATGGAGAATTGGCTGATGGGGCAGTAATTGGCCGAATTGGATTTGTCCTACTTTGTTGGGTAGATGCTAGTGTTGTAGCTGTACTGGAATAGCTTAGCTAGAGGTGTGGCTAGTTCTGGAGCACAAGTCTTCAGCACTACAGCCGGGATGTTGTCTGTGCCCATAGCCTTTGCTGTTTCCAGTGCGCTCAGCCATTTCTTGATATCACGTGGTGTGAATCGAATTGGCTGATGACTGGCTTCTGTGGTGGTGGGGACCTCAGGAGTAGGCCGAGATGGATCATCCACTCGGTACTTCTGGCTGAAGATGGTTGAAAACGCTTAAGCTTTGTCTTTTGCACTTGTGCAATTATTACGTTGTTAAAAGAGTACTGTTAATTATGAGCCCTAATGTTGCAGGTTTAATAGGCAATTAATGTGCAAATCCAGCAAGTTCTTAAAAGTAACGGAGAGGCTAAGGGTGAGATGCCATTTGTGCAAAACAGACGGCAGAGCGGCATAAATCGGCCAGCATGTTCAGGAGATTCGCAACTCAAGGCTTATCTCTTAATCCCTGAACTTGCTGCCTGATTGGTGCATTAATAACGGTGTGCGTTGTTAACACGCCGTTATTTTTCTAGGAAGATTTGGCCCATTATTGATATTTTTGATTCTGCAATGGCAGCCCTCTATTGATCCTGTCTTCATCCATTATCCATACACATGCACTTTCCTGTAGAAGTCACTCGTCACCAATCAGCAGTGGGGACTCTGATTACTTTTTCCTCATTCATAGCCCAGGAACACTAAGAAAAATATACTTTCGATAAACTTGCTACAAATACATAAACAAGTACAAAAATTGCATAGTCAGAGAGTGTAATCCCAAGTTTTATTGAGATCAGAATTACATATCAGATGCCATATTGGCCCATGTTTTTTTGTTTTATCTGTTAACGATTACAAAACTTGGAGTTTGATTGATACTTGTACAAATCTTTTTTTCAGGACAAGAAACTCATCAAGGCTCTGTTTGACGTGTTAGCACATCCACAAAATTACTTTAAATACACAGCACAAGAATCCAGGGAAATGTTTCCAAGGTCATTTATTCGACTATTGCGCTCAAAAGTTTCCAGATTTCTACGGCCGTACAAATAGTTGAGAATTTCTGACACCCTTGAACACTTTGGTATTTCATTAGAAAAACTTAAAATGTTTCATTTAATCTGTTCACCTGCAGTTTGTATGAACTCCTTTACATAGGAACGTAAAGTTTGGATGTCCCACATCATTGCACTCTGTTAAGTATCCAAAGCATTGAACACTGTAAATCATTCATGGTGGAATAGAAATATATGGTCAATTGGAAAAAAGACAATATTCATTTTCTTTTTTAATTTATATTAAGCAACAAAAATATCGTATCTACACACTCACCCTTGCTTGCCATTTTTTGGGCAAAGTAATACTGTTGCAGAGCTGAAAATTAATGCTGTAGGACCACTCAACAATGGGACCAGTGGCTGGCAAAGATCATTGACTTGCAATAGCAAAAATGCACTGGTTGGTCATCATTAGAATTACAAATAACTAACTATACCTTGCATAAACACACGGGTTTATTGGAAGTGACATGTAAAACATACTTGCAGAATGTGCTAGCCAACTGCAGAGAGCTTGCATGCCATCAAAATGCATTGTCTGATCCAGCAGATCAGTCACATTGTCACAGCCACTTGTCTTTTGTTAAATTTAGTGGTCTTATTTTAGTGAACTATTGTTAATTTTAACCTCTGCTGTTAAAACAGTAAATGAGATTGTGGTAGGTCTTAATCAGTGTTGTGCAGCTTTTTGTAAGTTACAAATACCTTATTTCTGCATTTCAATGTTTATTGAACATGATATATCAATTAAGCCACTTGGACATCACAATGGTCTCTATGTAGTTATGCTTACATGTGGCAATGAATATGTTTGCACTTGTACTTTCATTGTTTATATTTCACAATGTTTCTAAGGAAAGTTCTTTTCTGCTTAGTATTGTTCTAGTGTATTGTAGTATCTGGTGTATAGTTATTTTCTGAGTTCAGTATTGGTTGTCTTGAACATATTAAAGCTTGAAATGTGCTCTGGGTGGTTCTACTCCACCACCCCTGCCCCTCCAAAAAATTGTGATCTTTGCAGTTACAAGTTAGATTGAACCATGAAAACTGAATGCACATCCCAGTGTACATTCCCACTATGGACGTGTGAGAATTGCAGGAAAATGAATCTGCCCCAGACAGGTTGTCATTTACATACTTAGTAGTGCTCCTGTTTTCAGTGAGAGAAGAATATCTGTCTAAATTGTCTTTGTAACATAGTCACCTGGAAAAATTTGAATTCCTAGTTATCCTTTGAATTCCTTTATCAGCAATACCTCCAAAAGAAAGCGTGATAAAAACATTAGTGATCTACATGTTTTGGTAGCGGAGGCAGATCATGGAAAGTACCGTGTTGCGCTTGTCGTCTTATTTTTGCAATCCAGCTCCTGCCCTGAAACTACATCGCAGTAAAAAAAAAAAAAATTGTTTTTAACAACAACAACAAAACTAGTATTTATATAGCGCCTTTAACATAGTAAAACATCCGAAGAAGCTTCAGAGGAGCATTTACAAACAAAGTTTGACACTGACACACAAGGAAATATTAGGACAGGTGACCAAAAGCTTGGTCAAAGAGGTAGGATTTAAGGAATGTCTTAAATAAGGAGAGAGAGGTAGAGAAGCAGAGAGGTTTAAGAAGGGAATTCCATAAACAACCTATAAATTCTAGAGAGCGGACTGTTCACGATGCAAAAGGGCGAGAGAATTTGTGTGCACTTGTGGTACACCTCAACACATTTTCATTTCTAACCCTGCCTCCAAACAACAACAACTTGCATTTATATTGCGCCTTTATTGTAGTAAAAAGTCCAAAGGCACGTCACAGGAGTGTTATTAGACAAAAAATTGACAGAGCCAAAAAAGCAGATATTAGGATAGGTGACCGAAAGCTTGGTCAAAGAGGTAAGTTTTAAGGAGCCTCTTAAAGGAGGAGAGAGAGGCAGAGTGGTCTAGGGAGGGAGTTCCAGAGTTTAGGGCCTAGACAGCTGAAGGCATAGTGGAATGTTGGAAGTCCAGGATGCACAAGACCACCACCAACTCACTGCATAACTTTGCTAAAGAAGGAAATTGAATTTGATTGGTTGATTGGAAACTGCAGCATATTTATTGAGTCACAGTGACCCCAGCTGTTACAGTTGTGAAAGACATCCCAGGTTTCTACAAAAAGCTCTGCTTAAAACAGGTTTCAACAGGTCATGTCACTAGTTTAAAGCCCAAATATCATAGGTAAAACTATCTAATACTGATTTAAGAAAATGCATTGTACTAAACAATGCAAGATTGATTCCATCTTTTCAGTGACTTATTTTGAAGTTTGTGCTCTGCGCAGATTGTTTAATCAGCTCTAGTTTGGAACAGATGCTGCTGCCTTCTTATGCTTTTAAACTGTTACTGTAAATTATGTATAAAGTTGTCAAATGTTTGTCCTACAAAGTTTAATATTGACTGTCACTGGAAATACAAATTTTTACCATGAAACTGTTGCATTGGTGATTATTACATACTTTATATAGGTTTTTTTGAAAATGCCAGGTCGCTTTATTGTACCCACTTCAATTATACATTCAATTAATCAGTGTTGTCACTAGAATTTCAGTAAAATTTAATGGTGAGCATATGAAATTTTTGATTTGGGTCCATTTGTGAAAAACAACATGTTGATTGATTTTATCCTTTCAAATATGGATAATAATTAGTGAATTTTATGTTATAAATAGGATTACTTGCTGGTAGGTACAGGTCTGTCATTGATCATAAGAACATAAGAAATAGCTCCTCTATGGAGGGGATATAATAAGGAAAAAAATTTAAATGAATAAAATTAAGCCTCGCAAGCTGATTTTCATTAGCGGGGGCGGGAGGGTAGAACGAGCAGACCACAGACACTAATATAATAGCAAAATACTGCGGATGCTGGAAATTTGAAATAACAACAGAAAAGTTCGGTCCGTAAGCGTGACCCCGAGCTTCCGGTCGCCTGTCACTTTAATTCTCCGCTCCACTCCCACTCTGATCTCTCCGTCCTCGGCCTCTTACACTGTTCCAACGAAGCTCAACGTAAGCTCAAGGAACAGCACCTCATCTTTCAATTTGGCACTTTACAGCCTTCTGGACTTAACATCGAGTTAAACAATTTCAGACTCTCACCTCAGCCCCTATATTTTTTCCCCCTTGTTTTCTCACATGGTAGCTGTTGATGATTCTGCCGTCGCCATTTACACCTCATCTAGAGTCATCTTTTGTTTCTTAACTTGTCCCATTACCTCTCTTTTTGCCATGCACCATCATCCCTTTTGTCAGTCAATCTCTCCTGCCTTCCAGCCTATCACAGACCTTCCCTTTGTTCTTTCCTCCCCTCCTCCCTGCCCCTGCTTAAAAATCTCTCTTTAACCTTTCCTAGTTCTGACGCAGGGTCCTCGACCTGAAACGTTGACTCTGTTTCTCTCTCCTTGATGCTGCCTGACCTGCTGAGTGTTTCCAGCATTTTCTGTTGTGACCACAGACACTGTTGGGGAAGTGGATGGGAATCTCAGTTTGTAGATAAATGCAGACAGCTCCTGGAGAAAGAACCAGCAGTAAAAATGGTCTGAGAAATCTCTGATTATAGAACATAAGAAATAGGAGCAGGAGTAGACCATTCGGCCCTTCGAGCCTGCTCCACCATTCAGTAAGATCATGGCTGATCTACCTCAACTCCACTTTCCCGCTATATCCCTTGATTCCTTTAGTATCCAAAAATCTATCACTCTATGTCTTGAATATACTCAACGACTGAGCTCTCTGGGGTAGAGAATTCCAAAAATTCATAACCCTTTGAGTGAAGAAATTTCTCCTCATCTCAGTCCTAAATGGCCGACCCCTTATTCTGAGACTGTGACCTCTAGTTCTAGACTCCCCAGCCAGGGGAAACATCCTCCCTGCATCTACCCTGTCGAGCCCTTGGGTAAGACAACCAAAATTGTACACAATACTCCAGGTGTGGTCTCACCAAGGCCCTATAGAATTGTAGTAAGACTTCTTTACTCTTGTACGCCAATCCCTTTGTAATAAAGGCTAACATATCATTTGCTTTCCTAATTGCTTGCTGTACCTGCATGTTATCTTTCATTGATTTGTGTACAAGGACACTCACGTCCCTCTGAATACCAACATTTCCCAGCCTCTCACCGTTTAAAAGTATTCTGCTTTTCTATTTTTCCTACCAAAGTGGATAACTTCACACTTCTTCACATATTCCAACTGCCATGTTCTTGCCCACTCACTTAACTTGTCTATATCCCTTTGCAGTCTTTTTGCGTCCTCCTCAGCTTACTTTACCACCTAACTTTATATCGTCAGCAAACTTGGATACATTACACTTGGCCCCCTCATCTAAGTCATTGATATCGATTGTAAGTAGCTGAGGCCCAAGCATTGATCCTTGCGGTACTCCACTAGTTATAGCCTACCAACCCGAAAATGACATGTTTATTCCTACTCTGTTTTTTGTTCGTTAATCAATCCTCAATCCATGTTTATTACCCCCAATCCCATGAGCCCTAATTTTGTGTAATAACCTCTTGTGTGGAACCTTATTGAATGCTTTATGAAAATCCAAATACACTAAATCCACTGGTCCCCCCCCTTATCTACCCTGCTAGTTACAACCTCAAAAAACTCTTAACAGATTTGTCAAACATGATTTCCCTTTCATAAATCTGTGTTGACTCTGCCCAATCATATGATTTTTTAAGTGCCCTGTTACCTTCTCCCAAATATTAGATTCTAGCATTTTCCCTACTATTGATGTCAGGCTAACTGGACTATAGTTCCCTGTTTTCTCTCTCCCTCCTTTCTTGAATAGCGAGGTTATGTTTGCTACCTTCCAATCCATGGGGACCGTTCTAGAATCTAGGGAATTCTGGAAGATCAAAACCAATGCATCCACTATCTCTGTAGCTACCTCTTTTAAAACCTTAGGGTGTAGGCCACCAGGCCCAGGGGATGTCGATTTTAAGTCCCATTAATTTATCCAGTACAATTACTAATATTAATTTCTTTAAGTTCCTCATTCTCGCTAGACCCTTGGTTCCCCACTATTTCTGGATTTGTTATTTGTGTCTTCTACCGTGAAGACAGATACAAAGTATTTGTTTAATGTCTCTGCCATTTCCTTATTCCCCATTATAATTTCTCCTGTTTCTGCTAATCTCTTCCTTTTTTCATATCTATAGAAGCTTTTACAATCTGTTTTTATGTCTCTTGATAGTTTACTCTTATTCTCTTTTCTCTTTATCAATTTCTTGGTCATCCTTTGCTTAATTCTAAAATCCTTCCAATCCTCAGGCTTAATACTCTCTTTGGCAACATTTCAGCCTCTTCCTTTAATCTAATACTATCTTTAACTACTCTTGTTAGCCACAGTTGGGCTACTAATTCCATGGGAGTTTTATTCCTCAGAGGAATGTATATTAATTGTGAATTATGAATTAATTCTTTAAATGTTTGCCAGTGCTTATCTACCATCATATCATTTAATCTAGTTTCCCAATCTACCTTAGCCAACTTGCCCCTGCAACCTATGTAGTTTGCTTTGTTTAGATTTAAGACCCTAGTTTTGGACTCAAACTCAATATAAAAATCACTCTCCAACTCAATATAAAATTCTATCGTATTATGATCACTCTTCCCCAGAGGCTCCTTTACTACAAGGTCATTAATTAACCCTTTCTCATTGCACAATAATAGATCTGAAATAACCTGTTCCCTCGTTGGTTCCTCAACATACTGATTGAGAAAAATATCTTGAATACATTCCATGAACTCATTCTCCACACTATTACTGCAAATTTGGTTTGCCCAGTCTATATGAAGATTAAATTCCCCCATGATTACTGTATTACCCTTGTTACAAGCACCTCTAATTTCCTGATTTATACTCTGCCCGACACTACAACTACTGTTAGGGGGCCTATAAATTACTCCCACCAGTGTCTTCTGCCCCTTGTTGTTTCTTAACTCCACCCAAACTGATTCTATATCTTCATTTTCCAAGCTAAAATCCTTTCTCTCTACTGTCTTTATCTCATCCTTTATTATCACAGCTAACCCCCACCCACCCTTTTCCATTTTGCCTATCTCTTCTAAAAAATCAAGTATCCTGGAATATTTAGTTCCCAACCTTGGTCACTCTGCAACCACATCTCTGTAATGGCTATTAGATCAAACCCATTTATTTCTATCTGTGCTATTTGTCTATATTGTTGTGAATGCTTTGTGCATTCAGATCTAGTGCCTTCAGCTTTAACTTTTTTCTATTTTTCCTGGATGTCACCTTAGTCTCTCTAATGCCCTATTACCTTTGTTAAGCTCTCTGTCCCTTCCTGACCTATTCTGCTTATTTTTACCCAAATCCTTGACACATCTGGTACTGCTTTTGAATTGACCCTTTCCTGAATCCTCCCACCCCCCTTCATTAGTTTAAAGCTCTACCTACCACCCAAGTTATTTGATTCTCCAGGACATTGGTACCAGTCCGGTTTAAGTGATGGATGCAATTTGATGTTAATTAAGAGTATGGGACAAGAAATATATCGCATAACATTGAAGTATATTGTGCTGGAATTTCCTCGATCAGACTTGCACTGAAATTTATGCATTTTTTCGACGTTGATTTTGCCAACGACAACTTACACTGAAGTTTCCTGAGAATCTCATCAGCATACGCCTGAATATAAAAACCAGCATAAAGCAAGCCGAAATCAGTCAAAACAATCGGGACCCAAGGAAAGTGTGGAACATACACCATCTTGCTTCTTTAAGTCCATCTTTATATATTATGAAAATTAAAGTTTGAAGTTCTGGCGCTATCATTTATGCACATAAAGCACAACATGTTTAAAAAATGCAATTGCAGAAAATCTTTCTCTTTTTAATGTAACAGATTCTGATGCCATATAAAAAATTCAAAAAAGATATAGAAAGTACAGTGCAGGTCTCAGTGTGGAGAAATAAATTGCTATAAAATACCAGAATTTGTGATGTTGGATCCTGCTGAGCCTAATATTCTGGCCATAAATTTACGCCCATTCGAAACTGGTATAAATGTAGGAAACTCGCTGACTCTGGTCTTTTGCATGGGGGGAGAGCTATGTTAATGAGCTAATTAGGTGTTGGACATAATTCGGGAGCGGTGCAAATGATTGAGGAAACTCACGCGTCGCGATATTATCGCGTAAAACCCGCACGCATCAGTTGCGCGTGAATTTCCTTGGATAAAAACAACACAACTCTACTCTTGCGCTGCAATTATGCCAAAACTTTCCAGGAAATTCTGGGCTATATTATAAAGTACAAATTTGGTGCCAGTACGTGAAATAAGCCGAGTGCCCATCATAAACTGTTGTTATTCTTAATATACAATATCTTGAGAGTTTTCAGTTGTGTTTAGTACAGAGAAAATCTTCAAAGATTACAAGGTTGAAAAAGAACAATCTAAAGTTACATCTTATCGGGTATCTGATTAGACCTATGAGGAGTGGTAAAATGAGACTTTTTAAAACGTGATGTAAAGTGCTAAGTGAGATTATCCAATGTAATCTATGATATTTTGATGTTGTCACGTCTGCACTGTATGTACCAGAATGTTTTCACTGACCATCTTGATTCCCTTGTCGGGGGATTACTATTCCGGAGTGCAGTTCTCTGAGTGCTGGGTATCCAAATCCACCTCAGGGGATCGTCTCACTCCCGCTCCTTCAAATACAGAGGCAACTGCACAATTCAACTCACAGCCTCAGCATTAGTGAGAATGGTTATCATCTGAATGTTTAGACTTGTGAGAATTTGTAAGTATTCAAAGCAGAAAGAACCCGGCAGTCTTTATTTTCTGCACTGATGTTCCCCCGTAACCCTTTTGAAGGCAATGACTGGTCCTGGGGTTGTCGAGGTGGCGGAGGCTAGTTTTGCAGAATGGAATATTTCCTCTTTTGACATCCAGCGCCGTGATCAAGTACTCCCAGTTCAAATATGGCACACCTCAGAAAGATGTTTCAGCACTGTCTCAGAAGAGTGATCTGGACTATACCAGCATGAATTTTCTATTTCCCATTCTAGCAATTGTGAGCCAAGGGGGTAGTTTTAACTTTTGCCAATAGTGTGAATGGGGTGATATCAGATCGGCCGCCCATTATACATCTCTCCAGATCTGACGAAGAGTATAACGGGCGGCAGATCCGATATCTCCCACTTTACACTTATCGCCAAAAGTAAAAATTATCCCCAATGTGCGCTAAATTAAGGGGCAGTATGTGTGACCCATATTCAGCTGGAACTGGCTTGACATTGCCTCAAACTGGCCCATTTAAGACCTTTGCAGAGTGGAGAGAGTTTCATCCCATCAGGCTGGGAGGGATTTAAACTAGAACCCAGGAGTGAACGGACAGTGTGCTCACTCACTGCACATCTCAGCACTATTTTTCACATTTTTCTCAAACATTATAATTGATGAAACAAAACCTGTGCATTGTATAAAAATCCAGATGAGTGGTGTCTCACTTGTGAGCTGGCCTTATAACACTATTTTTGTGACTTATCAAATCTGTGATTTATTGCCTGGTAAATCAATACACCTTTTCATGTACCCCCTTATATCTATATCTGGATGGTTGTTAATTAATTGATCTTAAAGGATACATTGATATAATCCTGGAAAAAGTGCTTGCCCTATTTTTCCATGTGGATGGAATACAATTAGACATATTTTCTGCTAGTCATGCTGAGAGGACCTAGCGCTGAGAACAGAAAATATATTTTGGAGTGTGAATGGGACCAACTCATTTGAGTCACATGCACATACAATCTGGATATAAAACCAGAAAATGCTGGAAATACTCAGCAGGTCAGGCAGCATCTGTGGAGAGAGAAACAGAGTTAACGTTTCAGGCCGATGACCCTTCGTCAGAACTGGAAAACCCAGTTCTGATGAAGGGTCATCGGCCTGAAACATTAACTCTGTTTCTCTCTCCACAGATGCTGCCTGACCTGCTGAGTATTTCCAGCATTTTCTGGTTTTATTTCAGATTTCCAGCATCCGCAGTATTTTGCTTTTGTTTTGGACATAAAACCACCCTGTGCCAGATTATAGGTGCCGGATTTTTGATTGGGCTACTAAACATATATAATGCTAACTAAATTGAGATTTAAAAATGAGTATTTAAATCGTTGTGCTTAAAAGTCCTGAGAGAGAAGTTATAGTACTATACTGTTCCTATATTCTGCCGTGAGGCATGTATAAGATCCTGCCCCAACGTTCCTCCGGGTTCTGCAAGCAGGAGACGGGTTATGCCTCCTTGATTAAAGTTTCTAAACATTTCCCTACCACCGTTGTTGAACTAACTGGCCTGCAATTACCTGGATTACCTCTGTCTATCTTTTCTGTACCATTTTAATATCCTCTCTCGGCGGTTTCCTTTCAAAGCTCAAGAGCCAGGTTTAGCAAGTCTTCATAATTCAGTTCTGTCAAGGGACCAGCCTCGTGGTGTCTTCGCTGTACTGCCCCCAAGGCTTGAATGTTTCACTTGGGTCCCGGTGACCAACAATGGAGGCAATACTAAAGGGAGCTGTACAGTGATGACCTCCAGTTTCCACTCTACCCAGCTAGCAATATAGGGCAGTATTCTATTTGCTTTGTTGATTGCTGCTGCACGGTGACTGAACCTGAGAGATGCCGAATATACTAAAATCCTAGTTCACTTCCAACTTCCTCCTGAGCGAGTTGGTGTATAGAGCAGCTCTAGTTAAACACAAACTACATCAAGAAGTGCAAAAAGGAGAACAACACAAATGGAATAGCGTCATGTTAATTAACTTTTATTACATTCCAAGATTATCAACATCCAGTGAAATGCGATTTGCATTAAGAATTCTTATTCTGTAAACTGTTATATAAAATATAACGGAGTGTATAAAGGGGGAATCTCTGCCTCCGTGTGCAGGAGTGGAAAAACCAGGATGGAAGCTGAGGTCAGAATTTTACCAGCACTGAGAGGAAGGGATGGAAGGCGGGTCAGCTGTGAAAATAGCAAAGATTGACAGTGGGTCGGGACCGTTGTCAACCCACCTCCACGTGAGTCTCCCAGGTGTAGGGTCTGTCAGAGCTGAACAGACCAGACACCAAGTGCAGGGGAGGCAATTGACATCATTAAATGCATTGGTTAACAGCCAATTAAGTATTACTTTCTGCCTACCTTTCAATTTTAGGTGTTCCCCCACAGGTTACCCACTGCTCGGGAACACGTCAGCTCAGCATGTCGTGAGTGGAGTCAGCATTGAATTATCTCATGACCTGACAGCTGCCAAAGTTGTATAAAAGATCCCATGTTACAGCTGTTCACTTTCAAAGCTCAGAAACTGTTGGTTACTGCATTTGGAAGACATATTGAGCTTTCTGCAGCTTGCAAGTGTTTGGAGCCAACTCTCTATCCAGTGCCACCTCATTGGAACAACCGCTCTCACCATTGACAGATCGCTTCTGTCATCTGCACCTCACCTGCCATCTATTCCATCAGCATCGGTGCCCTTGAAAATATCTCGCCTTGGTCCTCAGAATCCCACCATGATCAGCCCCAACACCAGCATCACCGGGCACACCAGCAGCAACAACAACAACACCAACCTTCTCCTCAATCAAGTGGTGATATTGTCAATGACAATGGGGAAGTGGCAGACATGTTGAATAATTACTTTGCGTCAGTATTTACAGTAGAAGAAGAGGATAGCATGCCGGAAATCCCAAAGAAACTAATATTGAATCGGGGACACGGACTCAATAAAATTAACGTAGGTAAAATAAAATAAAATAATGGCACTAAAGAGTGACAAATCCCCAGGCCAGATGGTTTCCATCCCAGGATTTTAAAGGAAGTAGGTGAGCACACTGCAGGTGCCCTAACTAGAATCTTCCAAAGTTCCCTAGATTCAGGAACCGTCCCTTTAGATTGGAAAAATGCGCATGCCATGCCGTTTTTTAAGAATGGTGAGAGAGGGAAACCAGGGAATTATAGACCAGTTAGCCTAACATCTGTTGTGGGGAAATTGCTAGAGTCCATAATTAAGAATAGGGCGACTGAACACCTCAACAATTTTCAGTTGATCAGAGAGAGACAGCATGGATTTGTGAAAGGTAGGTCATGCCTGACAAATCTGATTGAATTTTTTGAAGAGGTAACTAAAGTAGTGGACAGGGGAATGTCTATGGATGTTGTTTATATGGACTTCCAGAAGGCATTTGATAAAGTCCCACATAAGAGACTGTTATCTAAGGTAGAAGCCCACGGAGTTGAGGGCAAATTATTGACCTGGTTAGGAAATTGACTGAGCGGCAGGAGACAGAGAGTAGGGATAATGGGTAGGTACTCAAATTGGCAGGATGTGACTAATAGTGTCCCGCAGGGATCTGTGTTGGAGCCTCAACTATTCACAATATTTATTAACGACTTAGATGATAGCATAGAAAGTCATATATCCAAATTTGCAATGACACAAAGATAGGCATAATTGTAGGCAGTGTAGATGAAAGCATAAAATTACAAGGGGATATTGATAGATTAAGTGAATTGGCAAAACTGTGGCAAATGGATTTCAATGTAAGCAAATGTGAGGTCATCCACTTTGAACCTAAAAAAGATAGAACAGGATACTTTCTAAATGGTAAAAAGCTAAAAACAGTGGATATCGAAAGAGACTTGAGGGTTCAGGTCATGAACAGGTACAGAAAATAATCAAAAAGGCTAATGGGATGCTGGCCTTTATATCTAGAGGACTAGAGTACAAGGGGGCAGAAGTTATGCTGCAGCTATACAAAACCCTGGTTAGACCACACCTGGAGTACTGTGGGCTGAATGGTCTATTCCTGTTCCTATGATGCTGCACAAGACACAGGGCATCAGCACCCGACAACATTGCTGCCTGGGACGCCAGGGATGGCCTCACCATAGCCAGATTTACTTCACTTGATGCTGTACATTCTGGCTTGCCACTTGATGCGTCAGGTTGGCACCACCCCACACCAGCACCATAAAGCATCCCTACAATGACCAAGCTATTCCTTTCACACTCACCACCATCGCAGGGTGGTGGGGTGGGGGGGGTTACCCTTATGTCTCACCATTCACTGCAACTCACTAAGCCACTTCCAAAGGTGCATAGAAATCTGTCCAAGAACGCAAAGTGTTGAAAATAAAAATGTCAATGTTTGACAGCACATTACCAGAAACTTCACATGAGCATTGGATAAAACACCCAAGTGCCTACCCTTGTGTGTTGTTAGTTTGTATGCTTGCACTAGGATGAAGGTGAGTGTGAGGGGTGGCTAGTAAAATGGGGAAGTGATAATGCAGATAGAGAGGGATGGGTGGAGGTGCAAGGTAAGTTGGTGTGAGTAATGATGTGCAGGAGTAGGGTAGGGAAGGCAGAGTGATGGGGATGTGATGAGTGGCACAGCAGGATAAGGTTGTGTGTGGCTTTGCAGTAATGTTTCATGATCTACTGAGAGCATTGAAAGGTTTGTGCCACTGCAGCCTGGTCCTCCTGACGACATCCCTGCTTGTGGCCTTCTTGTGCAATGTGCAACCAGGCTGCGTTGATCTCCTGGGGAAGTCTCTTCCACCCATTGGAAGGGAAGAGAACCTCCCTGCATGCTGTGACTGCATATGGAGGGAGTCATGGGAGAGCTTGGGTGCAGCCGTGCACTTTTGTGCAGTGCTTGTCAGTGCTTGCAGTACCTCAATGCTTTAGAACACTGACAGCACAACTGCCAAAGTAAATTTGGACATGGCCCCTTTAAGGAAACTGGCTGATTATGCGTCATGAATGACGTCACCAGGCCTGCTTCCTTTTAATTGGCCGGGAGCCTCGCTGGGCAGGCTTAACAAGCCCTATCAACATAAAATCACTTCAACAGAGTGGGATGAAGCAGGCAGCGGGCTGGGACCGCGCTACCGACCCCGGCCGCCCCGGACCCAGCCTCGGTAGGCAAAATTTTGGCCTGAGCCTCGAAATGCGCTCGGAGTGTGCTGTCCAGTATTTTGCTTGGGCAGCACTGGGGGAGCAGGAGACCCCAGTTGCTAAAGTGTACAAGCCTCAACAGCGTGTCAAAAAAATGTAGTTTGTTTTCCCACACTTTCACACCACCAGCGCAGCAGGACACAGCCAAGAGAGGTAACTACCTCGTCCTCTTAATGTTGTCTCTCCCTCAGTTTGGTGAGTTTGTTTTACCCTTTTGGAATGTTTTTGATGCATTTTTGCTTTTTACTTTTTAAAAAACTTGTATTTTTACTCCCTACCAGTCAACGGAATTTACTATGATTTGCAGCAGCCTCATTTGAGGATGGGCATTGCTTTTATAATTCCGCTTTCCATCAGGGAACTAGAGGGCAAGGAAGAATTCCAGAGGAATGATCAGGAGAAGGTCTACCCACACCTGAGGTGGGTTGCACAGACCCATTACCCAAGTAGGCAAGTCAACAGACCCTACCTGAGATACTTTGGGCATAGCAGAGGATATGTGCCTGCGCTTGACCAGGGAGGGCTTTTCCTTGGTTGGAATTCTACCTTCAAGGTGCCATCTTTTTGTACAAGTAGAAAAGTAGCCTTGAGATAGTGAAAGTTTAAGGAGCACATTCACAGTGATGGACATGTGCATTACCTGCATACCTGGGTGTTGGTAAGCGACTGCCTCATGCAGCTAGGTTATTTTACAAAGACTTGAAGGGTTATAGCATTGGAAGGTGCATGTGTGGCAAGGTTTTTTATTCCATTTTTTATTTTGAAGGTGTGTCCTACTGAGGTTTTTGTATGCGTACGATGCAATGAAAGAGCTGTAAGGTTGTATGAAGGTTTGGTATGATGAGCTGTAAACGTGGATCAGGCAGGATTCAAGGCATGCAAGCTTGGTATTGTTGGGTACTGTTTTCTTGCCTTTTTTTTTTAAGCATGCTGCCTTGATATTGTTCCAAAGTCCACAGGTAGTGTACTCAATGTTGAGCTTAGTTATCACCTGCTACCAGAAATACTGTATTGCTGACTCCTGAACTACCAAATAGGACAACCCTCCTCGCACCTACCTCATGCATTTGCACATCCATTTGGCCATCCATCAAATGGGGGTCAGATGCTGTACCACTCCTTCACTTGCCTCCAGATTCCACATTAAATTTCCTTTTGCTTCATTTACATCTATCACTTCTCCCAGCCTTAGCCAATGCTGACGAATATTTAAAAATCATTTTGAAGGCTGATAAAAGCTGAAACAAATATGTGTCTCCATATACAGGCACACACCCTGTAAATGTGCACATCCCTTTAATTTGGATTGCTGGCCAGATTTTCAACTTCCCACATTGGGCTCTCTCCTTGCACAAGGCCAAAGCTGCATGGGCGGCTATAAATAATGATTCAAATGAGCTGAAGCGGATAACTGGAGCAGTCAGTTCACCATGCTGCTGGCCAACTTTGCTCCAAGACACAAAAGCCTTAGTCATGCCGGTAGGAGGAAAATCTCCCCTTAAGTCTATTTTTTTCATTAACTTCTTTGTTTACTGTAAGAAATTAACCATGAAGTACTTAACGATTGAAAACTCATATCAAAGCTCAATGACTACTAAGTTTGAATTTAAACTTGGCAGTGGTGCTGATGTAGTCTAATGGTGCTACGGAAGAATTCACTGTTCCATGCCAATGAAACTGGTGACTGCTCCTCTATAGAAAATGGGATGACAGAAACAACATGACACACTATGGGAGTGAAGCATGAGCAGGTCATAATTATTATTTTCTGTCTTTTTTTAATTTTATTGCCTCCTCCTTATTCCACCCTTGTGACACATCAATTTCTATGTGAGGCTTGTCATCTGAATAGGAAAGGGCATTTAAATACTTCATTTTCAAATCTGAAACATTTTTAAGTTGCTCAGTTTTGCTTGCTTTGGGATATGTTGTGGACACACGAATGAAAATAGAAATACAAAGAAAGGAGAGAAAGATCAAAAGAAGCAGAGATGGAGGAAAATTGCAAGAAAATGAGGCCAAGGCTTCCATTAGTCCTGCTCTTGGCATCCTCCACCATGCCCATTGAGGTTCTGCCCATTGACTTTCCCAGAACAGTCATCCACATTGCTTCAAAGCCCATCCATCTCCTGCTCTTGGAACAAACCTCTCCAATGTTTCCCTCTTCCTCTCTGCTCTACTCCAGCCCCCTTTCTGACTTCCTCTGCTTATCTCCCACTCCGTGTTTTCAAATCCCTCCATGACCTCACCACTCCCTAACTCTGTAACCTCCTCCAACCCTACAATCCTCCAAGATCTCTGCGCTCCTCCAATTCTGGCCTCTTGCGCATCCCTGATTTTAATCGGTCCACCATTGGTGGCCATGCCTTCAGCTTCCTAGGCCCTAAGCTCTGGAATTTCCTCCCTACACCTCTCTGCCTCTCTACCTCTCTCTCCTCTTTTAAGACACACCTTAAAACCTACCTCTTTGTCCAAGTTTTTGGTCATCTGCCCTAATATCTGTGGCTCGGTGTCAAATTTTGTTTGATAACCCTCCTATGAAGCGCCTTGAGACGTTTTACTATGTTAAAGGTGCTATATAAATGCAAGTTTTTGTTGTTGTACCCATACACTACGCATTGCCATTCAAAATGACTGCTCCCTTACAAATAAAGTTCTCGCTATCCACAATCTGCCATCGTCAATAGCTCCCTCTCTTCATGTTCTGTCCCCCATCCTTTCAAGACTGATGTCCTTATTACTATCCTCAAAAATCCTCCCAGGATGCCTTTCTTTATATTATTTCAAGGCCAAGAAGATAGGTTTTTTATTCCCATGCCACTGTCCATGCCAGTCTTGAACCATTTGCTAGGAGGTGTGCTAGAGAACAATATGAGTTGGCTTGCCTTCAAATTTTTCCTTACACCTTCCAGCAAAGTTCCCTACACTCCCTTTTTTGTGTTTCCTGTTATGTTTGTAAAGTGCCAAATGGACAGTGTTATTATGAGCCAAAAAAGAACCCTGTACAAGGATATTAAAATAATAAGAATGATGGCAATATGCACCGTGAAGTTTTAAGTTAAATTCCTGAACTCAGCAGCAAAAAATAATGTAAGCAAAGTGTAAATTTAAGGAAGTTTAGGGATGTGGATTAGAATCACGCAAATTGCACGTATTGAAATGGCTGTAATTCTTCATTTCCATACCGTTAATTTGAATTTCTGTTTCAGCACCAATGTGGAACCAAAGATTTTTCAGCACCAGCTTTATAAATAACAGAATGTCAATTATAGAGCATTTGGTGGCAACCCTGGAGAATTAGTGAATAGGGCCTGAAGTCAGAATCTGATAAAATGTGCTCATATCTCCTTTCCAACATATTCTGGATTCAAAAGACAGAATTTTCCCATTTATTTCTGCTCTGTTAAATGTATAACAAAAATATGGGGAATTGAGTGTCTACTGAACAGGAGTGCAGTGCGTTATAGATGCAAAAAGGGTTGACTGTATCTATGATACATTTGTACCATATGTTCAATGACAATAGAGATCAGTTTATACAAAATTGTGATATCTTGAATTACAGATAAGGCCAGATATATATCAATACCCATCATATAAGCAGGCTGTTCTTTTTTGCTGCACATACGATTAGCGAACACCAGTACAGTCAGAAGTTCATGGGTTCAAGCCCCACTCCAGAGATTTCAGCACATAATCCAGACTGGCACTTCAGTGCAGGATGTTTTAGATGACACGTTAAACGTAGAGGTCTGCCCTCTCAGGTGGATGTAAAAGATCCCATGGCACTATTGGAAGAAGGGCAGGGGAGTTTTTTCAGTGTCCATAGGAACATAAGAACGTAAGAAACAGGAGCAGGAGTAGGCCATTCGGCCCTTCGCGCCTGCTCTGCCATTCAATAAGATGATGGCTGATCTTCTACCTCAACTCCACCTTCCCGCACTAACCCCATATCCCTTGATTCACTTAGTATCCAAAAATCTATCAATTGCTGTCTTGAATAAACTCAACAAATGAGCATTCACAGGCCTCTGGGGTAGAGAATTACAAAGATTCACAACCTTTTGAGTGAAGAAATTTCTCCTCATCTCAGTCCTAAATGGCCAACCCCTTATTCTGAGACTGTGACCCCAAGCTCTAGACTCCCCATCCTCCCAACATCTACCCTGTCAAGCTCTTTAAGAATGTTCTATGTTTCAATGAGATCACCTTTCATTCTTCATCCAGGTCAACATTTATCCCTCAAGCAACACCCTAAACAGATTATCTGGTTATTATCTCATTGCTGTGGGACCTTGCTGTGTGCAAATTGGCTGCAGCATTTATTACATTACAACAGTGAATTCACTTAAAATGTAGTCCATGTAAAGCGCTTTGAGACATCCTGAGGTCATGAAAGGTGCTATATAAATGTAAGTTCTTTCTTTCTCAAAATTAGCAAGCCTCAAGCAAGATTTGGAATGAGCAATGAATTGTTTCTGCCTCACATGTAAAGCAGCTTGGGTTGACTATTGTCGATTGACGGCATCTAGAACTGTATGGAACATGGTGGCTCCTGAATTGCTGGGACGTTGAGAGAGCTGCGGGTAGGTTCATCGGCCAGTGCAAACTGCAAGAGGGTGGGACAGCAGCCTTTCTTTCCTGGGCCATGTTCTGTGGAGTAAAGCTCCCGGGCAGGTAGCTGGTCGGGTAAAGGTGTTTCTGGAGCACTGTGCCCTAGAATCTATGGGGGCTGGAACGTTTGTGTCAATCACTGAAGGCGAAGGCGCGTCCCTTTAAAAGCAGGCTGGCTCAGAAGAGCTTCTCATTTCGATCGGGAGGTTCTAACGCTCTGGGGAAACTGTTTGGGTTTTCCTTTCACCTCCTAGTTGTTTGCTGCAGAGAATGTTTTACTCGGATATTCTGAGGGAAAACCGTCGGCAGCAGATGGATATCCGAGAGGCCGCCTCTCTCCGCCAGCAGAGGCGGATGAAACAAGCTGTTCAGTTCATCCATAAAGACTCGGCGGATCTGCTGCCCCTGGATGGGCTCAAAAAACTGGGAACCTCCAAAGAAACCGTAAGTGACTGTCTAATGTTAGGAAAACACCAATTAGCTTGGCAACCAGTGATTATTAAGAATGGCCATCCTGTATCTGGTATCTTCCACAATATGTCGATAATATGGAGAGGATTAACGCACTCCATCAGCACTTGAAGTGAGCGACACTGGGATTTCCCAACATTTCGCCGGGTGGGGGACTCGCAAGTAGTCCTGTGTGGTGCTGGCATATTATTAAATGTGGATCTGCCTGAAATCCCAACCTCAGGCTTTAAGATTGTTCATTGTTTGGGTTCTGTAGAAAATGCCCCGTTACCATCGGTTTCACCAAATCTATTGCTCCCATTTCACCCACTGATCTTTGAGGGAGAATAGAGCATTTAGGAAGGGGCCAAACTGTGAAGCACCAAATACAGCAGCGATCGGATATCGTTCTCTGCTTGAAAGCGTCATCATATGTAAAGTATTTGTTCCGGGATGAGTACCCCTTCATTCGGGATCAAACTAAATATTACCTGGTCTATTGAAGCACTAATTGTTTATTATTTTCTTTTGATAATTCTAGAAACAGTCACAGTACTGGATATGTCCCATAGTTTATTAGAAACGATGGGAGCCTTTGGATGAGTTTAGCCGCTGTCCAACGCTGAAAATCAGAAACGAAAATCGGGAGAGGTGTATAACGTCCGATATTGGCCGGTTTACATTATCGCCAAAAGTTAAAATGACCCCATATGTGTTGGAATTGATCTAATCTGATTTGATCTGACCAAGTTATCAGGACATTTGTCCACAGACACCAGGCATCACTCTCAGCCAGTACTGGAGCAGTCACCAGCCAGTGCTTGTGTGAGTGAAGCGGTGGGGAGAGACTTCAACAGAACAGGAAAAACATACCCACCTAAAATAAATGTACCCTTTAAAGGGTTAACCATTCAGAGTTTGTATCGTGATGAAAATTGGAACTAGCAGTCTGAATTGTGGATACAGTATTACAATTTAATATGTGACCAATGTACAGTGGAACCTAGAGATGAATTCAGACTACTCGCACAATGTTAACTCAGATTTAGTAACAAATTACTGTTGCCAACCTATTTACATATGTGTGGTTTGATCAGTTAATTTTGGATAGATTTTAACTATTTTTAGAGCCTGAAACCTACTTCTTTGTCAAGCTGAAGACATTTTAATGATTGAGTCACACTACACAATTTAAATTCCAGTTTCATTAACTCATTTATTTTAAACAGGTTAATTCCAGTGTTAGAAGAATGGCAGTTGGGAAATCTAGGCCATATATTTTCAGAACGTACGCGCTACACATCTATATCCCCGACCTACCCACTCGACTAACCTCCTTTCCACACACAAACACCCAATGATACATTAAAGTCCATTTTATGGAAAATGATTTGCCCCACTTCTCAAACAGATGGTGCAAATAAAATCAAGGGCATAACTTTAACCCAAAACCAAGGGAACAGTATTGAAATTTGTCAATGACATCACATTTGGAGATATGGAAATGATGTGGAGGTCGAAAGACTGCAGAAGGACATTGAAAGTTGGTTGGATGGGCAGATAGATGGCAGATAGTCTTAAGGGCTATAGCTTTAAAGATAGGTTCCAAAAATTAGGGATATCTACTTTGGAGAAATGAAGGCTTAGAGGGAATATGATTGAGGTTTTTAAAATAACAAAGGGTTGGACTCAGTATGGATGGATAGGGATGGTAGGACTAGAAGCCATGCAGATAAAATCCATAGGAAAGGAGTTAGGTTAGATCTTAGGAAATATTTATTTTCACAGAGAGTCATCACCCTCCTGAATAGACTATCAAAACTTGCAGTGGGTAAGGAGTCACTACAGTCCTTTAAATGGACTATAGTGACCCTTTACCCACTTGCATATTTCTGAGAGAACAGGATACATCCAGTTATGGACAGCAAGCTGCCAGTTAGCTAGGGTTATGAGGAATTATGGGCTGCAAGGTCTTCTGTAGCCTCTTGTGATTGCCTTAGGGAGTTGGAGAGGAATTCTGCAGAGTTTTTTGTGAAATGGCCATAAGTTTTTTTTGGCTTCCTTGGAGATTGCATGGTTAGGGGGTGGGTCAGTGGGTTGCACCATGTCTGGTTGGGGTGGATTTAATGAGCCTGCTGGTCTTTTCCTGTTATTCTTTTCAGATGTTCACAATGCAGTTTAATGTAGAAAACTGTGAAGTAATACATTTTGAGTAAGAATAGGGAAAGGAAATGTACCTTAAATGGTAAAAATTTTAAATGGAATAGATGAGCACAGGGACCTCGGTGTGCAGATAGACAGTTCATTAAAGCTGGCAGCACAAATCGATTAGGCCATAAAGAAGACAAATGGAATCTATAGTTTATTATCTAGTGGCATAGATTTCAAAAGCAGGGTGGTAATTCTGAGTTTGTACAAGAGCTTGGTTCGGTCAAAGTTGGAATATTATACGCTATTTTGGGGACATCATTGAGTGATATAAAAGCAATGGAAAAGGTGCAGCATATACTCACTAGGATATTAGGAGGGTTAAGGGGTTATGGTTATGAAGATAAATTTGAAACTAGAGCTGAGAAGGTTAAGGGATTACCTAATACAGGTCTTAATGGTTATGAAGCGTTAAGATATTGTAATTAGTTATTGTTTCTACTGGTTGATGAGGTGGTAACAGGAGGATACAAATTTAATATAATTGTAAAAAGGGAAGGTTAGAAAATAATTCCTTCAGAGAGGGTGGTTAGAATATGGAATTCTCTGCTGCAAACCATTGTTGAAGTAGAGTCCATCATTTTTATTAAAATGGAATTAATTAGTTGCTTGAAAAAGAACTTTAAATGGAATGGGGAGCAACTAGGATAGTGGAATTAGACTAGGTGGCTCATGCGGATGAGAGCTACCTCAGTGACTTGATGGGCTGAATGGCTTGTTTCTTTGCTGTAACCTTCTATGAAACCATCTCACATTGTTTCTGAAGCAGACAAACCCTGCAGGCTTTTTCCATGATTGCATGGCATTTAATTGCTCGGATTTTGCGGTCAGCGGAAAAGGAACGACGCTCGCCATTTACCTCGCTGACAGCTGCCCATGAAGTTTTTACAGGCTTTGGACTGGAGACATGCTCTAATCTGGTGTCTGATCCAGCATGGTGCCCTCTGCAGGGGATCTGTGAGCAGGTCAAGCAACAGCGAGGCTCTTCAACCTGATTGTGCCCTCCTGTGCAATGTGCAACCAGGCTGTGTTGGTCTCCTGTGGAGGTGTCTTCCGCCCATGGGAAGGGAAGAGGACCTCCCTGCGTGCTCTGACTCCCTCCATAAGCATATGGAGGAAGTCATGGGAGAACCTGGGTGCAGCCCTGCAGCTCTGTGCTGTGATTGTCAGTGTTTGCAGCACTTCAATCCTGAAGAACACTGACAGCACAAATGTCAAAATAAAGTTGGCCATGGTCCCTTTAAGGAAACCGGCTGATGATGCATCATGAAATGATGTCACCAGACCCGCTTCCTCTAATTGGACCGGCAAATGCGCTGGGCGGACTTAACGAGCCCTTTCAAGAGAAAATCATTTTGGATAGCGGGATGGAGCCAGCAGCGGGGTCAGGACCTGCCACTGGTGTCGCCCACCTGGGACCTGCTAAGGTTAGCAAAATCCCAGCCACAGAGTCTAAACCAGGAAGCATAAAGCAGGAAATATAAATTAGATTTACATCATGTATAGAAAACGGAATAAAGATTAGGAAAGACAGATGGGATTAAGAGAGAGGGAGAGATAAAAGAGACAGACAGAAAAAGTTTTTAAAAACATTTTAATTTTTCTTTAAAAAAAAAATCTCCACTAATTAATTTCTGAAGGAATGAGATGTCACATCTGTAAAATTAATTTTTCAGGGCCAGAGAGGTTGTTTGGTAGTAAGTATCAATTATCACACCATTAAAAATTCACTTGGTCCTGAATGCACCAGCCCATAACTTTTTCTGGCATCTTTAGTGGGGAACTAGTGGGCAAGTACCCCAAGTTCACGCCATCTCAGTGCCAAGTCTATCGGCGAGGAGGAGCGGGGTATCTCTGACAGCAACTTCCTGATTTCCTCGTTTAACTGCGCATGTGCAGACACCAGAAGTTGCTGTCCGATTTACTCCATAATAATGGTGAGCACTGTTAGCCACCATTATTCTTAATGCAAAATCCGGGCCAATATTTATCTAAAAAGTTTTTACTTTTTTCCTTTCCTTGGGAAAAGTGAAAATTGGGATTGGTACCATTTTAGCAAATGTACTGGTGATAATTTACTCTAATTGAAAGAATGGATTGGACTGGTATCTGACACAGTTGAATGTATGAAATTACTTTTCAAGTCAGCGAAATGAATTCACTTGATAATTATAGATAAATGCTAAGGCTGTCAAGCCCATCGTGCCTGTATGACTTTGTTGTATTTTAAAAAAAATTATTTTTAGCAACCACATAACATCTTGCAGAGACGTTTACTCGAAACCAACTTGTCAAAATTTCAAGCGAACAATCGAGGGGCATGGCCTTCTAATAATTCGTTTCCAGTGCAGAACAAAAGCTTTCATCAGACTAAACAAGAACTTCACAAAAGAACACATGAAGATGACCTGATATTTGTGTGTTGCAAGGTAATTGTCTATTCCTTACAAAGGGTATGACATAACTGACCAACCAAAATGGCTGAAATGAGCTAAATGTGTAGATTATCCCATCAATGGAAATAATTACAGTTCTGTTTAAGGTATATCAATATATAAGGATAAGCAGGCAAACCAGATTACAGTGCTTATTTTTTTAAAGAATGCTTGAGCTTCTTCTATTACAGAGCTGTTGATGCATTTCCATGGTTTGATGTGGTGCCACCATTACATCATTGATCCTTATGTATATAATAAAGAAAGTTCTGATTCTAAGCACCTATTTACCCCAATCCCCACTGTATAAATTATTGCATAGATTGTTTTCGTGTTGGTTTGATGGCCTCAGTGAGACATGATGCGGAGATGCCGGTGTTGGACTGGGGTGGACAAAATTGAGAGGTCGCACAACACCAGGTTATAGTCCAACAGTTTTATTTGAAATCACAAGCTTTCGGAGCTATCGATTTGCTCCTTCCTCAGGTGAAGTAAATTAGATACAGAATCTCCAAAGCATATATATACGACATGACGTGATCCGGACTCGAGTCGTCGTTAGCTTGTTCACAGATGTGATTCCCAGTAAAAAAGTAAAAATTTTCCCAGTAAAAAAGTAAAAAAATGTTAAAGCTTTTCGTTTTACATACAGACGGCAGCTTTTGACACGTTAGAACCCCTGCGACTACACCTCATTGTCTCAGTTGTATCTTGCTATGTCTTTGATGTGGTACCTTCCTGGCTGACTTAATTAACTTTATCACACCTCGGCAGATAGTCAGGATGATTTAATTTATTGGTCTGCAATTGTAAAGTACACATGCTTTGTTTTCCATCTATATATGCTTTGGAGATTCTGTATCTAATTTACTTCACCTGAGGAAGGAGCAAATCGATAGCTCCGAAAGCTTGTGATTTCAAATAAAACTGTTGGACTATAACCTGGTGTTGTGCGACCTCTCAACTCAGTGAGACATCCATAGAGCCCTACCCAGTGTAAGTAACCACCTTTAGGACAGGAGGCATTAGGGAAGAAAACTCAAGGGGTAAAAATGGTATGTATGAGTAACAATGGGACATAGTGCATACAGTGTTGCCAACACACTTAAATCCTGTGATGTTTGAATTCTAATTAGAATTCTGCCTAACCATAAATTATTTTAATCATACACGGCCCACTCACTAGTTGTGGCAGGTGGATCCAGCCCCCTGCTCCATAAGGTTCTACACTCCTGATCTACAATTTACCAATTGCTATAATGCATTTAATGCTGTATTACTTACCAGACTGCTGATCACTGTTGCAGCCCTAAGCCTGCAAAATACTATTGTAGTTCCACTGCTACAGTAATACATATGATTTTACAATGTATCTTGGATGGTTCTAAGTCTGTTTTCAATTTTTTTAAGTGTGCTGGAATAGAGATGAAAGTACGGATTGACACTGGCTCTCGAAATAATCTCATTTCATCTGCCTGTGTGGATAAACTAGGGTAGGTAACCCTGCAGGACTTTATTTGATCATTATTTTTCTTGTTTTTCCCTCATCCAATGGCAGTGCTGATTCAGGTTGCAGCCAAGAAACCGTGTGTTTTATTGGACTGAACTGTGATTTTTTTTTCACATGACGGGATGGGAATAGCTGTAGTGTGAATTTACAGACGTCACCACAGATGGTTGGAATAATGAGATGTTCTGGCTGAAGGCCTACTGGGATTTGTAATCAACTCAAGCAGAAACATATCCTTCAAAATAAATTTAAAGGAACAATGCCATCTATAGTGCCTCAACATATAATTTTCCACATTTGCTAACTTTGTACAAGATGATATTGTAGAATGTGTGATAAATTACTGTGGTGCAATAACATTTACAAAATAGAAAAAGGAAACATTTGTTACAAACACTGGGGAAATTAAGTGACCAGCACAGTAAGATTTTGGCATAAAAACAGAAAATACTGGAAATACTCAGCAGGTCAGGCAGCATCTGTGGAGAGAGAAACAGAGTTAACGTTTCAGGTTGATGACCCTTCGTCAGTTCTGACGAAGGGTCATCGACCTGAAATGTTAACTCTGTTTCTCTCTCCACAGATGCTGCCTGACCTGCTGAGTATTTCCAGCATTTTCTGTTTTTATTTCAGATTTCCAGCATCCGCAGTATTTTGCTTTTGTATTAAGATTTTGGCATAGGTTGTTCCTGCTTTTTCCATGAACTGAATTTATTAGAAAATTAGCATTTCAACCTGACAACTATTTTAATCAATTTAAAAGTAAATTAAAGTGGAATCAGCTGGTTAGCTTCTGGAGTGGGAACCTGTTTTGGACTGAAAATTCCACAGTAGCATGCGAGGTCTCTATTTTAACTTCCTGTTCTCATGGGAATATAGTACATTAGCAGTATTCTAAAAAAATGATATTCAGAATACAAGATGAATGGCCAAGGCTCATAAAATAGGAGGCAACCAAAGTTGATAAGAGTAAAAACAGATGAGATAAATCAGGAAGTAATGATCTAGGTGGTGCCAATCTCGGACCGTAGAAAAATACAGGATTATTCTAAACAAAAAAATTGCAGTCTATCTGGCTGGTCCCATAACCTTTCAATCTCCCACTGTCTCAAATATTTGCCCAATTGTCCCTTAAATTCCACGCCACCTGCCTCCATTGCCTCATGTTCACCACTATCTTGTCGAGTAGTTAAATCTAAACTATTTGTGTATCTTCTGTCTTCTAAGCTTGAGGGTCGCGTTTGTTGGTTCTAGAGTTTGTCGCAATCTTAAACTTTTTATTGGGTTCAATTTATCTGTTCCCTTAAGAATCTTGAATATTGTTTCTCCTGAGCCTTCTCCTTGCCAAAATAAACAATCTCAGGCTCTTTAACCTCCCTTCATAGCTCAGATGCCTTAAGTTAAGTAGCAGTTCAGTTGCAGTTTTCCACACTGCCTCCAATGTTTGGATATCCTTGCTATAGTACAGCGACCATGGTTGCATGCAATATTACAGACCGAAACCATTTTGATTATAAAGTTCTTTGTCTAATCCCTTCTCTGGCCTGGTGGTCTATCGCAGATGTCCATAGTTAGTTTCCTTCACCTCATGTCTCTCATCCATATCCAAAATTTTAAAAGATTAGTTTGTATAAGAAAGGAAGACTGTCCAGAAGTCCTCCCTTAAAAGGACAACTCCAGTGAGCAGGTGGCTCTGAAGAACGACCATGACCTCTCTTGCTGCCAAACGTACACCAATAGCACACACAAGCTCTTCTGGGAAGGCCACAGAGCTCTCGTTTGGGTTGTCTGTTTTAATCACCTTGAACATTTCCCCCGCTGCTTCCTACATGTACAACACACTGCAAAAAAAGTAAGATTAAAGCAAATTAGGTAGCTATTTTTAAAAAAGCTTGGGCACCGTGGAATATGACAGCCTGTGAATAAGTCCCCATGACTAACCATATTGGGGGCTCCAAAACTCTTGTTCTGCTCACAGTGACACAATTGAAATTGGTAATGTAGAATGTGGGGAATCATGGGTGATGTTTCACATTTCTGATGGAGATTTTGACAAGAAGCAATCACAATCATAAGTGTAGCATTGCATTCATGTATTGAAAATATGGAATCCTATTACATATTCAGCCTCTTTAAACTGATCAGCCATAGACCTGTTTGCTCTGAATATTTTTAATCATGCCTGGTATAGTATTGACAATCACTGTGCGCTATAAACATTATCTAACTCCAATCTTCAAAATTACTGATTCATTTTATAGGTTGAAGGAACTTGTGAAAACAGACAAGGATGAAATTGAAAAAATGGGAATTCCTCTTATTTCAAAGATTAATGGCCAAATAGAAAATATTGCAATCACCTTAGGACAGCTCAATATTGAGTGTTCAGCAGCTGTAGTGGGTAAGTTTTCAAACTTACTAGAATTGTCATTTCTTCAATAATTATATATTTTTTAACCACTTGGTTTTGTTTTAAATTTATATTCAACGGATTGTCCTTTTACACCTGGGACCTAAGTTTCTAGTGGATATGAGCACTTAGCACAAAAATTGATGCCAATTGACGCAAAATTAACAATCTCATTTCAAGGCAACACAGATAATAATAACAGAAATAGGGGGAGATCTTATTAGATTAGATTTGATATACATTTTCAGGTTGAATAGAACGAGTATTCATCTTAGGTCTACCTGACCAGAGAGTGCTCAATAAATGTTCTATTCCCCGGCATGTACATCCTGCATCTTAATGAGCACAAGTTACTAAAATAAGCGTACATTCTTTTGGGTAGAGTGGTAAGTGAGGTTTCTTTGAGTGGACAAATTAATGGAAAATTGGGAATCAGTCGATCCTCCGTGACAAAGTTGGTAATCTGATACCTGACTCAGGTAGGTCTGTCGTACTCCAGGGGATTGTTGCTGATTGACAAGCCAGTCAGGCTCACTGGGGACCTAGAGGAGTAGACCTGTTACTGGGAAGTGGAATTCTTTTCAATTGGCTCCAGATAACTCTGCAAAGCAATGACCTAACAAGTAGAGTGCTTCACGCCTGACAGGCTGAGGGAAACTTAGTATGCTGCATGGTTTTGGCTGGTAAAATTCCACCAGGGCCCCTAGGTATACTCGGGAGTCATTAAGCCTTGGCTACATTCTCTGAGCTGAGACAGGTGGGACATGACTGCTTAATGAGCAAACAGAAACTCTACTTATGTGGATTTCTCAGTAAATTCTAAGCATGGGGATTGGTTTTTGTTCATCTCATTTGCTCAGCTGACTCAAAGAACACTAAAGCAAGCAAACAGTTTTAAATGAATTAGCATTACAGGAAAAAAACTACAATATTCTGCTCAGGCTCGATTTGAATTTAAAAATTGAATTTGCATTTCCCTGAGGGGTCAGTGGTGTGGTACAGAGCCATATAGACCAAGAAACTCCCAGTGTCCCTTCTTACTTTGTACTGAAGTAGCTTATTGTAGCCAGGCTAACAGTGAGTATGTTGCAACAGAAAACGCTGGAAAAACTCAGCAGGCCAGGCAACATCCGTGGAGAGAGAAAGAGAGTTAACGTTTCAGGTCGAAACCCTTCGTCGGAACGTTAACTCTCTTTCTCTCTCCACGGATGTTGCCTGGCCTGCTGAGTTTTTCCAGCGTTTTCTGTTGTTATTTCGGATTTCCAGCATCCGCAGTATTTTGCTATCGTGAGTATGTTGCAATTGACTTGAGTGTTGGGGGTGGGATTGGCAAAGGTTCCCGCTCTTGATCAGTGACACCTGCTGGAATGTTTGCATTTGGATGTTGGCTAGGAAAGGTAGGGTCGGCTATGATGCTCCCGACCACTCACTGTCTAGTCTCGCAAATGAAAAATAGCCACTTAGGTGAGGTACTGGATGGCCACCAGTGTTCGTGATACGTCACTTTCCAGAAAGGAAGGATAGTGAGAGATAGTCAGAGAGGAAAACATTGTAATCAATGCCTCCTTTTAACCACCGGAGCCTTTCACTGTAATACTGAAACATACTACCGAAATCACCTTCCACGTCTAAAAGCAAACAAATTAACAATTAGTTCAATGCAAGTTATTGGTTCAATTTAAATGCTACAGATTTGCTTTTACTATGCACTTCATTTTAAAGTATGCTGAATTCTGCCCCTCTTTGGTTATACTGAACAGTATTAATATTCAGTTTATAAAGAGAGTCAGAGTGTGATACCATTGGTAGAAATTGTTATAATTAGGAATACTCATAATCAATTGTTTTAATGTTGCTATAAGGTATTTCACACTGAATTCTTTTCTTTGGCAGATGGTGATGAGAAAACTCTTTCTCTTGGGCTGCAGACATTGAGGTCTTTGAAGGTAGAAAGTGACAAATCAATTTCTTTGTTTTCATATAATCAGGTTTGGGAAGAGACATTTTGGGTCCTTTTTTTGCCTTCAGGCCTTCAGTAATGTCTGCTCTATTTTGTACTTAGTGCATCATAGACATGGAAAAACAATATTTAATTCTTGGAGAGAAGGAAAGAGAGGAGATTCCATTTCTGGGTATTGACAGCACTTTGAATCAAGACTGGTAAGTGCAATGAAAATAATTTGCCTGCACTTATACTACATTGTATAAATATAATTCTTTTATATGATTATAATGTAAATTTTATATGTAAGGTAATTGTTAACAATCCAGTATTCAAGTGTATGAGAGTTGCCATTTGAATAGGACTTGGTATAATTGAGTAATCAAGGCAGTGATGAAAAAATGTACTAGAGTCCTGACTTTGTGAGGAAAATGTGCACATTGATGAAGAATGAGTTGGTGATAACCCCATATGGTAGCAGCAGTGGTAAAAGTTCTCTGAGCTGAAGAAATATTTTCACCCAGTTTTATGCTACAAAGGACCATTGCTCCCTCAGGTGGCAAAACTGCCCTGTTCACCCTGCTAATGGTTTCACTAATGGAAGCAAAGAGGCTGGCCTTGACAGGCAGGAAAGTTGGACGTCACACCCTGCCTGATTGTAAGTTAATGATGTGAAATGGTACGCATGAATATGCTCAGTGTGGGAGGATGCAGAGAGATGTGCTAAGAATGGGAGGATGCACGCGGATGTGCTTAGTGTAGGAAGAGTACTAGGGGGACATGCCTGGTGTACAAAGGAGCAAATAGAGTTGCTTATCAGAAGCAAGTATGCTTAATGCAGAAAGCGCACTTGCAGGTGTGCTTGGTATGAAATGACACTCTCAGAAACAATGGTGTGAGTCCAAAAATAGTCAGACCATATTTCACTATTCATTACAGCCCTAATTTAAAAAACTTACTGTTTAAACAAGAGTTTTAAAAAGACAAGATGCCTGTGTTTCTGTTCTTTATAACAATAAACAATTGCTGTCTTTCTAAAACCAGCTCTCCATAAAGTACAGATGAAAACTGATGCTAAAATGAGTGGCAGAGGTGACCAGTCGTCTACAAAGGTGCTCTTCAGTGGTTAGTGCACAAATATGACCCAACATACAATACACTGCTTCTCTAACTCCAGCCTACTCTCTTTGCTTCTTCTGCAGTACAACTGTCCAGAATTAACACTTTGGCTGCCGAATTTCCCAGGCATTTAGGCTATCATATAAGCCTATTTTTCATTATTTAGTATCTGCATACAGGGGTACAACATTAATTACACAAAAAATATTTTCCTGTGCTTTGTTTAAAAATGTTGAATTTTAATTTATTTTTACAAAATAATATTAACATTCTGTTCTCTGGGTTAACCTTTATTCACCTGTGCACTGTGTTGAAACTGAGAGATTAACTTCGCTAATCCTAGTCAGACTTATGATTCTGGTGTTGTGTCTCTGTACAGTAAGATCTGCTGTAGTCTCTGACTTAATGCCTATATTTATATATTGTGGGCATTTGATATTTTCTACAGGATAACAAATAGCTTGTGAATAATTTTACATTTGTATGTTTTGTGAGGTTTTAAGACATCTGTTGTGAGAATAAGGGCCTAACATGCTGTCCAGGTTACAGATGTGAGAACTACACTTGTGTGGAATTCAACGCCCTTAGCATTGAAAAAGTTTTTCTGCTTTCAAAATGAGGCCTCTTTTTCTTGTATGATCTATACAAAACTGGTTATCTGTACTTGCCAAATGATGAATCTTACAAATTAAGTACAGAGTCATAGAACAATTGTTGGCATAAGATAGAATGACAATCCAGCGGCAGTTTTTGTTTTTGGAGAAGTATTAATGCAATCCTCAAAGGATTAAGCGATGCGTCTCTATAAATTCCATCCTCTGGAGGCCAATTCAATATAGTCAACATGAATGATGCACACATAATGGGGTGAGCAGACTGATGTTAGTTTGTAAAATTACCCATGTACATCAGTAATCTATTATCTTTGGTAGATCGTGATCACCCCTTTACCTGAATTTAGATCGTCTCATAACTAGCAGTGTGATGGCACAGTGTGTTGGTGTGCAGAGTACCACAGTATGAAGGGAGGGGAAAATGTGGGTTTGTTTCCCGAAATTCTGCACATAGTAAGTTCCCGATCTTGGGTTGTCTGGGGAAGTCCCAAGCATAACCAGGCACTTCCCAACAGAGAAAATGGGAAATTCAGAGGATGAATCATTCCCAACCAGCCTTGCATACTTTCTAACACTGGTCAGAAAGAGGCGTAACAGAAGCTGGCAAGCAAGACTACCCACCTGTCCACCCTCAGAACTGAAGAACATTGAGTAGCATTGGAGAGACTGAAAAAGGGAAAAATACAAAATAATTGAGCAACAAAATAACTTCTACTCCCAAACACTTCTCAATTCAGTGCCAGGTGGGAGCTTATTATGAATGAGGTAAGCAGAGAGTGGGTGGAGCATGGAGCAAAAAGTGTGTTTTAAAAAAATGTATAACTTTAGATTCCCTGGCTGCGATTTCGCCTGCCGAGGCGGGCTCAGTGCGGCCGAGGTACGTGGCTGGTTGTGACCTCGCTCCCGGCTCCATCCTGCTCTGTGAGAAGAATTTTCCATTGATTGAGCTTGTTAAGTCCGCCCTGTGAGGTTCCTGGCCAATTAAAAGGAAGTGGGTCTGATGACGTCATTTGATGACGCATCATCAGCCGGTTTCCTTAAAGGGACCATGTCCACGTTCATTTTGGCAGTTGTGCTGTCAGTGTTCTTCAGCATTGAGGTGCTGCAAACACTGACGAGCAGTGCACAAAGGTGCACGGCTGCACCCAGGCTCTCCCATGACTCTCTCCATATGCTTATGGAGGGAGTTGCAGCACGCAGAAAGGTTCTCTTCCCTTCCAATGGGTGGAAGAGACCTCCCCAGGACACCAACGCAACCTGGTTGCACATTGCACAGGAGGGCACATGCAGGGATGTAGTCAGGAGGACCAGGCTGCAGTGGTGCAAACGTTTCAATGATCTCAGTAGATCACAAAAAGTTACTGCAAAGCCACACTCAACCTCATTCTTCTGTGCCACTCATCACATCCTCATCACTCTGCCTTCCCTACCCTACTCCTGCACATCCTTACTCACATCAACTTACCTTGCACCTCCACCCATCCCTCTACATTATCACTTCCCCATCTCACTAGCCACCCCTCACACTCACCCTCATCCTAGTCCAATCATACCAACAAACAACACACAAGGGTAGGCACTTGGGTATTTTAGCCAATGTTCATGTAAAGTTTCCATTAATGTGCTGTCAAACATTGAAATCTTTATTTTCAACACTTTGCTTTCTTGGACAGATTTGTGTGCACCTTTGGAAGTGGCTTAGTGAGTTGCAGTGAATGGTAAGACATTATGGTACCCCCCGCAATGCTGATGAGTGTGAAAGAAATGGCTTGGGCATTGTGGTGCTGATGTGGGGTGGTGCCAATCTGGTGCATCATGTGGCAGCCAGGGTGTACAGTGTTAAGTGAAGCAAATCGGGACATGGTGAGGCCTTCACTGGCGTCCTGGGCAGCAATGTGCATGGGTGATGATGCCCTGTGTCCAATGCAGCATCAGTTGATTGCAGAGAAGGTTGGTGTTGTTGTTGGTGCTGCTGGTGTGCCTGGTGATGCTGGTGTTGGGGCTGATCTTGTTGGGATTCTGAGGACCAAGGTGAAATTTTTTCAAGGGCACCAGTGCTGATGGAATAGATGGCAGGTGAGGTTGAGATGACAGAAGTAATCTATCAATGTTGAGATAGGTTGTTCCAAGGAGGTGACAGTGGATAGAGAGATTACTCGAAACACTTCAAAAGTGCATAAAGCTCAAAAGTGTTTTCCAAATCATTAATGCTCCAGCTTCTAAGATTGGGAAGTGAACAGCTGTGAAATGGTAGGTTTTATACCACTTTTGCAGCTTTCACCTATTCACAGCAATCCACAGTCATTGAGAACCTGACATACTTACCTGACGTGATAGCCGCTCGCCGGGAACCTCGTTGAAAACCTGGTAAAATGGTAAGTACATGGGAAAATGGTTCTTAACTACCTTTTAATAAGCTTTTAACTATCTAAATTGGCTGACCCGCCACTTGGTGTCGGGTCTGTTCAGGGATGACAGACCCGACACTTGGGAAACTGGCAAGGAGGCAGGTTTACAGCGGGATACCGACCCGCTGTCAATCTTTGATTTTGACAGCGGACCCGCCTCCAAACCCACATTCTCCTGTAACTAACACTTTCTTACTTAAATACTTCGGGACCTTTTTGTGTGTTTATGAATGGGAATATAAAAAGATTGGAGTGACTTCACAATCAAGATGAATGGTGTTGTGCCGCCACACCAAATTATATTTTAGTAGCTGTGGTATTTGAAAATGCTAAACAAAATAAATTCATATTAGTTATGGAACTCTGCTCAAGTATGGCAAATGTCAGTTTTATTTTGTAATTCTGTACTATGAGTGGTGGTTTGGTCTAGTTGTTAGTTATTGGAGCCCCGCTCCACAGATGCTACAATTTTTTGGTCAACTTTCTTGACATTTCCACACTCTTCATCTTGATGCCCAGCTTGTGGCTCATAAATTCACATTCCATGTGATTCTGTGTGTGAATGTCAGCCAGTGGGGAGATTTTGAATTCAAAGTTCAAGGTTTGCGACTCTAATATAGTTGTATTGTAACCACTAGGCTACCTTATTACTTTTAACACATGTATTTAAAGTCATTGGAAAACATGACTGGGTGTGTCACATTAAATTGACTTGAGTTTATTATTTAATTAGACTAATTAGTGACTGGGCCTGAGAGTTAAACTCTGATGTTACTTATTATAAAACACATCTATGGAGCTGTAATTATGATTGATAAACTAAAAGTACACATTCAGTTGTCAGCAAGCAATTTCTTTAATGTATTTGAAGAGGAACAAAGTAAACGTTGCCATTTACAGCTTTCAAAGCAATGACTCAATGTTCTTTTTTTTGCATCTGATGAGGTTACTACAGTGGAACCCTCTTAAGAGCTGCGCTGAATATTATCATTTTTTCCATCCAGAAAAAATCTAGTTCATTGCAATTTAAAATATCCTCAGTGGGTCAATATTACAAGCTCAAATTACATTTAAAATTTTTGATTAGAATTTTAGTTCATAATTATTTATGGTTAAATTTCTTGCCCCACTCCTCAATCCATCATACTGCATTACTCAAACTATGTTTACATGGATGAGCTGTCAGTACTCCCATCGCCAATGGCACACTATAATATAAAAGAGGCAGATTCTATGCCTGTAATGGTGCCTGGGCCCAATTTTTCATGAGTCCTGAGAGCAAAGATCAGAGTGCAAAATAAATAGCCTTTTCTCAGCTGGTCCTTTGATGGACTCCATCGTCAGCCTGATAAGCTTCCTGCGGCATTTAGGGGGCATGACTGCAACCGCCTATTAATTTTTTTAATTAAGTTTTGAAATCATGCCCAGTAACAGCACCTGTGCTGGGTAAACATTGGCTCCCACTAGCCACCGCCTATTCCGTTCACAACATCCATTTTTCTGAAGTAATCGGAAGCTCACAGCAAAATATATTCAAATTGTTCAGCTACCAGTGAGCATCCCTTCAGCCAATTTACAGAGAGCAGTGTTAGGTGGCACGCTGGATAAAATACATAGATCCGCTCAACCCCACAACTAACACAGGAAAGGTTCATAGAACCTGCTAATCGTGCTGAGTTCAACAATTTCAGATCATAATCTCTGTCCCCATTTTTTCAGACAGCAGCTTAAGCTGATGATTCTGATATTCCCATTTACACCTATTCTAGACCTATCTTTTGTTTCTTTACTTGTCCTGTTGCCATCTCATTTTGCCGTGTACAATCATACCTTTTGTCATTTAATCTCTCCTCCCTTCCACCCTATCACAGACCTTCCCTTTTGTTCTTTCCTCCCTTCCCTCCTTTTCCTGCCTCTGCACTTGCTTAAATCATAGAATTATAGAATGGTTACAGCACAGAAGGAGACCATTCGGCCCGTCGAGCCCATGCCGGCTCTCTGCAAGAGCATTTCAGCTAGTCCCACTCCCCCGCCCTTTCCCCTGCAAATATTTTTCCTTCAGGTACTTATCCAATTCCCTTTTGAAAGCCATGATTGAACCTGCCTCCACCACCCTTTCAGGCGGTGCATTCCAGATCCTAACCACTCGCTGCGTAAAAAAGTTTTTCCTCATGTCGCCAATCACCTTAAATCTGTTCCTCTGGTTCTCAACACTTCCGCCAATGGGAACAGTTTCTCTCTATCTACTCTATCTAGACCCCTCATGATTTTGAACACCTCTATCAAATCTCCTCTCATCCTTCTCTGCTCCAAGGAGAACAACCCCAGCTTCTCCAGTCTATCGACGTAACTGAAGTCCCTCATCCCTGGAACCATTCTTGTAAATCTTTTCTGCACCCTCTCTAAGGCCTTCAAATTCTTCCTAAAGTGTGGTGCCCAGAATTGGACACAATACTCCAGTTGAGGCCGAACCAGTGTTTCATAAAGGTTCATCATAACTTCCTTGCTTTTGTACTCTATGCCTCTATTTATGAAGCCCAGTATCCCTTATGCTTTTTTAACCGCTTTCTCAACCTGCCCTGCCACCTTCAATGATTTGTGCACATATACCCCCAGGTCTCTCTGTTCAGGCACCCCCTTTAGAATTGGACACTTTAGTTTATATTGCCTCTCCTCGTTCTTCCTACCAAAATGTATCACTTCGCACTTTTCTGCGTTAAATTTCATCTGCCACATGTCCGCCCATTCCACCAGCCTGTCTATGTCCTCTTTGAAGTCTATCACTCTCCTCCTCACTGTTCATTATACTTCCAAGTTTTGTGTCATATGCAATTTTTGAAATTGTGCCCTGTACACCCAAGTCCAAGTCATTAATATATATCAAGAAAAGCAGTGGTCCTAGTACCGACCCCTGGGGAACACCACTGTATACCTTCCTCCAGTCCGATAAACAACCGTTCACCACTACTCTCTGTTTCCTGTCACTTAGCCAATTTCTTATCCATGCTGCTTCTGTCCCTTTTATTCCATGGGCTTCAACTTTGTTGGCAAGCCTATTATGTGGCACTTGATCAAACACCTTTTGGAAGCACAGGTACACCACATCAAATGCATTGCCCTCATCAACCCTCTCTGTTACCTCATCAGAAAACTCAATCAAGTTAGTTAAACACGAAAGCCGTGCTGGCTTTCCATAATTAATCCACACTTGTCCAAGTGACTGTTAGTTTTGTCCTGGATTATCGTTTCTAAAAGTCTCCCCACCACTGAGGTTAAACTGACAGCCAGCTGGACCAGAGTGCTTTGGTCCATGCCGAGATGGTGCAGTCTGCAGCCGGGCCAACAAGGCCAAAACCAGAAAATGCTGGAGATACTCAGCAGGTCAGGCAGCATCTTTGGAGAGAGAAACAGAGTTAACGTTTCAGGTCGATGACCTTTCATCAGAACCAAAAGTTCTACACTTCTGAGTGGTATTGCCAGCAGGCGATGTGGGACGTAGCAAAATTGATTTCAGCACCACCTGCTCCCTGTGGGAACTTAAGACATTTACACTACAACTGTAGCGTTAGTAAGATACAGTTTCCTTCCCACCAGTGCTAAAGTTGTGGTGTAAATATTTATAAGCAGATCTGAGATTTTTCCCAAGTAACCCAATGACTGGCACTGTACCTTTTTTGCAAGATTCTCGGCTTTTGCCACATTTGGCTAGTAATAGTTGTTGGCAAGTGGTCTTACGGTTCTGTGACAGCTTTTTCTTTATTTTAGTCGTAACACCAAATAAAACTGTAGAATTCAGTTGAAGTCTCATTATTAATCAGACTTTTTCCTTGTAGTGAATAAGAATTCAGTTCAAGAGGGTCCCTCTATATTATTAACATTCAGCCTAAGTCGAACATCATGGGCTATGGTGTTGTGCTTTCAGTACTGTGAGACCAGCTGTAGTTTCGGAATCATTCTTAGTGCCTGTCTTTTTTAATGTTGGCCTTTTCTAGTTGTAAAAAAAACAAAGTATTTTGTGGTATAGACCCTTTTTGTACCTGGTATAGTTCTGTGTTGTTTTTTAGATAGGAAAAGACATCCTTTGTATGTTAACTGTATTTTGAAAACTAACAACAATTCATGCATGTTGCTGTCATTCAGGAAGATCTTGTAAACAGCTCTGTTTGAACAGATTTTTTTAAATGTTTCTATGCTTTTAGTTCTGATCAGTACTGTTAAACGATCGTGTATGTTGATTAAAGTTATTTTACAGCAGCTCTGTGCGTGATTTGTTTATTCATTTTCAGAAAATTTAATGAAAGTAACGTGCAATATCTTACCAGTACAGACACCACAATTTGATCTTTTGTTTTAGGACAGGATATCTATTTTTTGAGTTGTACAAAATTCAGACACTTATGACACAAGACGGACTGCTTTGCTGTGTTACAGATTATGTGGTACTTGCCGATATATACATTGAAAGTCTGACAAAGTTCTGCACTTTTGGGTGGTATTGCCAGCAGGCATGTGGGATGTAGCAAAATTGGTTTCAGCACCACCTGCTCCCTGTGGGAACTTAAGACATTTACACTATAATTGTAGCATTAGTAAGATGCAGTTTCCTTCCCACCAGTGCTAAAGTTGTGATCTGAAACCAGTCCGGGCCGCAGCTGACTGCAGACTGAAATGGAATGAGACTCCCTGGAGGAGTCAGTTTCAATGCTTACTTCAGATTCAAACCAGAACAGCTTGGTGTTGGTGTCAAGAGAAACTGTCTTGTGCCAATGCGATGCTACAGATGTTGTAGTGTAGCAACAGCCGAAGAAGATGGTCCAATACCAAGACCTGCACATTCATTGGGTAACCCCAGGCTTGATACTGCTCTTGTCCAACATAAATGAGATGTTCATATATAGTGAATGGAGGATTATGAAACATTTTTTAGCAAAATACTCCTGGGGAGTTAAACAAAATGCCACGATAATCCAGAACCACTGCCCTTTGACACTCTTGTATATAAAAGAAAGAACTTGCATTTATATAGTGCCTTTCACAACTGCAGGACATCCCAAAGTGATTACCAGCCATTGAAGTATAGTCACTGTTCTAATGTAGGAAACGTGGCAGCCAAATTGCACACAGCAAGGTCTCACCAACAGACATAAGATAAATGACCAGATAATCTGTTTTAGTGATGTTGGTTGGGAGATAAATATTGGCTAGGACACCAGGAGAACTCCCATGCACTTCTTTGAATTGTGCCATTTACATTCACCTGAGAGGGCAAATGGGGTCTCGGTTTAACGTCTCATCTGAAAGACAGCACCTCCGCCAGTGCAGTACTCTGCGCAAACCTCTGGTGTGGAACTTGAACCTACGATCTTCTGACTGAGGCGAGAGTGCTACTACTGAGCCATGGCTGACACGGTATGGGGTAGAAGTTTGTCTTGGGCGGTAGCGCAAAGCAGGCGGTATTGCATCGGCCTTCAACGACTTCAATGGAACTGAATATCGCGTGAGGCATATAACAGGCGGCCAACGCGATACTGTCTGCTTTGTGCTACCACCCCAAGGTGAATTTCTACATGATATACTATAAACCAATAATGCAATTGTATTCTAATGCATTATAATTGAAAAATAATTACAATTTATTTTAAAGGTCCAAAAAGCAAAGCAGCTTTTACACTGAGTATAGTGCTTATTTTCATCCTGTTGAAGTTTTAAAGTGTTTCCATCTATTTGGACAATAATTTAATTCTAAAAAAAAGTTTGAAATGCTGCCCTGCGCTCAGTTACAAGAGAACAGCAGTAAATTTATGTAGCACAAAATGGAACATGAACTGTATGATCGGAAATAAAATGTGGCAGTCAGCATGAAAGAATGATACAGCAGCATACTCCTTAGCCTGTCATGTAGCACTGACTCAGAGGATGGTTTCAGGTAGTGGTGCTTTACCTCTGGGCCAGTAGCTGCCCATACATTATATTAATCTTCAAAAAAACATAATGCCATCAACATAACAATTTTTTGATATAAAAATACAGTAGCCAGATATCAGTGCATTGCCATCTTTTCAGAAACATTAACAAAACCTTGTATTGCTGATGCATTGTGCAATCAGCTTGCCATTTGCAAAAAACACCATTTAATATCCTTTATTTCTAGGAAGGCTGTCACGGCACTAATGCACATGGCACATTTTTATAATTTTTTTCTCCCATAAATAAAGGGACATTGAGCAATATAAATTGCTGCTTAAGGCATATTTGTTACCAATGTGATTTAATAACTGAATAAATCACTGCCATTATGGGGATGTAAGGCTTGTAGTTGCAGGAGATAATCAGCACATAACCTCATCCAAAAGCACATAGGGCTGTAAAACGTAGACAAACGACTCAGACACTGTTCCATCCCCCTCTGCTCTATTTCCAAGGAAGTCATTCTCACTGTTCTATTAATTCTACATCGGTCTGGTCTTTTGACGTCAGCCGGTACAAAGCACTGAAGACTGGTTCAATATTGTGAAGCCAGTGACTATTATTAAAACATTTTGAAAGGGCTCAGTTTTAGAAAATTAGATACATATGGTGAGGTATTTTGTATTTGTGAATGTGCACATTAGCTGTTAGTGTGCACATTCTATTATACATTAATTTTACATAAATACTTAAATATATGTAGTGTTATGTATGTTACTTTACTAAAACATTGGTGCAATAGTGGCTCACAGGACAGATGCAGTGTTAATGACTCCAGTTAATAACTTAAGTATTTATTGTAGGGGGAGGTGCACTTATTCCTCGATATAAAAATAACATGGAAAATACCGGAAATATATAGCAGATCAGTCAGTGTCTGAAAAGACAATTGACGAGTTCATATTTTGGTTGTATACCATTTATCAAAACTAAAAACTAAAAGATGAGCAAGCATTTTAATAAGGTTAGAAAAATAGAGAGAAAAAAGAGAACTTTTCCTCTATAGACTCCAGTTGATTCTCCTATATAAATCACCACTGTCAAAATCAAAAAAATATTTAGTGTGACATTCTGATTAATAAGATTGACACAGATTGCAAACCCATTTAAACTTATTAGGTTATTTATTTGAGAGGTGTGCATTAGAATAGACTACAGTTAAAATCAGAAAGAGTGTAATAATAGTGTCGCCTTGTGATCTAGACTGGATACTTACGTCTTTGCTTAATAATATAAAAATAATGAACATGATATGCTACCCCACTTCAGGCCAAACTGTTTAAAACAATTTTGGAAATCTTCTGCTGTATAACACTGTTTGATGTAGTATCGACTTACTTCGCTGGGGGGTTCGATTTTTGTGTGGAGCATGTATCGGACAGGCGGTGTCATTTAAATACAACAGGCTAATCACAGTCCTTATAGACAGCTCAGTGATTGGGAGGGCAGGAAATCAGGCAGGGTGGCTGCCACTTAAAGGCAGACTGCAACCCTATAATGGGAGGTGTATTTTTCAAAGAGGATCACTGGAGATGGAGTTACCTCTTCCTCATTTGTTCTTAGTTGGACTGGGGAAATTCAATTCACTCTTTTAGCTATTTCTATCCAAACAGCTTTGACCACTGATTTGACAAGACTGTGGCCTTCTGCTCCTAAAGAGGGCCACCCTCCTTTGCTGCTGCTCATCAGGCTTCCCAGGTCTGTTTTCCATATACAGAAAGCCTATTAAAATGAGGAGGGGCTAGTTTCACAAAGTTCAGTGTGGCCAACCCTCCTCACTAACAGCACAAATTCACCCATATTACACAATTGAGCACAGCTCCAACTTTACCAGCGTCACAAATTCTGGGCTCATATTTATTCAAACTTCTGTAGTACCAAAATATTTGATAAACTTGTCAGATTGACAACTTTGGTTTAATTGCAATTGTAGTTCTCCATTCTACTTATAAATGATCACATTTTGAATTTCACATGAATATAGTTACATGGTTCTTAAAGTGTGTCCTTACAGTAAAGGACTGCAAAGAAATATGATTTTATCTCATGAGCAAAACAAGATATCTTGCCAATTTGTTTTTTAATTACTGAAAGGTAAGTGTTTGTCATGTCAGATGGGTATTACGGACTCTATTACTCTGTAGAATTATAATAATATTACACTTAAGCAATGTTATCATTTTGTTAGAATATCTAAGCCTTTCTATTGCAGTCAACTGTTTAATGACCGTTGAGTGCACCCAGATCACAGGCTGGTTACTTCTGAATATGCCAACCTGACCTGAAAATGACAAGTAAATTGCTGGAAAAGAGAATCAAAGGCTTAGCATAAACAGTTCAAATTATCGAGCTCTAAACTGCACAAGCAGGAGGATTTCAGCCACACAGGGAAATCTTCAGCCACGCTCAGAAATATATCCACTCCCTCCACCACCGGTGTACCATGGCTGCAGTGTGTACTATTTACAGGATACATGGCAACAAATTGCCAAGGCTTCTTCTCCCAAACCCGAGACCTCTGCCACCTAGGACAAGGGCAGCAGTGGCAAGGGAACACCATCACTTCCAAGTCGCACACTTAGATATATATCACCATTCCTTCACTGTTGCTGGGTCAAAATCCTGGAAATCCCTACCTAGCATCATTGCAGGAGTACCTTCACCACAAGGGCTGCAGCAATTCAAGAAGCAGAACCACCACCACCTTCTCAAGGGCAACTAAGGATGGGCAATAAATTCTGGCCTTGCCAGCAACTTCCAGATTCCAAAGAATTATATAAAAAGTTATTTTTTATCTTTCTATCAGGAGTGGTATTACAGCTCCAAATCCACCCTGCATAGCAAATGGAAATCCTGGGGGAAATTTCAGCAGTTTACCGAAGGAGTCACCAAGGGCAGGCGTTGTCCTACTCTGCCGCTAATCCGTCAATGAGAGGAGAATCCCACCCCGTGAGCCTCATCCTCCCAAATGGGAATGGTAGCATAGCGGTTATGTTACTGGACTAGTAATCCAGAGGCTTGGACTAATTGTCCAGTAATGGACCGTGAGTTCAAATCCCACCACGGTAGCTGGGGAATTTAAATTCAGTTAATTAAATAAATCTCGAATTTAAAAAAAGCTAGTATCAGTAATCGGATTGTCATAAAAACCCATCTGGTTCTCTAATGTCCTTTAGGGAAGGAAATCTGCCGTCCTTACCTAGTCTGGCCTATATGTGACTCCAGACCCACAGCAATGTGGTTGACTCTTAACTGCCCTCTGAAATGGCCTAGCAAGTCACTCAGTTGTAACAAGAAACAATAATAAGAATAAAACTGGACGGACCACCCGGCACCGGCTACGGACATGACAACGGCACATCCAGCCCAGTTGATCCTATAAAGTCCTCTTCACCAACATCTGGGGACTTGTGCCAAAATTGGGAGAGCTGTCCCACAGACTAGTCAAGCAACAGCTAGGCATAATCATACTCACAGAATCATACCTTTCAGCCAATGTCCCAAACTCCTCCATCACCATCCCTAGGTATGTCCTGTCCCACCGGCAGGACAGACCTACTAGGGGTGGCAGCACAGTGGTATACAGTCAGGAAGGAGTGGCCCTGGGAGTCCTCAACATTGACTCCGGACCCCATGAAGTCTCATGGCTTCAGGTCAAGCATGGGCAAGGTAACTTCCTGCTGATTATCACCTACCGCCCTCCCTCAGCTGATGAATCAGTACTCCTCCATGTTGAACACCATTTGGAAGAAGCACTGAGAGTAGCAAGGGCACAGAATGTACTCTGGGTTGGGGGACTTCAATGTCCATCACCAAGAGTCGCTCTGTAGCACCACTACTGACTGAGCTGGCCAAGTCCTGAAGGACATAGCTGCCAGTCTGGGCCTGCGACAGGTGGTGAGAGAACCAACACGAGGGAAAAACCTACTTGACCTCGTCCTCACCAATCTACCTGTCGCAGATGCATCTGTCCATGACAGCATATTGGTAGCAATGACCACTACACAGTCAATGTAGCGACAAAGTCTCGTCTTCACACTGAGGACACCCTCCATCGTGTGGCACTACCACTGTGCTAAATGGGATAGATTCAGAACAGATCTAGCAGCTCAAAACTGGGCATCCATGAGGCGCTGTGGGCCATCAGCAGCAGCAGAATTGTATTCCACCACAATCTGTAACCTCATGGCCCAGCATATCCCTCACTCTACCATTACCATCAAGCCAGGGGACCAACCCTGGTTCAATAGGAAGTGTAGAAGAGCATGCCAAGAGCAGCACCAGGCGTACCTAAAAACCTAGGGAAGCTGCAACACAGGACTACATGCATGCTAAAAAGTGGAAGCAGCATGCTATAGACAGGGCTAAGCGATCCCACAATCAACGGATCAGATCAAAGCTCTGCAGTCCTGCTACATCCAGTCGTGAATGGTGGTAGACCATTAAACAACTAACGGGAGGAGGAGGCTCCATGAACATCCCCATCCTCAATGATGGTGGAGCCCAGCATGTGAGTGCAAAAGACAAGGCTGAAGCGTTTGCAACCACCTTCAGCCAGAAGTGTGGCGTGGATGATCCATATCAGCCTACTCCTGAGGTCCCCACCATCACAGAAGCCAGTCTTCAGCCAATTCAAATCACTCCACGTGATGTCAAGAAACAGCTGAGCACACTGGATACAGCAAAGGCTATGGGCCCCGACAACATCCCGGCTATCGTGCTGAAGACTTGTTCTCCAGAACTAGCCACGCCTCTAGCCAAGCTGTTCCAGTACAGCTACAACACTGGCATCTATCCGACAATGTAGAAAACTGCCCAGGTATGTCCTGTCCACAAAACGCAGGACAAATTCAACCCGACCAATTACCGTCCCATCAGTCTGCTCTCAATCATCAGCAAAGTGATGGAAGGTGTCATCGACAGTGCTATCAAGCAGCACTTACTCACCAATAACCTGCTCACTAATGCCCAGTTTGGGTTCCGCCAAGACCACTCGGCTCCCGACATCATTACAGCCTTGGTCCAAACATGGACAAAGGAGCTGAATTCCAGAGGTGAGGTGAGAGTGACTGCCCTTGACATCAAGGCAGCACTTGACCGAGTGTGGCATCAAGGAGCCCTAGTAAAACTGAAGTCAATGGGAATCGGGGGGGAAAACTCTCTACTGGCTGGAGTCATACCTAGCACAAAGGAAGATGGTTGTGGTGGTTGGTGGTCAATCATCACAGCCCCAGGACATCGCTGCAGGAGTTCCTCAGGGCAGTGTCCTAGGCCCAACCATCTTCAGCTGCTTTATCAATGACCTTCCCTCCAACATAAGGTCAAAAATGGGGATGTTCGTTGATGACTGCACAGTGTTCAGTGACATTCACAACTCCTCAGATAATGAAGCAGTCCATGCCCGCATGCAACAAGACGAGGACGACATTCAGGCTTGGGCTGATAAGTGGCAGGTAACATTCGCGCCACACAAGTGCCAGGCAATGACTATCTCCAACAAGCAAGAGTCTAACCACCGCCCCTTGACATTTAACAGCATTACCATTGCCGAATACCCCACCATCAACATCCTGTGGGTCACCATTGAACAGAAACTTAACTGGACCAGCCACATAAATACTGTGGCAACAAGAGCAGGTCAGAGGCTAGGTAGTCTGCAGCGAGTATCTCGCCACATGACTCCCCAAAGCCTTTCCACCATCTACAAGGCACAAGTCAGGAGTGTGATGGAATACTCTCCACTTGCCTGGATGAGTGCAGCTCCAACAACACTCAAGAAACTCGACACCATCCAGGACAAAGCAGCCTGCTTGATTGGCACCCCATCCACCACCTTAAACATTCACTCCCTCCACCACCGGCGTACCGTGGCTGCAGTGTGTACCATCTACAAGACTCGCCAAGGCTTCTTCGGCAGCACCTCCCAAACCTGTGACCTCTACCACCTAGAAGGACAAGGGCAGCAGGCGCATGGGAACACCACCACCTCCAAGTTCCCCTCCAAGTCACACACCATCCTGACTTGGAAGTATACCACCGTTCCTTCATCGTCGCTGGGTCAAAATCCTGGAACTCCCTCCCTAACAGCACTGTGGGAGTCCCTTCACCACACGGACTGCAGCGGTTCAAGAAGGCGGCTCACCACCACCTTCTCAAGGGCAATTAGGGATGGTCAATAAATGCTGGCCTTGCCAGCGACGCCCAGATCCCATGAATGAATTAAAAAAAGCTCCTTAGATTCAATGTGTACTACTATAGCTATTTGGTACTTTAAATGCAAATGCAACACAGCAAAAGTAACGATTGTGCAAAAAGGCAACACCAGGGAAGCAAAAGATCTTTTGAAAATGTTCATTACACAGGCTGCAAAATGCTCCCAGTCAAAAAAGATTTTCATTGCAACCGAGACACCTGCCTTTAAGAAGCAGTCTTAAGCAGGTGAAGCCTCAGAATTTATGCGCCCATATTTTATAGACGAGCCTAAAGTTCTGGGCGGAGCCTCACCCAAATGTGAAATTTGGTGTGGCGCCTATTTTAAATACATCAGGCATTTAAGTGAGTCTCGCTCGTGCCAGCAGCATGGCCTCCTCCCACTCCTGCCTTGCACTCCCCAAAATTGCAGTCTGAAAATTGTGCGTGCTAAGAATCAGGGGCACAAATTCCTGCATCTAATTTTCTGACCCCCACCTGCTGCTTGCGAGCGCCCTGCCAGCAGTACAGGACCTTGCAAAATTGGGATGCTGGGTGTCAAAATTAGAAAGTGAGCTGTTTCCCAGCACTGATATCCCAAACCATAATAAGCACAAAGATTAACCAAAACAAAAAAATTAAATTAATATTCCTGATCAAAGAAGGATTTTTAGCATAAATTACTCTTGTGTAAACAGAATAAAAAGATTTCCTTTTTTTGCTGAAGATCATTAAAAATATCTGATTAATAAGTATCATTCAGTAACATATAATGGGATTTCATAAGTGGAGAGTGTTTTCCAGTGCTGAAAGCTCAAAGACTGGATATTAATTTAATTGGAACAACTCTGCTCAAAATGAATCATTTAACTAACCTCTTATTGGGGGAGGCTATTATATTGCTTCCTCTACCTACGTTCCACTCATTCTCATCCTGCCTTTTGTGTCCTTGCTTTCATCTCTGTCTGAATTGAATTGCATTAGCAATAGACCCTTGGCTGAGGTAGTCATTTTCTTAGGACAAGTGTGTCATTCTAATGGTAAGGCGGAGCCATTCATAGAATACTAGCTGGAATCATTACTAATGCAAGACTAAATTCATCATTTATAATACACCTACCACAGCTCACTGACTATTGAATCTAATCATCCTTTACCATTATTAGATCACAAATAATGGAGGACTGGGTGATGGAGTAGGTAAGAATACCATCCTTTTATATCATATTTCTTATTAGGAGTTAGAGACCCAACCATCAAAGTGGTTCAAGTATCTCACACATTTCATTGGCCACACAGCCGATTCAATGCCCAAAGTTAAAATTGACATGTGTGTTTCTTTAACCTGGTCTAATTAGGCTTAAATTCAGCCTTAAATTATGGTGGACAATTATATTGACATTGAAGGGCATTACAGCTAAGCACAGTCTGCATTTATCCAACATCCACACATGTGCTCTAACTAGCTTTCTGATGACCCCTGTGGAAGTGTGCATGTCACCGGAGGACAGGAATGGGCTGAACTGTGATATCTTCCACAGCTGAATGGTTTGCTGGCACACATTGTCATAGGTCACATACGAATACTGGTCATTTGGCTGAGGTACTGGAGGGCACCTGACATTCTTGACGCCGTATCCCAGCCACAGCTCCATCAGGAGGGGAGAGGAGAAATTTGTAGAGGGGGAGAAATTTTTTTTAATGTTATGCGCCTCCCACGCACCAACACATCATGGCAAAACTCAGAAAGGGGAAAAAAAATATCTGAAAGCATTACTCAGTCACAGCTGCGCAGGCTGGTGACTCAGTCTGAAGGTACACAGTAAAGGAAGACATTCAAGTACAGTTGTCATAGAAACCTGGGATAACTGGGTCACCAGCATGCTGTTGTTATAATTCATATAGCAGCAAGCATGAATAGCAGTGCAGTTCCTGCCATAGCTCTTGTTACAATAAAAATCATGTGTACTATTATGCTTTCTCTGTAAAATTCATTATATCCAAACTGAAATTGGGTTGGATAATTATGAATTGATTTTTTTATACAATATATGCAACACTGATATTTGAAATGTTGTTGCTTATTCAATACAAAGTGGTTAGTCTGCAGGAGGTGTATTATCATCTACACATCTCATTCAGCTGGTATACCAAGAGGTTTAAATCCACAGAGCATTGGAGGAGACATTTACATGACTACATCTTCTCATGAAATTCAACAAGCCTTTGGATAATGTAATGTAACTATTTCTTCCACAGAGACTTTATGCAATAATACAGCCACAAAAGGAGTGGGGCAGGATAACCCTATCATACCTGGCAAATGTACAATATAAACATTCAAGGAGGAGATAGTGAGGGTTCAGAGCAAGTATGTTCCCTTAAAGAAAAAGGGTGGGACTAACAAATCTAGAGCTCCCTGGATGTCAAGGGGCATACAGGGTAGGATAAAGAAAAAAGGGGAAGCTTATGACAGATACTGAGGACGCAATACTGCAGAAAGCCGAGAGGAGTATAGAAAGTGCAGGGGTGAAATTAAAAAGGAAATTAGGAAAGCAAAGAGAGGGCATGAAAAAATATTGGCAAGTAAAATCAAGGAAAACCCAAAGATGTTTTATAAATACATTAAGAGCAAGAGGATAACTAAAGTAAGAGTAGGACCTATTAGGGACCATAAAGGTAACCTGTGTGTGGAAGCGGAAGACATGGGTATGGTTCTTAATGAATACTTTGCGTCTGTTTTCACAAAAGAGAGGGACGATGCCGACATTGCAATCAGGGAGGAGGAGTGTGAAATACAGGAAACTCTTTGGTATCCGGCACCGACGGGACCGGCGTGGTGCCGGTTGATCGAAAGTTCCGGATAACGGAGAGTTATATCTACCGAGGCTATTTTTAACAAAGAAAAATAAAAAAATCAAGAAATGTGCAGTATACAGTATTTGGGTACTCACCTACAGAATGTTGTGTTAAATGGATGGTGGAAGATGCTTGATTAAGTACAGTACTGCCAGTTGAGGGTAATCCATAACTCTTTAATTACTTAACAGTAAAACAAAACTTATAAACGACTGTATACAGTACTGTAGTTGACTGTACACTTATTCCGAGTCATCTGGTTCATCAGAAATATCCGTGCCAGCTGGGTCATCAGGATCATGCAGTTCCACAGATTCCACAGATTCTTCAGGCACTTCCGCTGTTTCGACTCTTTTGGAAGCTTTCTTAAACATGTTGCGGATGTCGGTTTGCTTAGTGGACTCTTGCCTTTTCTGTAGAAAGGTGGAATGCAGAATATGGAGTTGCATAACTTCTTGGGCAGAGTAGCAAGTCTGCCTTTCAGCAAATTTGAGGATTGAAGAAAATCCTTCTGCAGCTTTAGCCCAAGAAATCTTCTCTTCTTCAGAAATATCATCCTCTTCACTTTCCATCTCACTTTCCTTTTCTTTCTTTGGATTCAAAACATTCTCAATTATTTCATCATCACTTAGCATATGCACAACACCAACTTCTCTATCTGCAGCAACCCACTGCTCGATATCACTTTCACTGAGGTGATGTAGAGGGTTTGCTGGGCCTGCATTTTTCACCATGCCAGCCATTTCCATTATTGTACTCTTCTTGGGACGAACATTGAACCCATGAAATTCCTCCTCTGAAGAAGAACCTTCAGCAAACATTACAGAAGGCCACAATTTGCGCCAGGCTTGCCTCAGAGTGTGACCTTTCACAAAGTTCCAGGAACATGCAACATTATAGATGGCATCTTTAATATTGTATTCCTTCTGAAATTCTTGAATATTGTCATCTTGGCTTATCAGTTTACGTAGGAAGTCTTTCTTGTAATGACACTTCAGATTTTGGATAATGCCCTGGTCCATGGGTTGGATGAGAGAAGTTACATTTGGTGGCAAATAAATGGTGAAAATATTTCCCGAAACCAACTCGGATTCATGCGGATGGGCTCTACAATTATCAAGCAATAAAATGCATTTGCTATCTTCAGGTTTCCCTATTTTACGGAAATGTTCCCTCACAGATGGAACAAAAATATGATGGAACCAATCGGAGAAGATTTCCTTATCCATCCAAGCATTTTTTTGAGCTTTGTACTCAACAGGTAAGTGCCTCACATTTTTAAATGCACGGGGATTTTTATACTTCCCGATAACAAGAAGTTTAACCCGGTGTGATCCAGTGGCGTTCGCACATGTTAGCACGGTTACACGATCTTTATTTTTCTTGTAACCTGAAGCATTAGCCTCACTAGCCCCAGCAAGCGTTAATTCTGGCAAAAACCTCCAAAACAAGCCAGTTTCATCGGCATTGTATATCTGTGCTGGCGACAAATCATGTTGCTGCACAATCCGATTGAAATAATCGCAGTATTCTTCTGCGGCGTCGTGATCAGCTGATTTCTTCTCCCCGGAAATATCGAGTCGTCGTATCCCGTGCCGTAACTTGAAGCACGTTAGCCATCCCTCGGAGAAAGCACACTTATCAGTGAGCTCCATCCTTTCGTAGAAATCCTTCGCTTTCTCGATTAGCATGGGTCCGGAAATTGGAACACCCTCTGAACGCTTAAAAGAAAACCATTCATAAAGCACGGTATCCAGCTCTTCAAGCTTAGGCTTACGAAGCATACGCCGTTTCTCTACACTCTTAGATGTCTCCGAGCTTGAATAAAACTTGAGCAGCTTATCCTTCTGCGATTTGATGTTGTAGATTGTTGACGAACCGATTTTGAATTCATTCATAATGTTGATACGCTTCTCTCCCCTTTCTAGTCGTTGGCATATCTCGATTTTCTGTTTTAAAGTTAAGACCACTCTCTTCCTTTTGCTTGGACCAGCTTTTGGGAATTCATAATGCAAGATGGAGGAGATAATTGCCGATGAAGATGGAAAGACACACAGAACAATGGTGGCTAGGAAGAGACTACCAGCAGCGTGGCAGACACACAGTAAAATGGTGGATCAGAAGAGACTACCAGCAGCGTGGGAGACACACAGTAAAATGGTGTATCAGAAGAGACTACCAGCAGTGTGGGAGACACACAGCAAAATGGCCGATCAGAAGAGACTCCCGGCAGCGCGGGAGAATCAGACTCCTGTTACTGCAGTGTTCAGACTTCCGACAGCGCCAGGAGGCTGAGTAGTGGCACTTTGGAGAACTACCCCCACTGACTAACTCGGCGTTTGCGGGAGACTCGGACTTGGACTCGGCAACATTGCCGGTTATTTGAGAGGAGTTTTCGGAGGATGATTTTTGCCAGTTAAGAGACAATTCCGGATATTTAGGTGCCGGTTAAACAAGAGTTTCCTGTATTAGATGAAATAAACATCGTGAAAGAGTAAGTATTAAGGGGTTTAGCATCTTTGAAAGTGGATAAATCAGCATGGATTTGTTATGGTCGTGTCTGACTAACTTGATTGAATTTTTTGAGGAGGGTTTATGAGGGTAGTGCGTTTGATGTAGTCTATATGGATTTTAGCAAGGCTTTTGATAAGGTCCCGCGTGGCAGACTGGTCATGAAAGTAAAAGCCCATGGGATCCAAGACAAAGTGGCAAGTTGGATCCAAAATTGGCTCAGAAGCAGGAAACAAAGGGTATTGGTCGAAGGGTGTTTCTGTGACTGGAAGGCTGTTTCAAGTGAGATTCCGCAGGGCTCATTACTGGGTCCTTTGCTTTTTGTGGTATATATCAATGATTTGGACTTGAATGTAGGAAGTATTATTAAGAAGTTTGCAGATGATACAAAAATTGGCCGTGTGGTTGATTATGAAGAAGAAAGCTGCAGACTGCAGGAAGATATCAATGGACTGGTCAGGTAGGCAGAACAGTGGCAAATGGAAATCAGTCTGGAAAAGTGTGAGATAATGCATTTGGGGAGGGCTAACAAGGCAAGGGAATAAACTATAAAGGGTAGGACACTGAGTAGTGCAGAAGAGCAGAGGGACCTTGGAGTGCATGTTCACAGATCCCTGAAGGTAGCAGGACAGGTAGATAAGGTGGTTAAGAAGGCATACGGGATATTTGCCTTTATATGCCGCGATATCAAGAAATGGCTGAGCGCACTGGATACAGCAAAGGCTATGGGCCCCGACAACATCCCGCCTATCGTGCTGAAGACTTGTACTCCAGAACTAGCCGCGCCTCTAGCCAAGCTGTGCCAGTACAGCTACAACACTGGCATATATCCGACAATGTGGAAAACTGCCCAGGTATGTCCTGTCCACAAAAAGCAGGACAAATCTAATCCGGCCAATTACCGCCCCAACAGTCTACTCTCAATCATCAGCAAAGTGATGGAAGGTGTAATCGACAGTGCTATCAAGCGGCACTTACTCACCAATAACTTGCTCACTGGTGCCCAGTTTGGGTTCCGCCAAGACCACTCAGCTCCCGACTTCATTACAGCCTTGGTCCAAACATGGACAAAAGAGTTGAATTCCAGAGGTGAGATGAGAGTGACTGCCCTTGCCATCAAGGTAGCATTTGACTGAGTGTGGCATGAAGGAGCCCTAGTAAAACCGAAGTCAATAGGAATCGGGGGGAAAACTCTCCACTGGCTAGAGTCATACCTAGCACAAAGGAAGATGGTTGTGGTGGTTGGTGATCAATCATCACAGCCCCAGGACATCGCTGCAGGAGTTCCTCAGGGCAGTGTCCTAGGCCCAACCATCTTCAGCTGCTTCATCAATGACCTTCCCTCCAACATAAGGTCAGAAATGGGGATGTTCGCTGATGACTGCACAGTGTTCAGTGACATTCACAACTCCTCAGATAATGAAGCAGTCCATGCCCGTATTCAACAAGACCTGGACGATGGTCAGGCCTGGGCTGATAAGTGGCAGGTAACATTCACGCCACAGATGTGCCAGGCAATGACTATTTCCAACAAGCGAGAGTCTAGCCACCGCTTCTTGACATTCAACGGCATTACCATCGCTGAGTCCCCCACCATCAACATCCTGGGGGTCACCATTAATCAGAAACTTAACTGGACCAGCCACATAAATACTGTGGCAACAAGAGCAGGTCAGAGGCTAGGTATTCTGTGGCGAGTGTCTCACCTCCTGACTCCCCAAAGCCTTTCCACCATCTACAAGGCACAAGTAAGGAGTGTGATGGAATACTCTCCACTTGCCTGGCGTACCATGCCTGCAGTGTTTACCATCTTCAAGATGCACTGCAGCAACTCTCCAAGGCTTCTTCTGCAGCACCTTCCAAACCCGCGACCTCTTCCACCTAGAAGGACAAGGGCTGCAGGCGCATGGGAACACCACCACCTCCAAGTTCCCCTCCAAGTCACACACCATCCTGACTTAGAAGTATATCGCCGATCCTTCATTGTCGCTGGGTCAAAATCCTGGAACTCCCTACCTAACAGCACTGTGGGAGTACCTTCACCACACAGACTGCAGCGGTTCAAGAAGGTGGCTCACCACCACCTTCTCAAGGGCAATTAGGGATGGGCAATAAATGCTGGCCTTGCCAGCAACGCCCACATCCCACAAACGAATTTAAAAAAAATTAGCCGAGGCACAGAATATAAGAGCAGGGAGGTTATGCTTGAACTGTATAAAACACTAGTTAGGCCACAGATAGAACACTGCGTGCAGTTCTGGTCACCGCATTACAGGAAGGATGTGATTGCACTCGAGAGGGTGCAGAGGAGATTTATGAGGTTGTTGCCTGGGCTGGGGAATTTTAGCTAAGAGGAAAGATTGGATAGGCTGGGGTTGTTTTTTTTGGAACAGAGGAGGGTGAGGGGAGACATAATTGAGGTGTATAAAAGTATGAGGGGCCTAGATAGAGTGGATAGGAAGGATCTATTTCCCTTAGCAGAGGAGTCAATAACCAGGGAGCATAGATTTAAAGTACTTGGTCAGAGGTTTAGAGGGGATTTGAGGAGACATTTTTCACCCAGAGGGTGGTGGGGGTCTGGAACTCACTGCCTGAAAGGGTGGTAGAGGCAGAGACCCTCATCACCTTTAAAAAGTACTTGGATATGCACTTGAAGTGCCGTAACCTAAAAGGCTACGGACCAAGTGCTGGAAAGTGGGATTAGGGTGGATAGCTCTTTGTCGGCCGGCACGGACAAGATGGGCCGAATGACCTCCTTCTGTGCTGTAAGTTTCTATGATTCTATGAACAGCAGCTGTTCTTTGAGTGGAAGTATATTCCCACTGAAATGGATTTTTCATTCAGCTTTTAACATTAAGGACCGTATTACCCTGTGCTTTCTCAATACAAAAAGTGACCATTTGCAAAACTTTTTAACATTTGCAAACTTAAAACTAAAAAAATGCAACTATCTAGATATATTTTACACAATATGAAAATATGTTTTTTCAATTTCCTCTCCTTTTTCTTGCACCCTGAAGGCACTGACTCTTGCTATGGTATGATTCTACTGACACTGGCAGCCAACCCCATACCTCACCCGAGTGGTATGTGCACTTCATGTGTGAGCCTCGAAAATGAGGCTGGAAAATTCCATAGGAGTTCCACAGGTCTCTCACAATAACTCCTTCTGGAGCCAGGCCGAACCACACAGGAAAATGTCAAGAGATCTGGTTGCACTCGGTATGTGCCATTTCAGGGAGTTTTCTGGTTATCATTTAAGGGGTGGAACCTCTGTACACCCATTACAAAGCAAAAGAAAGTGAAGCCACGGAGGGGACTCCTTACACCAAGGGCTGGATTTTCCCAGCGGAGGTGGGATCGCGGTGGGAGAGGTAGTTGCTGGGTTCCGGTGCCGCTCCCAGCTGCAGCTGCTCTGTCAAAAGGATTTTCCGTTAATAGGGCTTGTTAAGCCTGCCCTGCGGGGTTCCCGGCCAATTAAAAGGAAGCAGGTCTGATGATGTCATTTGATGAAGCGTCATCAGCCGGTTTCCTTAAAGGGACATAAGAACATAAGAACATAAGAAGTAGGAGCAGGAGTAGGCCATACGACCCTTCTCCGCCATTCAATAGGATCATGGCTGATCCGAACCTAGACTCACGTCCACTTCCCTGCCCGCTCCCCATAACCCTTAATTCCCTTATCAGCTAGGAAACTGTCTATCTCCGTTTTAAATTTATTTAATGTCGCAGCTTCCACAGCTCTCTGAGGTAGCAAATTCCATAGATTTACTACCCTCTGAGTGAAGAAGTTTCTCCTCATCTCAGTTTTGAAATGGCAGCCCCTTATTCTAAGATTATGCCCCCTAGTTCTAGTCTCACCCATCAGTGGAAACATCCTTCCCGCATCCACCCGATCAAGCCCTCTCACAATCTTATATGTTTCGATAAGATTGCCTCTCATTCTTCTGTATTCCAATGAGTAGATGCCCAACCTACTCAACCTTTCCTCATAAGTCAACCCCCTCATCTCCAGAATCAACCGAGTGAACCTTCGCTGAACTGCCTCTAGAGCAAGTATATCTTTTCTTAAATATGGAAACCAAAACTGTACGCAGTACTCCAGGTGTGGCCTCACCAGTACCCTGTATAGCTGAAGCAAGACTTCCCTGCTTTTATACTCCATCCCCCTTGCAATAAAAGCCAAGATTCCATTGGCCTTCCTGATCACCTGCTGTACCAGCATACTAACCTTCTGTGTTTCATGCACCAGGACCCCCAGATCCCTTTGTACTGTCGCACTTTGCAGTTTCTTTCCATTTAGATAATAACTTGCTCTTTGATTTTTTCTGCCAAAGTGCATAACCTCACACTTTCCAACATTATATTCCATCTGCCAAATCTCTGCCCACTCACTTAGCCTGTCTATGTCCTTTTGCAGGTTTTTTATGTCCTCCTCACTCACTGCTTTCCCTCCCATCTTTGTATCGTCTGCAAACTTGGTCCCCTCCTCCAAATCGTTAATATAGATTGTAAAGAGTTGGGGTCCCAGCACTGACCCCTGCGGAACACCACTAGTTACTGATTGCCAACCCGAGAATGAACCATTTATCCCAACTCTCTGTTTTCTGTTAGATAGCCAATCTTCCACCCATGCCAGTATATTACCCCCATCCCGTGATTTTTTATCTTGTGCAGTAATCTTTTGTGTGGTACCTTGTCAAATGCCCTTTGGAAGTCCAAATACACCACATCCACTGATTCCCTTTTATCCACCTTGTTTGTTACATCCTCAAAGAATTCAAGCAAATTTATCAAGCATGATTTCCCCTTCATAAAACCATGCTGACTCTGTCCGATTAAGTTATGCTTATCCAAATGTCCTGTTACTGCTTCCTTAATAATGGACTCCAACATTTTACCAACCACAGATGTTAGGCTAACTGGTCTATAGTTTCCAGCCTTTTGTCTACCTCCCTTTTTAAATAAGGGTGTTACATTAGCAGTTTTCCAATCTGCTGGGACCTTTCCTGAATCCAGGGAGTTTTGGAAAATTACCACCAATGCATCCGTAATCCCTACCGCAACTTCTCTCAAGACCCTAGGATGTAAGCCATCAGGTCCAGGGGATTTATCCGCCTTAAGTCCCATTATCTTACCGAGTATCATCTCCTTAGTGATTTTAATCGTGTTTAGCTCCTCCCCCCCATAGCCCCTTGTTTGTCCAGTGTTGGGATATTTTTAGTGTCCTCTACTGTAAAGACTGATACAAAATATTTGTTCAGCGTATTTGCCATCTCCATGTTCCCCACTACTAATTTCCCGGTCTCGTCCTCTAAGGGACCAACATTCACTTTAGCCACCCTTTTTCTTTTTATATAACTGTAGAAACTCTTGCTATCTGTTTTTATATTTTTTGCTAGTTTACTTTCATAATCTATCTTCCCTTTCTTAATTAATCTTTCAGTTATTCTTTGCTGGTTTTTAAATGCTTCCCAATCTTCTATCCTCCCACTAGATTTGGCTACTTTATATGCCTTTGTTTTTAGTCGGATACTATCCTTTATTACTTTAATTAGCCACGGATGGCTGTCTTTTCTTTTACGCCCCTTTTTCCTCAGTGGAATATATTTTTCTTGAAAGTTGTGAAATATCTCCTTGCATGTACACCACTGCTCCTGTACCGTCTTACACCTAAATTTATTTTCCCAGTCCACTTTAGTCAACTCTGCTCTCATACCTTCATACTCTCCTTTATTTAGGCTTAGTACGCTGGTTTGAGATCCAACTCTCTCACCCTCCAACTGAATTTGGAATTCAACCATGTTATGGTCACTCATTCCAAGGGGATCCTTTACTAGGACATTTTTTATTAATCCTGTCTCATTACACAGGACCAGATCTAAGATTGCCTGCCCCCTGGTTGGTTCAGTAACATACTGCTCAAGGAACCCGTCCCTAATGCACTCTATGAACTCTTCCTCAAGGCTGCCCTGCCCAATTTGATTTGTCCAGTCAATATGAAAGTTAAAGGGCTGGATTTTGAATGCCCCGTGGAGTTGGGTTTGGAGGCATGGGGGGGGGGGGTTAAAGTAGCAGATTCGGGGGTCCCGACCCCATCCCGACTCCAACACGCCTCCACGCAATTTTGACAAAATGGGTCGCGGGGTTCCCGACTCTGTCCCGCCTCCAAGAGGCGCGAAAGGCCATTAACGCTCTTAACTATCCCTAAAGTGGCTCAGTAATGCTATTTTGAACCATTTTAGGTACTTTAACCCTTTTCCCATGTGAAGCACGCCTGATGGGAAACACTCCAGTGAAACCTGGCGGGAGCACAAGTGGATTGCTGACTCTCAGCTGCAGCTCAACCTTTAAATAGGAGATTTGATCAGCCATCAATTGCAGGTGGCAGGACTTTGTTGTAACAGGTCTTGGGGAACTTTTAGAAGACATAACCACAGCTCTGGAAGTTTGGAGCCTGACACCCATCTGCAGTGTGATCTCCTGGGAAACCCCTCTCGCCACCCTCATTGAGGGCTTCCTCAACTGAGACATATACCAGAGGCATGGGAGCCATTTATTTCCTTCCCTCCTGGATATCCGATGAGGAGGAACAGCAGCCGTGGCACCAGCAGAACCATGAACAACAGCACCACCAACAGCAGCAGCAACAGCAGGAGCGCCAAGCTGCTGCTCACCCACCTGAAGCTGCACAGGACAGAAGGGGCCAGCGCATGGAAGGCCGTCGGCGCAGGAGGTACCCCCCAACCAGGGTCTACAGACAGAGGGTCAGCTACCTCAACATGTCTGAGCAGCAGTGCCAAAGGCAGCTCCGACTTTCGCAAGAGGTAGTGGGTGACATCTGCGCAATGCTGCAACAAGACCTGGAGCCCAGAGGACCAGGTGGACGCCCCTTACCAGTGGCCGTCAAAGTCACCACCGCACTCAACTTTTTTACCTCAGGCTCATTCCAGGGATCAGCAGCAGACATCAGCGGCATCTCCCAGGCGGCCACACACACCTGCATCACACAGGTAACCGATGCCCTCTTTGCCATCGCGCACAATCACATCCATTTCACCAAGGATCGAGCAAGTGTCACAGCACGTGCGGTTGGATTAGCTAATCTGGCAGACTTTCCAAGGGTGCAGGGCGTCGTTGACTGCACACATGTGGCCCTTAAGGCACCCCATCGCAATCCAGGTATTTTTGTCAATTGCAAGGGCTTCCACTCCCTCAACGTTCAGCTGGTGTGTGACCACAACAAGGAAGTTCTGCATGTTTGTGCCAAGTACCCTGGCAGTTGCCATGACTCCTTCATACTGCGCCAGTCTAGTGTGCCTTCGCTATTCAGTCCGCCAGACCAACTTCACGGATGGCTACTTGGAGACAAGGGCTATCCCCTGAGGCCGTGGCTAATGACGCCATTGAGGAGCCCATCCAACGCAGCTGAGGAGAGCTACAACTCCAGCCACATTTCCACCAGATCCATAATCGAGCAAACCATCGGTATGCTGAAGATGCGCTTCAGATGCCTGGATAGATCAGGTGGAGCCCTGCAATACTCAGCAGCCAGGGTCTCAAGAATCGTCGTGGTTTGCTGTGCACTTCACAACATGTCACAGCGTCGTGGCTTACAGATGCCGGAGGACCAAGTGGCTCCTCACATAGCCTCCTCAGATGAGGAGGAGGAGGAGGAGGAGAGAGAGAGAATGAACAAGTTGCAGAGGCCCCTCAACCAGCGGCAGCATTACGCGAGACCATAGCTGCCCGGAATGCAAGGAACGCACTCATCTTGGCCAGATTTGCTTAGCCTAGACAAGAAAGCACTTTTGCCTCGTAGCTTCTTACCAGAGCTACGACAATGGCCCAGACCCAGCGTATCCCTAACAATGTGACCACCATACTGACAATTGCAAGTTATCCTAAGGCCTCATTGTGGAAGTCCCATTAGCGAAATGACAGACGCCACAACTGCAGCTGTAGCCATCAGAGTTTTTATTTACACTTTAGACCTGATGGCTTCTTAACAATACACATCAAAATTCACCCAAGTGACTACCCTTGTGACTATTTGTGCAGTTTCTTTCTCTTATGCTTGCTCCTACGTGGTGCTTCCCCTGTGGCTTCAGCAGAAGTGGAGACCCCCTGCTCACTTTGTTGCTGCTCCTGTCTCGACTCCTTTGGCGGGCGTCCTCTGGGGTTGCGAACCTGAGAGGGCTCGGCAACAGTCTGCTGCTCCTGCGGCTGGGCAGCGGTTGAGATGCCGATCTCAGTTGGGTGTGGACTCTGGTGGGGCTCTGAGCGAGTATCTGTCAGTGGCATGGAAGTGTGAGCGCTTGGAGAGGAGCCCCCACCTCCTTGTTGTGTGCCACCAACATCCCTCTCATGGGTCAGGTCCACCTCAGCGCTTGCAAGTGGCTTGAGAGCACCTTGCTGCACATCAGGGGGGCCATGGGGACCCGTATCTGCACTGGAAGTCCTACTCAGAAGGACTTCCATGAAGGTCTGGTTTCTCTGTTCAATAGATGACCATCGCTCCTCCAGAGATGTCATTCTATTCAGAACAATGACCATGTTTTCTGCACTCTGGCGACTTATCACCTCCATGGAGGTTGCCATCCTTTCCATGGTGATGCGTTCATGCGCCAATGACTTCACAAAGGCTCTGCTTATGTTCGCTATGGACTCCTCCATTCGCTCCACACTCGCAGCGACCCTGGAGATAAAACCTGTCAGAGACTCCTGCATCTGTTCCTGGAGTCCCAGCACTGCTGATCTTATGGATGGCCCCAGAGGCAGAGGGTCGACATGCAGCTGAGCCGAGCTAGGAGAGTCCTGCGCCCTCCGACTAGGACTCTCCACTGCTGTCCCTGTCTCCACCATCTGCTGATGCTCACTTGTGAGCTGTGATACACCAGGTGACAACACTACTCTATGTCCCGAGGGTCCCACCGAGGTGTGAGTGTCTGCGCTGGTGCTGGGTGCACTTAGTTCTGCTGACGCTGCGCCCTCAGAGGTTGCAGCTTCCTCTGAGGAGTCTGTCTGCTCAGGCTGGTCCTCCTGGCTAGTGGGGACGGGTGCTTGCGATGGTCCTGTGGGGGAGTAAAGGAAAGAGTCAGAGATGTGATGCCAAGGTTACATGCACATTGCATATTGCAGATGATCATAAATCCATCTGTTAGAGCTTAAGATTCATTATCAGCGACTCATGCAATGTCAATGAGAGAGATGGAACACTATTCAGTCACCAGCTTGCTCTGCTGCACTCGTCTGTCCGTCCCCCACTTGCGTTTCCTCCTGGACGCCCACGATCTCCAGGACCGCCTCCTCCCAGGGGGTGAGCTGGGCTAATGAGGGTGGGCCTCCTCCTGTCCTGGCTCTTTCTCTTTTATTGTGAGCTCTCTTTTCCTGCAATGAGGGAGACAAGTGGAGTCTGAGTGAGATTGAAGGAGTGAGTGTAGAGAGTCCATAGCATAGATGCTTAGAAGGAGACAAAGATGGAGTGAGGTGGCAAGACCAAGGGCCCTCCCTGTGTGTTGTAAGTTGTTTTCATAGCATGACAGTGATAGGGAGTGTGAGGGCTGCATAGTGGAATAGTAAGGTGAATGTGACCATAGAGGGAGAGGGAATGGGTAAGGGTGCATGGATGTCAGTGTCAAGTGGGATATGGAGGAAGAGGTTGCTAAAGCTGAGTGCTGGTGAGGAGAGGCAATGGGGATCAGATTGAGGGTGAAGGGAAAGTCATACTCACTTTAGCAGTACGTAGAAGGTCATGAAACCTCTTCCTGCACTGGATCCAGGTCCTGCTTGTCAGAGATAAAGAGGTGACCTCCTGGGCGATCTGGACCCACACAACCTTTGTCTGCTGGGGAGGCTTCTTCCTCCCTGAGGAGAGGAAGAGCACCTCCTTGTTGGCTCTTGCTCAATCTACCAAAGCCTGAAGGGCAACATCATGGAACCTGGGAGCAGCCCTGGGCCGTTGGCTAGCCATTCCTGCTGCAGGTGCTGAGATTACAGGTCCAAAAGCTTGGCAGCCTGCAGAGGAAGCAAGGCTTGCTGCAGACCTTAAATGCAGCAGCAATGATGATGTCATCGGAGGCGACTTTCAGACTGGAATAACTCATTGGCCATGGGTTCCCACATGTGGGAACTCAATTGGCCAATTAAGTTAAAATCGCATCATTAATCCACATTAATCTGGAGTCGGGGGGGCAACACGAAATGTGGGTAACACGACCCCCAACCCGACCCCAAGACAAAATCCAGCCCAAAATCTCCCATGATTATAGCTGTTCCCTTATTACAAGCCCCAACTATTTCCTGATTAATACTCCGACCAATTGAGTTGCAACTGTTAGGAGGCCTATAGACTACGCCCACTAGTGACTTTTTTCCCTTTATTATTCCTTATCTCCACCCAAACTGTTTCACTATCCTGGTCCTTTGACCCAATATCATTTCTCACTATTGCAGTGATTCCATCCTTTATTAACAAAGCCACCCCACCTCCCTTTCCTTCCTGTCTGTCCTTCCTAATAGTCAAATACCCCTGGATGTTTAGTTCCCAGTCATGGTCACCTTGCAGCCATGTTTCTGTAATGGCCACCAGATCATACCCATGTGTAGTTATTTGTACCGTCAACTCATCTATTTTGTTACGAATGCTGCGTGCATTCAGATAAAGAACTTTTAAATTTGTTTCGTGGCAATTTATTCCTGCTTTTACCCCCTTTACTACTTTACCTTTATATATTCTGTCCCTTCCTGACACGCTCTGGTTTTTAATTACCCCACTGCTACTTTGCTCTATTGCCTTCTCCGCTGATATTTTTATTTTTTGCTCTCTTGAAACCTCCCCCCAACTAATTAGTTTAAAGCCCTCTCTACAGCCCTAGTTATTTGATTCGCCAGGACTCTAGTCCCAGCACTGGCCAAGTGAAGTCCGTCCCAACGGAACAGCTCTCTCCTGTCCCAGTACTGGTGCCAGTGTCCCAGGAAGCAAAACCCATTTCTCCCACACCAGTCTTTGAGCCACGCATTTAACTCTCTGATTTTATTTACCCTAGCCAAATTTGCTCGTGGCTCAGGTAGTAATCCAGAGATTACTACCCTAGAGGTTCTGTTTTTTAATTTGACCCCTAGCTGCTCATACTCCCTCAGCAGAACCTCATTCCTTGTCCTATCTATGTCATTGGTACCAACATGGACCACGACAACTGGATCCTCCCCCTCCCACTCCAAGTTTCTCTCCAGCCCAGAGGAGATGTCCTTAACCCTGGTACCGGGCAGGCAACACAGCCTTCGGGACTCTCGCTCTCGGCTGCAAAGAACCCTATCTATCCCCTTAATGATACTATCCCCTACCACTACAACATTTCTTTTTACTCCCCCCACTTGAATGGCTCCCCGTACCACGGTGCTGTGGCCAGGTTGCTCATCCTCCCTGCAGTCCCTGCTCCCGTCCTCACAGGGAGTAAGAGTCTCGAACCTGTTGGACAAGAGCAAGGGCTGCGACTCCTCCAACACTACCTCCTGGATCCCCGTACCTGCCTCATTGATCTTGACAGTTCTGCTGTCAGTGTTCTACAGCATTGAGGTGCTGCAAACACTGACAAGCACTGCACAAAGGTGCACGGTTGCACCCAGGCTCTCGCATGACTCCCTTCATATGCTTATGGAGGGAGTCATAGCACGCAGGGAGGTTCTCTTCCCTTCCCATGGGTGGAAGAGACCTCCCCAGGACACCAACGCAGCCTGGTTGCACACTGCACAGAGGGGCACAAGCAGGGATGTCATCAAGAGGACCAGGCTGCAGTGGCGCAAACCTTTCAATGATCTCAGTAGATAACGAAACGTTACTGTAAAGCAACACTCAACCTCATCCTGCTGTGCCACTCATCACATCCCCATAACTCTGCCTTCCCTACCCTACTCCTGCACATCCTTACTCACACCAACTTACCTTGCACCTCCACCCATCCCTCTCTATCTACATTATTACTTCCCCATCTCACTAGCCACCCCTCACGCTCACCCTCATCCTAGTGCAATCATACCAACTAACAAAACACAAGGGTAGACACTTGGGTGTCTTATGCAATGTTCATGTAAATTCTCTGTTAATGTGTTGTCAAACACTGAAATCTTTATTTTCAACACTGCCTTATTGTACAGATCTGTGCTCACCTTTGGAAGTGTCTTAGTGAGTTGCAGTGAATAGTGAGACATAATGGTATCCCCCACAATGGTGATGAGTGTGAAAGGAATGGCTTGTTCATTGTAGGAATGCTTTATGGTGCTGGTGTGGGGTGGTGTTAACCTGGTGCAACATGTAGCAGCCAGGGTGTACAGCGTCAGGTGAACTAAATCTGGCCATGGTGATGCCATCGCTGGCCTCCCAGGCAGCAATGTTGTCGGGTGCTGATGCTCTGTGTCCTGTGCAGCATCAGGTGATTGCAGAGAAGGCTGGTGTTGTTGTTGGTGATGTTGGTGTTGGGGTTGATCGTGGAGGAGTTCAGCGGACCAAGTTGAGATTTATTCAAGGGCACCGATGCTGCTGGAATAGATGGCAGCTGAAGTTGAGATGACAGAAGCGATCTGTCAATGGTGATAGAGCTTGCTCCAAGGAGGTGACAGTGGAGAGAGAGTTTACTCCAAACACTTCCAAACTGCATACAGCTTAAAAGTGCCTTCCAAGTTCTGAAGGCTCAAGCTTCTGACATTGGAAAGTGAACAGCTGTGAAAAGGTAGCTTTTATACCACTTTTGCAGCTGTCACCTATTGACAGCAATGGGGAGACATAGAGAACCCGACCTACTTACCTGATGTGATCTCTGAACGACGTGAACCCCATTAAAAATGTGGGAAAATAGAAAAAGGCTGGCAAAATAGTAGATAACAAGCACTTAACAAGCAGTTAACTATCTTAAATGCCTCCCCTGCCGCTTGGTGTCGGGTCTGTTCTGAAATCGCAGATCCAACACTTTGGAAACTTACATGGAGACGGGTTCGCAGCGGGTTCTCAACCCGCCATCAATCATTTTGATTTTGACAGCGGACCCGCTCCAAACCCGCACTCTGTGCGTCGGCAAAATCGCGGCCCAAGAGTTCTTGCTTTTAAGCTGGATTGATGTGTATCAATCGTTAGTGGAAACCCTGGTCAATTTTGCACTCCCTAACACAGGGTCATTGAAATTAATTGTAAGGCTGCCGCCCCACAGGTGATGAATGAACTCAGCACAGACACGAAGTCAAACCTGGGACTTTGTGGGTCTGCATAGCTTACTGCTGCACCGGTCTGGTCTTCCCATTGGCAAAGCCATTTTACGCAAAGTTAACGCCGTCTTTTAGGACTTAGATTACGAAGCAACCTTTTCAGATCAGCAGTTTCTCCTAGCCATGATGCAACACTGGCAGTTTAGGTTTTTGAGGAGTAGGATTTATTGTGTACAGTATATTTCTGCATACATCTGGGAATATTGCATATAAAATATTTTTAAGATGATTACAGCAAAAATACTGGGATTATTATATTGTGCTAATGGTATGATAACAAATAGAAATGCTGTGAAAAATTCAGGATGTACCAGAGAAATATTTTAGAATCCATGCGTGCCTTTCACACTTTCTTACATATTTTACAGAAGATAATTTGATACTATCAGAAAATAATACAGCAAAAATGAAAAATATTAGTATTCAATTTATTAAATGAATGTGTATTAGTTTGACACATATTTCATTTAATTATTTTATTGATTTTTCTGAGAATTGGCAATCACTACATTTACATGACAGAATTAAATACTTGAAAAAGAAAAACATGAAAAAGATTGGAAAAAGAGCAAGGAAATAAGAGGATAGGCAGCTCGCATCAGCAAAGGCACGATGAACCAAATTGTCTCCTTCTGTGCTGAAATTTCTATGATTCTATGAAATAATCCATTTCTAGGGTGGTTTCTAATTTGTAGGCAGTGCAATGTGAACAATTACCAGATACACTGCTGCATCTGTTCTGTTCTTCACACCTTATACAATCAATGAAAAAAAGCTTGCGCTTGTGAAGGCAGAAACTATCTCACTTATACATGCTTCCTGCTAAGAACCTGCATTGTAAATGGAGCAGCTCCACTCCGTACTGGATTCAACTCACACTACACAAGCACATCAGTTACAGCCTGTACGTGTGATGTGCAAGATCACTCACTCAACTAGATCTAGGATGAACTTCCTTCCATTTTTTTGAGTTACTCTATGCTGCTCCTAACCTTAAGTCATCAAATTTAATCAGTCAAGGGAAATAAATAATAATTTCAATAATTTTCCCATTTGAAATAACAGCACCATCAAATGTTAAACAAATAATTAGCTCTTTGGGTTTGGATGGCCTAGGTATCTTTTAAAATATGACTTCATTTTCCATTGCAGAATATCTGGAAATTAAAATAAAATAAAACTTTAAATGTTCAAAGCATTATACATGAGGTGGAATCAGAAAGATACACTAAATTGTATATAATTCTTAGCATTGAAGCCAAATGTTATGCTCCTACTTTAATGTGATGCAAAATTTTACCACTCTCACTATAGAGTTAAATTTGAAAGTAACATCAATATAAATTTAAAATGTGGTTAATATAAATAATCATTTGGCACTTTTCTGTATGAAAGTATTACAAGTGCAGTGTAGTAGAATTCAGCATCTGTGGACATCAAGTGAAAGAGAATTGGCCTAGCTCTGATTCCCTTCCCCCTCCCCACCGGGTAGCCTGACTGTAAATGTCCCTGCATCAGTAATGAACAATAAGATAAAATTCTGCAGGGTGCTTGCCCAGAGGAACCATTCTCCAATATCTTCAGGACAGGAGGAAGGGGCAAAAATTGCAGAAAAAATATTCAGTAGGTTGGAAGAGAATGTAATAAAAAATGGTGGTTGCTTAATCAGAAAAATACTGTGCTTTATAAAAAAAATAATTGAACATTTATCTCATATATCCTTGTCCTTATGGCGCAGTCCTGTTCTGAGCTCAGCCGACCACAGGAGTCACTGCATTTGAAGAACATCTCCATGGACACAAAACGCCATCTAGTGGACTAAAATGAGAAGTCGCACAACACCAGGTTATAGTCCAACAGATTTATTTAAAATTAGAAGCTTTCGGAGCTGTCGCCCCTTCGTCAGGTAAAGGTGCACCTGACGAAGGGGCGACAGCTCCGAAAGCTTGTAATTTTAAATGAATCTGTTGGACTATAACCTGGTGTTGTGCGACTTCTCATTTTTGTCCACCCCAGTCCAACACTGGCATCTCCGCATCATGATCTAGTGGACTAGCAGAGAAGAAACTGTTAGGAATGAAATTTATTATCAAAAGGAATGATAAAGACTGTAAACTGATTTATACTCCATTCAAGAACATAAGAAAAGTCTGGAAAGGCCATTCCTCTGATACCATAATAACACTCCCATCACAGGATCTAACTGTATTTTGAAGAATTACAATTGTTTTTGCCTCTATTGCTCTGCCTGAAAGATTATTCCCAACATTTATCACTCATTGCATAAAGATTATATCAGGTATCAGAGCAACACCTATAACTTCCCTCCCTAATACAAACTTGCTTTCTGACTTGATCTAGTCGTGAAATGATTATCTTCAGAAATATGAAATGCCAACTCCTGTTCATATGTTTAAGTTCTGGGATGTGGGCTTTCACCAGCCTGATGAATTACTGCTAATGAAGCTGTGCTGGGCAGGGCACTGTGGTATTTATATATTTTTAAAACTGTTCTCCAGCTACCCCTCCCACCTATCCCCCCTGCCTCTCCACTCTCCTCTGTTTCTACTTCCTCCCCCTCCTGTTTGTCCTTCCCTCTACCCTCTCCTTCATTCATCATACCTCTGCTCTGCGGCTCTACTCCTGCCAGACTTGCTGGTGTCATTAATTCCAAAAATGCAGTGACGTCCTATGTACTTCATCTCTCTTGCAGCTTCTAAGCCCGTTCTACCGTCCCCCTCTTACCCCAACCCCACTTTACTTCCCCCCTCTGGTATCCAGCGTCACAGTCCTACCTGCGCCACGTTTGAATTATCCCCCTACTCTCTATGCCAACTCAACCTAAACACTGCACTTATTCTTCAGTGTGCAATGCTACTGGATACAGACTGGTATATTATTAAAATCGGATGTATGTCTGTTTCCATTGAAAAGCCCTATATAATCCTTTTGTCTGTGGTCCATAGTAACACAGTAATAGGATTTCCCAATGTTGATGTGACACTTCATAACGTTCTGTTATTGTTTTGAGGTTTCTTGCAGTTGCTACAGAAGTAGAGTAGTGCCGCAAAGGAATTTTTATATATAAAATATCTTCCAAGCCTCACTTTGATCCTGAGCTGAGCTTTCGACCCTCGATTATAGATGTACTTTCGATGAGGTCCCATCTGAAACACCTTCTTTCGCACTGTAAAGTTTAAGCTTCGCTAATCTTTCTTCATAGCTCTTCCCCTTTGTATGTGGGATTAGTCTTGTTGCTCTTCTCTGTAACCTTTCGAGTGCAAGTATATATATTTTTGTGGCATGATGACCAAAACTGAACACAGTACTCTAAATGTGGTCTGACCAGTGCTTCAGAAAGCCTTTGAATAATCTCTTCAGTTTTACATTTTATTATTCTGGTTGTATATCCTAGCATTTTATAGACTTTCTTAATTGTTTTGTTACGTTGTCTGGACATTGTAAAGTGAAGTAAAGTAAACTGTTAATTCCAGGTTCATTTTATGTCTCCCCATGCTAATTGAATTCCATTCATTGTGTGCTTGTGACCCATATTTTTGGACATATGCACAAAATTTACATTTATCAGTATTAAATTTCATTTTTTTCCCAAGTTGCATATCTAATCTAAGAACTTTTGCAGATTGTTAACTGAATCCTCTGTCTATACTAATCTTCCTAATATAGTGTTGTCAAAATTTTGACAAACTAACAACTGATTACAGTCTGTAGGTCATTTATCTACATACAAGTGATGTTTATTTTTCACAGCGAGCCTTCCCCCAAAGGCTACATTCTTAAACTTAAACAACTGAGTCTCACACCGACTCACTGAGAGTTAATAGGTCTGCAAATTGCCAGCTGTCATTGGGGGAAAAAAAAGTGAACACCATAGTCTAAAGAGGCCACTTAACAAGCAGCATTTGAGCGAGTATAGGCAAAGGGCTGAGCTCTCTCTGGATTTCACAAAAATATTTGTGTATAATTATGTAAATAGATCAGTATTGCAGAATCTGTTATTTTTCCCAATTTCCTGGTGTGGATCTTACAGATAGAGCATTAAAAAATGAAATAAATCAATGACAAAAATTGAAATCCTCAGCCTTGACACATACTTTTTACTATCAGATTACAAGTATTTTCATTTTGTCCTAAAATTGTACACAGTATAAATTGTTCCATGTATGTAAAGATAAATATATAATTCTATTTTGTATGGACTGGGAATGCTTCTCCTGTTGTTTCTTTTGCTCCTGAGGTGCTAGTGACTGGACTTTTGGAACCTTCATCTATGAACAGAAAACATCCAGCAATGGAGAACATGTTAACATGGTGTAGTCATGACCATGCAGTGTGAATGCCTTTATCGAGGAACAGCACCTCATCTTTCGTTTAGGCACGCTACAGCCCTCTGGACTCAATATCGAGTTCAACAATTTTAGATCATAACCTTAGCCCCATCACATTTATATTTTATTTTCTCATCCACCCTTGTATTTGCCCCCCCCCTTTTTTCCCCCTCCTAGAAGCTGGCAGCTGTCCTTCATTCTGCCAGTGCATTTCACACTTCTTTCAGCCTTAACCTGTCACATTAACACCACCTCTTGCCTTGAATATCTCTTAATGTCTATTTATGTCTCTTAATCTCTCCTTTTGTTCTTTCATCCCCTCCCCCTTTTCCCAGCTTTATCCTTGCTTTAAATCTATTTGATTTCCTGCTGTCTCCAGTTCTGATGAAAGGTCTTCGACCTGAAACGTTAACTCTGTTTCTCTCTCCACGGATGCTGCCTCGCCTGCTGAGTTTTTCCAGCGTTTTCTGTTGTTATTTTGCCTTTATTTAATGATTGGTTACTGTGATACTTGCCAGAAATGTACTGTGCTCAGCACATGATATCTACATACCTTCATGGGTTTGCAGGACCACCCCATCCTGTGGGGAGAACCTATTCCTGGAAGGGTCTCACAGCTAACAGATTCAATTGGGCGTGCTTCCCAGGGCAGTATGGTCTTCTCACAGAATCTTTCTCCATTGTAGCAAATTCTGAGACTGGTAAAAAGCCAGTTTGACATAAAAAAAAACACAAAACGATCATTTTCAGTAAATAGCCTGATAGCAATTATGAATATCAGGATTTGTGTTGTTCATATGCTGCTGTGCTAAATCATGCATAAGACATAACAATTAATTTACATCATTTCACACCCAGGATGTGAATTATAGTGGGTATATATTTTTCTTCCCTATATAATGCCTCCCTCTTTATTTCCAAAATGACACCTGCCATTATTGGACAGTTTGTGCTTTGCTTACAAATTTGAATTGACAATTAACTGCCAGGTTTAGGTTTCCCCATATGTGAGGGTCCGCATCATTTGCTGTCCGTTTGGTACATTAATTTCAACTGTCACGCCACATTTGGCTCATGTCATAATGGCAACAGAATGCCAACATTGCAAGCAGCTTTTTATAAGATGGCTTCAGAATCCACATCGCTCTTTAGATTCTCCATTTGTATATTAGTGTTGGCTTGCCTTCACACTGTTGCGCAAATCATTGAACTCCCTGACCTCAACAGCGTGGAAGATTGCACAAAATGGCCCACTCCCATGTTTTGTACTTGCGCATGGCAAACTTGACTTTATCAGACCTGTTAAATCTCACTAATTAGGAATGCCACGCTCAATTTTGGGTTTTATGACTGATTTTAATGTATGTTCAAATAAAAATAAATATAGCTCCATACTTTTAAAGGGATTTGTAATCGGTCTCACTATTGATTACTCTCATTTTTTGATGTTAGGACGGATCTCGAGATCAACTAAATTGTAAGAGGTTTAACGATCAGTCACCCATTTAAATAAATAGGACCCTGTCCATGATTTATTATTTTGATAGAGATAAACCACATATCAATGAGAGTAAGTCCTGATTGATGAGAAGTCTGTGAAAAGTGAATCAAAGCAATCTGGCTCGAGGATAATAACTTACTCCGGACAACATAGTGTGTAACACGCCTGGCACAAACAGCAATAGACAAATACAGCAGCAAAACTCTTCTTTGCCCCACCTTAAGATTAAAAAAAGCAAATAAAAGATAAACGTAGGCGCGCCAGCTTCTAACGAGAAAAAAAATCCCTTTTGGGTTGTAATTGTCTGCCTCGGAACGGTAGTGCCGGCATCGCTCGGGGTGTGCGTTGAGTGACGGACCAGCCCTCAGTGTTGGCGGCGGTTGATCGCGCGAGCCCGGCCACTGGTTACCAGGGAAACGCCGTCTCCAGGAGACCGAGCCGTGACAACCGAAGAGAGAGAGAGAGAGAGAGAGGCGGAGTGATGGCGAGAGGCTGCGGGGTTGGCCTGGCCCTGACCCTGATATCGCTGCTGTGTCTGGTTGTACTGGCGAGGAGTGAAGACAACGAGGTAGGGAGGGAGAAGGAAGCTGTCCGCAGGGGGATACCCACAGCCCTGGGCCGGGCAACAATCCCGTCCTCTCCTGCGAGACGGCGCGATGGCGGCACCGGCACCGGCACCGGCACCGCCCCGGCCTTCGGCCCCGGCGCTGGGCGCGTGTTATCAAGGGCTCATCATCCAATGTGAGCTGGAGTTAGTGATGGACGGTGCTCACTGACGGCGTCGCCGTGTGTGGTTTGCAGCTCTGCCCTGTCTCATTAGGAGTAACAATCCTCTTGTTTTTCTTTCTAAATCCGATCTATTTTGATCAGTCGCTCTTAACATGCCTCCCTTTTGTTTAAATGCTTTACACACTGCCACTCCTTTCTGATCTTGAATGCCAATGTTGACAACTCTGCACACTGATTATTTTAAAGTTTAATTCTGTTCTTAATTTAAGACCCGGATAACGAGGGAGGCCTGATTTAAGATGTTAATTGTGGATACATATCTTCCTTTTGTTAGCATTCCAAATGCTAATTTTATTAAACTGGTTGGAAAGTAATTTTCTGGTGCAGTTGTACACATTGCATAAATTGTCTCGTGATTTTTGAGAAGTGACGTTCAAACTGAGCTACCGGAAATCACAAACGGTGACCTGTGACTGACCGACTTAACTTGTTGACGAGTTTAAAAGCTCAAGTGATAAACTTTTACAAGATATACACTAAAGAATGGGACGAAAACATGGTAGTCTATCTAATGGGGTGTTGATATACAACATTAAAAAACTTACTCCGTATAGTTTGCAATTGCATGTTGAATGTCCCAGATGTTTATTCCTCTACCTTTCTGGTAGATTATTGCAAACACTTAACCTTTGAGAAAAAGATTATTTTTAGTGATAGTTACCTGGACACTTTGATCCAGGAGGCAGTCACACCCCTTAAATTAGGGAGTGGTGCAGGTCTGGTTAGTGGTCAGGGATAGGAGGGTGTGACTGCAATTCAGGCAGGTAAGGGGACCCCAGGTGCAGTGCTGGAAGAGCCTCAGCCTTTGCCCTTGTCCAACAGGTATGAGGTTCTTGCTGCCTGTGTGGATGAGGGAAAAGCCTGCAGGATGGATGAGCAAGCTGACCATGGCACCATGGTGCAGGAGGCCATTCAAGTGGGGGGAGTGAAAGGGAATGTAGTTGTGGTAGGGGACAGTCAGGGGGATAGATACTGTTCTCTGCAGCCGCGACCGAGAGTTCCGAAGGTTGTGTTGCCTGCCCGGTGCCAGGGTTAAAGACGTTTAGCGAGTTGGTCACACCGCAGGTAAAGGGTGTACAGGCAGGAAGTGAATGGGTGACCACCAGGCAGAGTAAGAGGTGCAGGCAGGTAGTGCAGGGGTCCCCTGTGGCCATCCCCCTCTCAAAGAAGATATACCACTTTGGATGCTGTTGGGGGGGATGACTTATCAGGGGAAGGCGGCAGCAGCCAACTTCCTGGCACCATGGGTGGCTCTGCTGCACAGGCTGGGAGTAAAAAGTGTGGAAGAGCTATAGTGATAGGGGATTCAATTGTAAGGGGAATGGATAGGCGTTTCTGCGGCCGCAAACGAGACTCCAGGATGGTGTGTTGCCTCCCTGGTGCAAGGGTCAAGGACGTCTCGGAGCGGCTACAGAACATTTTGGAGGGGGAGGGCGCACAGCCAGTTGTCGTGGTGCACATAGGCATCAACGATATAGGTAAAAAACGGGAGGAGATCCTAAAAGCAGAATATAGGGAGTTAGGAGGTAAATTTAAAAAATAGGACCTCAAAGGTAGTAATCTCAGAATTGCTACCAGTGCCACGTGCTAGTCAGAGTAGAAATAGGAGGATATTTCAAATGAATACGTGGCTAGAGGAATGGTGCAAGGGGGAGGGATTCAAATTCCTTGGACATTGGAACCGGTTCTGGGGGAGGTGGGACCAGTACAAACGGGATGGTCTGCACCTGGGCAGGGCCGGGACCGATGTCCTAGGGGGAGTGTTTGCTAGTGCTGTTGGGGAGGGTTTAAACTAAAGTGGCAGGGGGTTGGGAACCTGAGCAGGGAGACAAAGGAAAGGGAAACAAGGATAAAAGCTAAAGACAGGAAGGAGAAAAACAAAAGTAGAAGGCAAAGAACTCAACGGTTTAAATCAAACATGGTCACAGTAAATAATAATTCATATAGGTCTGAGAGCGTTAAAAAATCAAGCCTGAAGGCTTTGTGTCTTAATGCAAGGAGCATTCGGAACAAGGTGGATGAATTAGCTGTGCAAATAGAGGTAAATGAATATGATTTGATTGGGATTACAGAAACATGGCTTCAGGGTGGCCAAGGCTGGGAACTCAACATCCAGGGTTATTCAATATTTAGGAAAGATAGGCAAAAAAGAAAGGGAGGTGGGGTAGCATTGCTGGTTAAAGAGGGGATTAACACAATTGAAAGGAAGGATATTAGCTCTGTATGGGTAGAACTGAGAAATAACAAGGGGCAGAAAACGTTAGTGGGAGTGGTATATAGACCTCCAAACAGTAATATGGAGGTTGGGGGCGGCATTAAAAGGGAAATTAGAGAAGCATGCAGTAAGGGCACAGCAGTCATCATGGGTGACTTTAATTTACATATAGATTGGGCTAACTAAATTAGTAAAAATACTGTGGAGGAGGAATTCCTAGAATGTTTACGGAATGTTTTCTGGAACAATATGTCGAGGAACCACCCAGAGATCAGGCCATCTTAGACTGGGAATTATGTAACGAGAAAGGATTAATTAGCAATCTTGTTGTACGAGGCCCCTTGGGTCAGAGTGATCATAATATGATAGAATTCTTCATTAGGATGGAGAGTGAAATAGTTGAATCAGAGACTAGGGTCCTGAATTTAAATAAAGGAAACTACGATGGTATGAGGCGCGAATTGGGTAGGATTGATTGGGGAATGTCACTCAAGGGGTTGACGGTGGATAGGCAATTGCAAACATTCAAAGACTGCATGGATGAACTACAGAATTTGTTCATCCCAGTGTGGCATAAGAATAAAACAAAAAGGGTGACTCAACTGTGGCTAACAAGGGAAATTAGGGATAGCATAAGATTCAAGGAGAGGGCATATAAATTGGCCAGAAAAAGCGGTAACCCTGAGGATTGGGAGCAGTTTAGGATTGAACAAAGGAGGACAAAGGGATTAATTAAGAAGGGGAAAATAGAATATGAAAGTAAGCTTGCTGGGAACATAAAAACTGACTGTAAGAGCTTTTATAGATATGTGAAGAGAAAAAGATTAGTGAAATCAAGTGTAGGTCCCTTGCAGTCAGAAGCGGGGGAAGTAATAATGGGGAACAAAGAAATGGCAGGCCAATTAAATGCATATTTTGGTTCTGTCTTCACAAAGGAGGACACAAATAACCTCCCAGAGATGTTGGAGAACATACGGTCTGATGAAAGGGAGGAACTGAAAGAAATCAGTATTTGCAGGGAAATGGTGTTAGGGAAATTGATGGGATTGAAGGCCTATAAATCCCCAGGGCCTGATAATCTACATCCTAGGGTACTTAAGGAAGTGGCCCTAGAAATAGTAGATGCATTGCTGATCATTTTCCAACATTCGATGGAATCTGGAACTGTACCCATGGATTGGAGGGTAGCTAATGTTACCCCAGTATTCAAAAAGGGTGGTAGAGAGAAAGCGGGGAATTACAGACCGGTAAGCCTGACATCGGTAGTGGGGAAAATGCTAGAGTCCATTATAAAGGATGTAATAGCTGAGCACTTGAAAAACAGTGACAGGATCGGACAAAGTCAACATGGATTTACAAAAGGTAAATCGTGCTTGACTAATCTACTGGAATTTTTTGAGGATGTAACTGGGGAAAATAGATAAGGGAGAACCAGTAGATGTGGTGTATTTGGACTTTCAAAAGACTTTCGATAATGTCCCGCATAAGAGATTAGCGTGTAAAGTTAAGGCACATGGGATTGGGGGCAAGGTATTGACTTGGATAGAGAACTGGTTGGTGGACAGAAAGCAGAGAGTAGGAATTAATGGGTCTTTTTCCGAGTGGCAAGCAGTGACTAGTGGGGTACCACAGGGATCGGTCCTTGGACCCCAGCTATTCACAATATACATTAATGATCTAGATAAGGGAACTAAATGTAATATCTCCAAGTTTGCAGATGACACAAAGCTGGGTGGGAGTGTGTGCTGCGAGGAGGATACCGAGAAACTCCAGGATGATTTGGACAGGTTGGGTGAGTGGGCAGAAGCGTGGCAGATGCAATATAACGTGGATAAATGCGAGGTTATCCACTTTGGTGTCAAAAACAGAAAGGCAGACTATTATCTGAATGGCAATAGATTGGGAGAAGGGGAAGTGCAACGAGACCTGGGTGTCCTTGTGCACCAGTCGCTGAAAGTAAGCATGCAGGTGCAGCAGGCGGTGAAGAAGGCAAATGGTATGTTGGCCTTCATAGCGAAAGGGTTTGAGTATAGGAACAGGGATGTCCTGCTGCAGTTGTACAGGGCCTTGGTGAGACCACACCTTGAGTACTGTGTGCAGTTTTGGTCGCCTTATCTGAGGAAGGATGTTCTTGCCATGGAAGGAGTTCAGCGAAGATTCACAAGGCTGATACCTGGGATGGCAGGAATGACATATGAGGAGAGATTGGGTCGATTGGGCTTATACTCGCTGGAGTATAGAAGAATGAGAGGGGATCTCATCGAAACATATAAAATTCTGACAGGTCTGGACAAACTAGATGCAGGAAGAATGTTCCCGATGGTCGGAGAGTCCAGAACCAGGGGTCATAATCTAAGGATAACGGGTAAGCCATTTAGGACAGAAATGAGGAAGAATTTCTTCACCCAGAGAGTGGTGAACCTGTGGAATTCCCTACCACAGAAGGTAGTTGAGGCCAAGTCATTAAATATATTCAAGAATGAGTTAGATATATTTCTTAAAGCTAAAGGTATCCAGGGATATGGGGAGAAGGCAGGTACAGGGTACTGAGTGAGGATGATCAGCCATGATCTCATCGAATGGCGGAGCAGGCTCAAGGGGCCAAATGGCCTACTCCTGGTCCTATCTTCTATGTTTCTATCTCCTCGCAGCTGGAGAAGAACTTGGAGTGGGAGGGGGAGGCTTCAGTTATCGTGGTCCAAGTAGGAACCAACGACATAGGTAGAACTAGGAATGAGGTTCTGCTGAGGAAGTTTGAGGAGCTAGGATCCAAATTAAAAAGCAGAACCTCAAAGGTGGTAATCTCTGGATTGTTACCTGAGCCACATGCAAATTGGCATAGGGACAAACAGATTAGAGGTTTAAATGCGTGGCTCAGAGTGGTGTGGGAGGAAGGGGTTTCAGTTCATGGGGCACTGGCACCAGTACTGGGGAAAGATGGAGCTGTTCTGTTGGGACGGGCTCCACTTAAACTGGGCTTGGACCAGTGTCCTGGCGAACCGAATAACTAGGGCAGTAGACAGGGCTTTGAACTAATGAAGGGTGGGGGCTGTTGGGAGGATTCAGGATATAGTGAATTTAAAAACAGCAAGGCAAATGTCAAGGCTCTAGAGCAGTGTAGAGTTTGGGTAAAAATAAGCAGAGTGGGTCGGGAAGGGACAGCGAGAGTAACAAAGGTAATAAGGCATCAGTGACTAAGGGTGACATCAGGGAAAAATAGAAATAAGTCAAAGCTAAAGGCGCTATATCTGAATGCGTGAAGCATTTGCAACAAAATAGATGAATTAATAGCGCAGGTAGAAATTAACAGGTTTGATCTAATAGCCATAACGGAGATGTGGTTGCAAAATGGCCAAGGTTGGGAACTAAATATCCCAGGATGCTTAACTTTTAGAAGAGATAGGCAAAATGGAAAAGGAGGCGGGGTAGCCTTGATAATAAAGGATGGAATAAAGACAGTAGAGAGAAAGGATCTTGGCTCTGAAAATCAAGACGTAGAATCCGTTTGGGTGGAGCTAAGAAACAGCAAGGGGCAGAAAACATTGGTGGGAGTTGTTTATAGGCCCCCAAATAGTAGTTGTAAGTAGGGCAGAGTATAAATCAGGAAATTAGAGGCACATGTAACAAGGGTAATACAATAATGATGGGGGACGTTAATCTACATATAGACTGGGAAAACCAAATTTGCAGCAATAGTGTGGAGGACGAATTCATGGAATGTATGCAAGATCGTTTTCTAGATCAGTATGTTAAGGAACCAACTAGGGAACAGGCTTAGATCTAGTATTGTGCAATGAGAAAGGGTTAATTAATAACCTTGTAGTAAAGGGGCCTTTAATGAAGAGTGACCATAATATGATAGAATTTTATATTGAGTTTGAAAGTGATTTAGTTAATTCCGAAACTAGGGTCTTAAATCTAAACAAAGCAAACTACGTGGGTGTGAGGGGCGAGTTGGCTAAGGTAGATTGGGAAACTACATTAAAAGGTATGATGGTAGTCAAGCAATGGCTAGCATTTAAAGAATTAATACATAATTTACAACAAATATACATTACTTTTAAGGCAGAAAAACCCCACAGGAAAAGTGGTGCAACCGTGGCTAACGAGAAGTTAGATCAAAGGAAGAGGCTTATAATGTTGCCAAAAAGAGTAGTAGGCCTGAGGATTGGAGGATTTTAGAATTCTGCAAAGGAGGGCCAAGAAATTGATAAAGAAAGGGAAAATAGAATGAGAGTAAACTAGCGAGAGACATAAAAACAGACTGTAAAAGCTTCTATAGGTATGTAAAAAGGAAAAGATTAGCAAAAGTAAATGTGGATCCCTTACAGGCTGAGACAGGAGAAATTATAATGGGGAATAAGGAAATGGCAGAGAAATTAAACAAATACTTTGTGTCTGTCTTCACGGAAGAAGACGCAAAAAACTTCCCCGAAATAGTGGAGAACCAAGGGTCGAGCGAGAATGAGGAACTGGAAGAAATTAGTAGTAGTAAAAATATAGTACTGGAGAAATTAATAGGACTGAAAGCCAATAAATCCCCTGGAAATGATGGCCTACATCCTAGGGTTTTGAAAGAGGTGGCTATAGGAATAGTGGATGCATTGGTTGTCACTTTCCAAAATTCCATAGATTCTAGAACAGTTCCCGCGGATTGGAAGGTAGCAAATGTAACCCCACTATTTAAGAAAGGAGGGAAAGAGAAAACGGGGAACTACAGACCAGTTAGCCTGACATCAGTAGTAGGGAAAATTCTAGAATCTATTATTAAGGACGTGGTAACAGGGCACTAATAATAATAGGATTGGGCAGAGTCAACACTGATTTATGAAAGGGAAATCGTGTTTGACAAATCTGTTGGAGTTTTTTGAGGTTGTAACTAGCAGAATAGATAAGAGGGAACCAGTGGATGTGGTGTATTTGGATTTTCAGATGGCATTGGATAAGGTGCCACTCGAGGTTATTAAACAAAATTAGGGCTCATGGGATTGGGGGTAATATACTAGCATGGATTGAGGATTAGTTAACGGACAGAAAACAGAGAGTAGGAATAAATGGGTCATTTTTGGGTTGGCAGGCTGTAACTAGTGGGGTACGGCAAGGATCAGTGCTTGGACCTCAGCTATTCACAATCTACATCAATGATTTGGATGAGGGGACCAAATGTCATATATCCAAGTTTGCTGAGGATACAAAGCTGGGTGGGAATGTAAGTTGTGAGGAGGATGCAAGGAGGCTTCAAGGGAATATAGACAGGATAAGTGAGTGGGCAAGAACTTGGCAAATGGAATATAATGTGGAGAAATGTGAAGTTATCCACTTTGGTAGGAAAAATAGAAAAGCAGAGTATTTTTTAAATGGTGTGGGATTGGAACATGTTGGTGTTCAGACAGACCTGGGTGTCCTTGTACACGAATCACTGGAAGTTAACATTAAGGTGCAGCAAGCAATTAGGAAAGCAAATGGTATGTTGGCCTTTATTACAAGAGGATTTGAGTATAAGAGTAAAGACGTTTTACTGCAATTCTATATTGGGCCCTGGTGAGACCACACCTGGAATATTGTGTACAGTTTTGGTCTCCTTACCTAAGGAAGGATAGACTTGCTGTCGTAAGAATGAGCCTTACGCGTGGTGAACTTAAAGTAAGCTTTAATCAACTAAAAAGGTGCTACATACAAAAGAGGTCTTACTCTATGCCTCTCCCGGATCCAACTGATCAGCCCAGTATTTATCCTGGACTAATCACAGGAAGTGATGTAATAAAGTTCGAGTCACAGGAAACTGTATTGTGTTACCATATTCTCCCCCCCCCCCCCAAAAGATTAGGAGGCCGGGATGAAGTTCGAGTCACAGGAAGCTGTATTGTGTTACCACATTCTCCCTCCATTTCGTAGCCGCTGGACGAGGGAGAGCCGCACCCGTTTGGGTTCTCGTAGCGGTAGAGGGCCCCTAGCCCGTTTACCCGTCGCGGGCCGTGGACCAGAGTCCGAGTGATCCAGCCCGCTCTGTGAGGGGTCAGGACGATCCTGACTGTGTACTGGTGCCCGAACGGGTGTCGGGCAGGGCTGTGGCAGATCCGTTTCCGAGCGTATGGTATGGGGTGGATCGTGGCTGCGCGTGCGAGCCCCGACGGGCTCGTAGTCAGTCTGCCCCAGGTCGGCACGCTGGAGTGAGGTACCAGTCGGCGTCAGATCCAGATCGTGATGAGAGGCACCTGGCGAGCCCAGAGATGTGCCTGGTACAATATCATCCCCTGGTGTCCCTCTATGTTTCGGCGGGCAGGGAGCCAGATCCCGCAATGACACGGTAGATTCCCGACCGTCAGGATACCGAATATAGGCGTAGGTAGGGTTGACGTCAGTGAGCTCAACCTCATCTACCAGGGGGTCATTCTTAGAAGCCCGAACATATCTTCTTTACATCCCTGGTAGAGAATGGGAGATTTCGGGACCGCACGAAGTGTAGCATGCGAGTAACGCCCGGATGACACAACCCATCATGGATGTCTACGAGCGTAGAGGGTGCCATGGCGGAGCAGAATGCTCGTGTGAGGGTATCCGGAGCCACATTCTCCTTGCCAGGTCGATAGTGGATGGTGTAACCAAAAGAGGCCAATTCCAGCCGCCAAAGCTGGATTTTATTATTTTTAATTTTGGTCCGTTTTCGATTATCGAGCATGAAGGCGACCGATCGCTGGTCCGTGATTAAGGTAAAGTGCTGGCGAGCTAGGAGATGAGTCCACTTCCGTACTGCCTCTATGATGGCTGTAGCTTCTTTCTCGACTGGAGGATAATGTAGCTCAGCCCCTTGAAAAGTCCTGGACAAAAATGCCACTGGACGACCTTCCTGATTCAGAGTGGCCGAGATCGCCACCTCCGAGGCATCACACTCAACAACAAAAGGAAGACTCTCATCGATGGAGTGAAGAGCCGCTTTCTCCAACTGTTTTTTCAGGAGGTTAAAGGCTGCAACAGCCGCTGTGTCTAGTGGGAATGTGCTGGCCTTCAGTAGAGGTTGGATTCGGTCCGAGAAGTTAGGAATCCATTTAGCATAGTATGCAAACAGGCCGAGGGCCCGGCGCAAGGAGGCCGGATTCTTAGGTGGCGGGAGTTCTTGGAGTGGGCGAAGCCTTTCAGGGTCAGGTTTAATGATGCCATTGCCCACACAATAGCCAAGGATGTTGATGGTTGGTTGTGACTCAATGGATTTAGCCGCATTTAATGTCAAATTACGGTGCTGGAGTGCATCCCAAAATCGTTGGAGATTGGCGTCATGTTCCCGCTGATTGCGACCTGCGACAGTAATATTGTCCAGATAAGGAAACGTATCCTTCAAGTCTTCCTGTTTGACCAGGTCATCCATTGCTCGCTGGAAGACAGCCACTCCATTAGTGACCCCAAAGGGGAGGCGACGAAATTGATACAGCCGTCCATTGGCTTCAAAGGCCGTATACTGCTTGTCTGAGACCTTCAAGGGTACCTGATGATAGGCACTTTTCAGATCATATGTTGAGAACACCGTGTACTCAGCCAGTTTATTAACCATATCATCGATGCGCGGCAATGGGTATGCGTCCAAGTCCGTATATTGATTGATGGTCTGTGAATAGTCAATGCACAGCCGTTTCTTGTGAGGTTGTAGAGGGTTCTTAACAATAACGACCTGGGCGCGCCATGGCGACGAACAAGGCTCGATGATATCCTCTGCTAAAAGCCGAGAAATCTCAGCCGCAATAAAAGACTGGTCTTCCTGACTGAAACGTCGTGACTTTGTTATAATCGGTTTGCATCGAGGAGGGATACTGGTAAACAGTGAGGGTTCATCCAGTGAAGCTGCTGACAATGCACAGAACGGTAATCGAGGTCGTATATTAGAAATAGTGAGTTCAGGTTTGGATCCGCCGAACTCAATGGTGAGCTTCTTATGCTGCTTTTGAAAATCCAGCCCTAAGATAAGATCACTACATAAGTCCTTGAGCACCGAAAGCCGGGTGGAGGGATACCTGTGACCATTAAGTGTTATTTCAACCATACAAAAGCCAGAAATTCTGGTATTAAGTGATGACTGAGCCATCGCAATTGCCTGGTCCGATGGGAAAACATGTAGCTTTAACTCTGCAACAATCTGTTCCCTAATGAAACTATCAGTGCTACCTGAGTCAATTAAGGCATCTAAAGTATGTCCATTAATTGATGCTTTTGTAGCTGCATGGAATAGGTTCTGAGGACAAGCAGCTGTAATTGGTGTCGTTGCACAAAGAGTGGCTGAAACTCTAGGTGTGTTTCTTCGAGAGAAAACACGATAGATTTTAGCCGGAACATCTTGATAGGCCCTTACCGGGGCAGTTCGGTAGGACTTAGCTTGATAAGCCCTCGTAGAGGTTCTTGATAGGCAAACCTTTGCAAAATGACCCTTTTTGTTGCAATGACTGCAAAACGCATTGCGAGCAGGGCAGAATTTCCGAGGGTGAAACTCATCACCACAAAAGAAGCATTTCTTAGATTGCCAAGAGGCTGCCACAGTGGGGTCATCATCCTCTTCATCAGTGAAGTCATCAGATTGATCGTCAGGGATAAAGTCCTCCCTAATAGAGTTCACCTGTGGCCTCTTAAATTGCCTGACTGTAGTTAAGGCAGCAGACCGAGGTCTGGGCACTGTATAAAGGTCTGCATTTCTCTTTGCCAGATCTAGAGAGCAAGCCATGTCATAAGCTCTCTGAAGCTCAAGTGTCTTACTTTCCAGTAGACGCTGGCGTATAAATGGGGAGGCAAGCCCGCAGATGAAAGCATCACGGATCATTTCTTCACGGTACAGCTCAGCTGAGGCCGCCTGAAAGTTACAGTCCATACTAAGTCTGTGAAGCTCTTGGAGGAATTTATCAATGGATTCCTCCGGCCCTTGTTGGGCTGTAGCTAGTAGATGTCTGGCATAGATCTCATTCGGTGTCTTAGTATATAGTCTTTTAAGCGTCCGAATTGCCTCCTCGTAACTGCCCCATTCCTCGACATACTGAAATACATTCGGGGTGACACAGTTGATGAGTATCCGCAATTTTGAGTCATCATCAGCCTTGCAATATTCGAGAAAATTGTCAAACGTGCGATACCAGTGTTTCCACACCTTACCGGCTGCTGGGGTGTTTGGGTCCAAGTCAAGACGCGATGGTTTAAGGATGTTTTCCATGATGGGTGATTCCCTGGATCCTTAGTTCCGAGTTCGTCCAAAAAGTTTGAGTGCGAAGTTTTTCAAAGTTGATTAAATTGTCGTAAGAATGAGCCTTACGCGTGGTGAACTTAAAGTAAGCTTTAATCAACTAAAAAGGTGCTACATACAAAAGAGGTCTTACTCTATGCCTCTCCCGGATCCAACTGATCAGCCCAGTATTTATCCTGGACTAATCACAGGAAGTGATGTAATAAAGTTCGAGTCACAGGAAGCTGTATTGTGTTACCACACTTGCCATATAGGGAGTGCAATGAAGGTTAACCAGACTGGTTCCTGGGATGGGGGGATTGAGTAGACTAGGCCTATATTCTCTAGAGTTTAGAAGAATGAGAGGTGATCTCATTGAAACATACAAAATTCTTACAGGGAAATTTCTTCACTCAGAGGACAGTGAATCTTTGGAATTCTCTACCCCAGAGGGCTGTGGAAGCTCAGTAGTTGAGTATATTCAAGACAGAGATCGATAGATATTTGAATATTAAGGGATATGGGGATAGTGCAGGAAAGTGGAGATGAGGTAGAAGATCAGCCATAATCTTATTGAAGGGCCAAATGTCCTACTGCTGCTCCTATTTCTTATGTTCTTATGATATATGTCCATTTTAAAACAGGACAAGTAAGCAACCTGAAAGTAGGAAACCATGACCATAATCTAATTAAGGTCACATCAAAAAAAGAGGAGCCAACAATAAAGGTGCTCAACTGGAAAGTAGCTAATTTCAGTGAGATGAAAGGGGACCGAGCCCGAATTAATTGATTGGAAAAAAAATAGCAGATCAAACCTGGACCAGCAGTGGGAGATTTTTAAATATGAAATTGATGAAATGCAGCCTAGATACATTCTGACTAAAATTAAATGGGATGCATTCAAGGCTGGAGTTCCATGGATAAATCGAGAGGTTAGAGGAAGTTTTAGTTTTTTTAAGAGGCATATGACAATTATAGAGGGGCGATTATACAGAAGAACTGAAAATTTAAAAAGTATAGAAGGGAAGCAAAACAGGAACTTTAAAAAGCTAAGAGGGAGTATGATGAAGTCTGGCAGGTCAACATAAAGGCTTTTCCTAAGCACATAGTGAATATGTCAATAAAGAATGAGATCACTTAGAGATGAATAGGTATCTTGTATTTGGGAATGAGGGAATGGCAGAAATGCTTCATAAGTATTTTGCCTAATAGGAAGATGAAAATGTATCTCGGGAATATGAAAGTCTGGGTTTATACTTGGGGGTCATTGAATATAAAAGCAAGGAAATTATGTTGAATTTCTAGAAGACACTGGTTCAAGTACTGCTGGAATATATTATGCAGTTTTGGGCATCCCATTTAGGAAGGGTTTATGGTAAGGCTGTCAAGTGATTTTTTAAAAAAAATCATGATTTATCTTGATAACAATTTAATCTGTTAATCATGGTTTTGATTGCATATTTAATTAATACAATTTCTGAATCCATCTGTTTCAAGTTTGTTTTATTACTGATGCTATTATTATCATCCAACAAACAACCCAGCATAAAAACCCTGTTTCCTATTTCTGGATTCATACAAATCTTCTGAAGTCTAACTGCTTAAAGATAAACATACATCTGGAATGAAACAGCATAAAAATAAATGTTTTATGTTTCATCTTATTTTACATTTTAATATAAAAACCAAAATGGAAGAATAGTTCCAGTTTTTCCAACTGTAAAAAATGATTAAATGTGATATTATAGTCAACACTGTTTGCAGCTTGTTCTCTCAAGCAATCCTATATTTTCTGGAAAATTTGCAATAAAAAATAACCAAAGAAGCGCAAATTAGGATTTAAAAAAATATTTAAAATTCCTATTTGCATTACTGCGATTTTTGATGAATAAACAAGTGAGCTCTTAGAACTTAAACATTCCTTTTGAAATTAAGTTAAATGCCCAAGTGGAAAATGCCCTGGCTGCTCTTGGATTTTAAGCATTTTTGGAAGAAAAGGAATGGCTTTCCTTGCTTGCACACCCTAAACCTTGTTTTGAAAATCATTAAATGAAAAGCATTTTAAAAATTGTTGAAAAAGCAAAAGTGTAAGAAATGTACTTGGGAGAAAAAATATATTGATTCAATTTAATTACATACTAGGCTTTTTAAAAAAAAAATACAAGCAGCCTGGATTGTTCTTTTCAATATCAAGTTAATAACAAGGTATATACAACCAAGTTTTGTACTAAGAGACTTTCACTGATCTATAAAGGTTTGTTTAGAAATTAATTTGAACTGAACCTACCCCCAAATAATTTTTCTAAAACTTTTATTTCCATTCCCCCACTGGCTTTGTGTTACTTTTAAGCTAAAAGCAATCCCTGCCTTGAAATTAAACTGAATACATTGGAAAAAAAATATTCCCATAAGTGGTGCATTCCACCAATGCCAGCAGTGGGGACAGTAAGGCAAAGCAGGTAGCACGCCACTGTAAACGGATTCACCGCTGTTATTGACTGGTTAAACTTCCATGTTTGAGACTCCTTCCCCCCACCCCCACAATGATTGGACAGGTGCAGGATTCGTGTAATCTGAGGAAGTTCTTGCGCTTACTCTCTGCTTGTTTCCACAGAGGAGTTGCGTTGGTCCAACCTGACTGATGCCCTGGCTATGATGTCATTGATGTGCCATGTCCAAGCCATATTCCTCTGGATGGTTATGCCCAGCCATCTCTCTTTGCTGGTTTTGATTGAGTTACCGTCAAAACCTATCATCACGTCTGTTCCTTGTGCTTTTTTCTTTTGGAGAACAGCGTGCACTGTTATTTCCGGGGTTTGACAGTCTGGCAACCACGGGCATGCCTGTTCTTCCAGATCATTCAGGCATCTCCTGAAGCTTTTCTGGTGTGATTACTGACTTCCTGGAGGATATCCAAACAGCAAATTGCAAAAAAAAAATACTTTTTTCAGGTGTGGCATTCCATTGATGTGAATGGGGAACAGGAGTGTTCTGAGAACTGGTGAATTCTCACCACTGAGCAAAACCTGTGATAATTGCTGTGCCTACTCTGACACTATGCATTCTGCTAGTAAACCTAGATATTGAATTAATTTACTTCAAAAAAGATTGTTGGGAACTTATTGCTTACTGATTAATATCCTTCTCAACGTTTTGCTTTTCTTATTTTGTTGGGAGAGTAGTAGTTTACAGCCTAAAATATTTTAAATCCTAAAACCATTCAACTAGGAACTGCCAGTGATTTATCCAATAATTCAGCAATTGTATAATCTGAATTTCTGAAGAGAATTGTCAGTGTTTACTGCCATTACAGGAAATGTGTCTATAAATGGTACTGCTTTATTTACTTCACCTGTGATTCGTAAGTGCCATATGTATTCTTCGTGTTGGCTTTTGATTTAACTTTAAGCCTTACTGTTGTGTGTAGTTTCCTGATGGCGATTGATCGTTTGGTTTATGCAGCCCTTTTTGGTGTAAAGATTAGTCTGATCAATTATTGATTATTATTTTGTAGCTGTTTAGATGAAAACCAAGCAGCTTTCATTTCTTCATGTCCTTCTGCAATTTGCAGCTTTCAGAGCTGGTACTGATGGAGACTGCTGCAAATTTTGGAAAAGCTTCTGATTTGGGTTTTTAGAAGCTTGATAGTCTAGTTGATGCCTCTGAATCTGGGGAGTTTAGCAATTTAATGGTAATTTATTGCTGCAGTTCCAAGAACATAAGCCTAGAAATCTGATTGCACAGCACCCTTTTATACAGATTATACAATTGCGACATGTATATACTCAGTCCACAGCAGAATTGTGCCAAGCACCATATTGGTTACAGCGCCCTGTAGTTATCCAGTTTGCCCACCTGAAGCAGGCCATTGCCGATACAAATTGGAGGGCTAATGTCTATTTCATGCCCCTTCGCTAAATTAGATTGCGACAGACTCTCAGCATGCGTTTTTCTCGGGCACGTAGCAGCCAAACCAGCAGTTCTTAAAGAGGCTACTGAAGGCTGCCACCAAAAAGGCAAGTAAAAATTTTATAATTGCCTGAATATGCGGCCAGGAGGAATTGCCTTCCCCCACCAAACCCCCCCAGGACTTACCTGCTACCCTGATCTAGCATCCTAGCCGACCGATCTTGTTTCCCTACGTCACCCAGGAGCTGCTTTTGGGCCTGGAACTGGGGCCCGCAACTTGCCGGTAATAAACAAATGAGGCCAGCGAACCTATTTTTGCATGGGCCTGCCGCCGCCCTCAAAAATATCACCACTATATCGACTCCACTCTCCTTGCAAACTACCGCCCCATCTCCAACCTTTTTTTCCTCCCCCAAAGTCCATGAACATGTCATCACCTCCCAAATTTGGCCCCTTCGTTCCCACAACTCCATATTTAAATATCTTCAATTAGGTTTCCACTCGTGCCACAGCACTGAAACAGCCCTAATTAATGTAATTAATGGTATCCTCTGTGACTGTGACCGTGGAGTACTATCCCTCTTCCTCCTTCTCGACCTCTCTGCAGTCTTTGACACGGTCGACTACACCATCCTCCTTCAATGCCTGCCTTCCATTGTCTAGGTCAATGGTATATGCCTTGCTTGGTTCCACTCTTGCCTATCCAATCGTAGCCAGAGCATTTCCAGCTTTTCTTCCTGCCCCAAACTGTTGTCTGTGGGCTCTCCACAAGGTTGGCCCCCTTCTCTTCCTTATCTACATGCTGCCCCTTGGCGAAATAATTTGAAGACTTGGGGTCAAATTTTACATGTACGCAAATGACATCCAGCTCTATCCCTCAACACCTCTCTCGATCCTGAACTGCCTCTGTGTTGTCAGACTGCTTGTCCTACATGCAGTCTTGGATGAGCCGCAATTTCCTCCAGACCAAAACCATTGTCCTTGGCCTTCACCACAAACTCCACACCCACGCCATTGATTCTATTCCACTCCCTGGCCACCGTCTCGAGCTGAACCAGAGTGTTCACAACCTCGGCATTCTATTAGATCCCTAGGTAAACTTCCAACTCCATATCCTCTCCTTCACAAAAACTGCCTGCTTCCACCTCTGTAACATCATCCACCTCAGCCCATCTCCTGCTGAAATCCTCATTCAATCCTTTGTCCCCTTCAAACTCGAGTATTCCAGTGCTCTCCTGGTTGGCCTTCCATGTTCCACCCTCCATAAACTAAGCTCATTCATATCTCTGCAACTCATATCCTAACCTAAGAAGTCCTTCTCACCCATCAACGCTGTGCTCACTGACTGAAACTGGCTCCCAGTACTCTAATGCCTTCAATTTAAAATTCTTATCCACGTATTTTAATGGCCGAAATCCTACCGGCTCAGTAACCTCCTCCAACCCTACTTTAAAAAAAAAAGGGAAACCTTTAAAGAGGAGCGTGTTCGGGTACATACTAGACACATTCCCATGACGGGGAAAGGAAGGGCATCCAAATCTAGAGCTCCCCAGATGACTAAAGATATAGAGATTAAAATGAAACAGAAAAATGAGGCTTATTATAAATGTTCGTAATTTAGTAGAGAACCAAGCTGAATACAAAATGTGCAGGGGAGAACTGAAAAAGGAAGTAAGAGGGACAAAGAGAGTATATGAGAATAGAAACATAGGAAGAATAGATTAGCAGGTAACATAACAGGGAACCCAAAAGTCTTTTATAAACATATAAATAGTAAAAAGGTAGTCAAAGGAAGGGTGGGGCCAATTAGGGATCAAACGAGATCTTGTGATAGCTGAGGTACGAAATCAGTATTTTGCATCTGTCTTCATCATTAAAGAGGAGGATGCTGCCAGACTGAAGGGAAGTGTGCAATGGTGTCCCCCAGGGGTCGGTGTTGGGACCACTGCTCCTTTTTGAAATATATATTAATGACCTGGACTTGGGTATACAGAGCATAATTTCAAAGTTTTCAGATGACACTAAACACGGAAATGTAGTAAACAGTGAAGACGATGGTAACAGACTTCCCGAGGGCATAGAAAGAGGGAGCAGACACATGGCAGATGAAATTTAACGCAGAGAAATATGATGTGGTTCATTTTGGTAGGAAGGATGAGGAGAGGCAATATAAACTAAATGGTACAATTTTAAAGGGGATGCAGGAACAGAGAGACCTGGAGGTGTACGTACACAAGTCTTTGAAGATTGCAGGACAAGTTAAGAAGGCTGTTAAAAAGGCACATGGGATCCATGGCTTTATAAATAGAAGCATAGAGTACAAAAGCAAGGAAGTTATGCAAAACCTTTATAAAAACCTTTATGGTTACTCCTCAGCTAGAGTATTGTGGCCAATTCTGGGCACCACACTTTAGGAAGGATGGCAAGGCCTTAGAGAGGATGCAGAGCAGATTTACTAGAATGGTACCAGGAGTGAAAGAATTCAGTTACGTGGAGAGACTAGAGAAACTGGGATAACAACAGAAAATTATGGAAACACTCGGCAGGTCAGGCAGCATCGAGGAGAGAGAAACAGAGTTAATGTTTCGGGTCGAGGACCCTTCGTCAGAACTGGAAAAAGCCAGTTCCGATGAAGGGTCATCGACCCAAAACATTGGGCTGGATTTTGTCATGGGGCGGCCTGGGGGCGTGTCAGGTGGTCGGCGTGTCAGGACACTGCCTCCGATGTGAGGTGGGACAAATGAGCGATTTTGCCCTAATTGGGCACTTGATTTCCAGCGTGTGGGAACCCCTGGCCCAATGAGTATTTTGATGCTGAAACTCACCTCCGATGACGTCATCTATGCAGCTGCATTTAAGGCCTGCAAGCAGCCTTGGTTCTTTTTCAGCCTTTCAACTTTAGCATCATACTTCTGAGGAATTCCTACTGCAACCATGTCCAGCACCAGACCAAAGTGTGCACCCCGATTCGATGAGAACTCCCTCCAAGCTCTGGTGGAGGGAGCAAGAGCAAATAAGGAAGTGCTGTTTCCTTCTTCAGGGAGGAAAAAGCCTCCACAACGGACCAAAGCAGTGTGGCTGCAAGTGGCACAGGAGGTGAATGCCATTTCAATGTGCAGCAGAACCTGGCTGCAGTGCAGAAAGAGGTTTCATGACCTTTTCCGCACAGGAAAAGTGAGTATTCCATCCCCATGACCCTCAATCTGATCCCCATCGCCTCTCATCACCAGCACTCTGCTTTGTCAACCTCCTCATCCTCCTCCACATCCCACTTGACCCTTACATCCCTGCACTCTTAACCATTCCCTCTCTCTGTATGTTCACATTCACTTAACTATTCGACTATGCAGCCCTCACGCTCCCTATCACTGTGATGCAATGACGACAACTTACAACACACAGGGAGGGCCCTTGGTCTTGGCACCTCACTCCATCTTTGTGTCCTTCTAAGCATCTATGCTATGGATTCTCTACACTCACTCCTTCATTCTCACTCAAACTCCACTTGTCTCCCTCATTGCAGGAAAAGAGAGCCCACAATAAGAGGGAGAGGGCGAGGACAGGAGGAGGGCCACCCTCAATAGCCCAGCTCACCACAGCAGAGGAGACGGCCCTAGAGATCGTGGGAGTGGAGTAGGATGCGCAAGTGGGGGACGGACAGATGGGCGCATCAGAGCAAGCTGGTGACAGAATAGTTTTTCATCTCTCATTGGCATTGCATGAGTGACTGATATTGATCCTGATGCTCTAACAGATTGACTTATGATCATCTGCACAATTCAATGTGCATGCAACATGTTTAACTCTTTCCTTTACTCCCCCACAACCAGCGACAGCCCCCCTCCCCACTGTCCAGGAGGAACAGCCTGAGCCCCCAGACTCCTCAGAGGAAGCTGCAACCTCTGAGGGCGTAGCGTCAGCAGAATTAAGCGCACCCAGCACCAGCGCAGACACTCGCACCTCGGTGGGACCCTCGGGACATAGAGTAGTGTTGTCACCTGGTGTATCACAGCTCACAAGTGAGCATCAGCAGATGGTGGAGATAGGGACAGCAGTGGAGAGTCCTCGTTGGAGGGCGCAGGACTCTCTCAGCTCGGCTCCGCTGCATGTCAACCCTGTACCTCCCGGGTCCATCCAGGAAGAGGTGCAGGAGTCTCTGGCAGGTTTTGTCTCCAGGGTCGCTGCGAGTGTGGAGCGAATGGAGGAGTCCATCGCTAACATGAGCAGAGCCTTTGTGGAGGTGTTGGCGCATGAACGCATCACCATGGAAAGGATGGCTACCTCTGTGGTAAGGCAGGCTACCGTAGAGGAGAGGATGGCTACGGCCATGGAGGAGCTTCGTCGCCAGGGTCTTGAAAACATGGTCATTGTTCAGAATAAACTGACATCTCTTGAGGAGCGATGGTCAGCTATTGAGCAGAGAAACCAGACCTTCATGGAAGTCCTCTGGAGTAGGACTTCCAGTGCAGAAACGGGACCTCATGGCCCCCCTGAAGTGCAGCAAGGTGCTGTCAAGCCACTTGCTAGCTTTGAAGTGGGGCTGACCCAGAGAGGGATGTTGGTGGCAGAGAACAAGGAAGTGGAGGCTCCTCTCCAAGCGCTCACACGACCATGCCACTGCAGAGCCCTCTGTCAGAGTCCTCACCCAACTGAGATGGGCATCTCAGCCCCTGCACAGCCGCAGGAGCAGCAGATTGTTGCCGAGCCCTCACAGGCTCGCAACCCCAGAGGATGCCCGCCAAAAGTGTCGAGGCAGGAGCAGCAAGAAAGTGAGCAAGGGGCCTCCACATCTGCTGAAGCCACAGGGGAAGCACCACATAGGAGCACACGTAAGAGGAAGATAAAGCACAAGTAGTCACAAGGGTAGTCACTTGGGCGTTCTGTTGTGTTTATTTGTGAAAAGCCATCCATGATTTGATGTGATAAAAAAACCTGATGGCAAACTGTTGAAGTTGTGGCCTGTGTCATTTTGCAAATGGGACTTCCACTTTGAGGGCTTAGGGTGACTTGCAATTGTCAGTATGGTGGTCAGAGTGATAGGAATCCGCAGGTTCTTGGCCATTGTCGATACTCTGGTAAGAAGGTGCGAGGCAAAAGTGTTTGATTGAGCAGGCTAAGCAAATCTGGCCAAGATGAGTGCGTCCCTTGCATCCCAGGCAGCAATGTGCTCGCGTGCTGCTGCCACTGGTAGATGCGCCTCCGCAAGCTGTTCGTTGTCGCTCTCTTCCTCCTCCTCCTCTGAGGAGGAGGCTATGCGATGAGCCACTTGTACCTCAGCCAGCTGCAAGCCACGATGCTGTGCCATGTTGTGAAGTGCACAGCAGACCACAACGATTCTGGAGACCCTGGCTGCTGAGTACTGCAGGGCTCCACCTGATCTATCAAGGCATCTGAATCGCATCTTCAGCAAGCTGATGGTTTGCTCGATTATGGATCTGGTGGAAATGTGGCTGGATTTGTAGCGCTCCTCAGCTTTGTTGGATGGGCTCCTCAACGGCGTCATTAGCCACGTCTTCAGGGGATAGCCCTTGTCTCCAAGTAGCCATCCGAAAAGTTGGTCTGGCGGGCTGAAGAGCGGAGGCACACTAGACTGCCGCAGGATGAAGGAGTCATGGCAACTGCCAGGGTACTTGGTGCAAAATTTCCTTCTTGTGGTCACACACCAGCTGCACGTTGAGGGAGTGGAAGCCCTTGCGATTGACAAAAATACCTGGATTGTGATGGGGTGCCTTAAGGGCCACCCACTCCTCTGGGCTCCAGGTCTTGCTGCAGCATTGCGCAGATGTCACCCACTACCTCTCGCGAAAGTCTGAGCATCCTTTGGCACTGCTGCTCAGTCATGTTGAGGTAGCTCATCCTCTATCTGTAAACCCTATTTTGGGGGTATCTCCTGTGGCAACGTGCTTCCATGCGCTGGTGCCTTCTGGCCTGTGCAGCTTCAGGTGGGTGAGCAGCAGCTTTGGCGCTCCTGTTGTTGCTCTTGCTGTTGGTGCTGCTGTTGCTCCGGGTGCTGCTGCTGTCACAGCTGGTCTTCGTCTGATTCTGATGTCCAGGAGGAAAGGAAATAAATGGTTCCCATGCTTCTGGCATATACCTCAGTTGAGGAAGCGCTCAGTCAAGGTGGGGAGAGGGGTTTCCCAGGAGGTCACACTGGAGATGGGTCTCGGGCTCCAAACTTCCACAACAATGAGTAGGCCTGCTAAAAGTTCTCCCAGACCTCAGACAACAAAGTTCTGCCACCTGCAAATGATGATTGTTGAAAACTCCTTTTTTAATGGTGGAGCTGCAGCTGTTAGTAAGCCATCCACTTGTGAGGCCGCCAGGATTAACTGGCGTGTTCCAGAGGAGACGTGCAACACAGGGGAAAAGTGTTAAATTCAGAAAGGCCTCTCAAAATGGGATTATAGAGGCACTTAACTGGTTTTTAAGGGCCTATCCCGCCTCTTGGAGGCGGGGTGGAAACGGAGTCTGAAACCCTAATTTTGGCAAAATTGCTCAGAGGCGGGCTGGAGGCGGGATCGGATCCGCCTGCCATTTTCTGCGATTTTTAACACCTCACACGCCTCCAATCCCGCCTCCTCGGGCCTGAAAAAATCGAGCCCATTAACACTGTTTCTCTCTCCTCTGCTGCCTGACCTGCTGAGTGTTTCCAGCATTTTCTTCTGTTATTTCAGATTTCCAGCATCCGTAGTATTTTGCTATTGTACTAGAGAAACTGGGGTGGTTCTCCTTAGAGCAGAGAAGGTTAAGGGGGAATTTGATAGAGGTGGTCAAAATCTTGAAGGGTTTTGATCAAGTAAATAAGGAGAATCTGATTCCAGTGGCGGAAGGGTCGGTAACCAAAGGACACAGATTTAAGGTAAGTAGCCAAGAAGCAGAGGCGACGTGAAGAAAAAAAACTCACACAGTAAGTTATTAGGATCTGGAATTAACTGCCTGAAAGGGTGTTGGGGCAGATTCAATAATAACTTTCTAAAGGGAATTGAAGAAATACTTGAAAAGGAAAAAAATTGCACGGCTATGGAGAAGGAGCACGGGAATGGGGCTAATTGAATAGCTCTTTCAAAGAACCGGCACAGGCTTGATGGGCCAAATGGTCTCCTGTGCTGTATCAATCTATGATTCTGTGATTGTAGATTGATATATTATAGATAAATGTACCAGTCCTATAGGTTCTCAATGCTGAAGTTCAGTTCTACTATACTTTTTAAAGTGACAATCAGGGTGGTTCACAGTTTTGCAGTGGTGGTATGTGGCATGAGTATGTTTATGGAAAGCCATCTTTGCGATGGTACTGGGCCTTCACAGTGCATGTTCCAAAATAGACGTGTATTCCTAAGTTGTCCCTACACATTCAATAGTAGGTGGCGCAATGCTCATACAATAGTTTTAAATCAACGTGCATAAAGTTGTACTGCTACTGTTGTCTAATTATTCATCTGTTCTGTTGCAGAATTTTGAAGATATCAGGTGCAAGTGTATTTGTCCACCGTACAAAGATAATGCAGGCCAAATTTATAACAAAAATATATCGCAGAAGGATTGGTAAGTAGGCTTCTGTCTCAAAATATTGAATCTGTGTCATTTAAAAAAAAAACTATTGCTTTTCATTTTCTATTCCTTATTGGCCTCTCCATTAATTTTCCTGCAAAAGTCTATGTAACTGCCTCTTTCAATAAGGAGAGTAGGACTGACAGTAACCTAATTCAATGAATTTCAAATATTCCTATGTGGGTGAGTCCTTTCAATATTGAGACACTTTCAGTGACACCGCCCCCCCCCCCCCCCCCCGCCCCTAACGTCTGAAATGGTCTGCTACCCAAAAGAAAACCTTGTAATCATTGTAGCAGAAAATGCTTTTAGTAGTACACAATATCAAAAATAATGTGCTAGTAGGTCAACAAATACAGGAAAAAATATGAATACAGAATTCATGAGACTGCCTCAGACAGACATAAATCTGATGACTTCAAGGATCCCTGGAATCTGCTTGTGAATCCCAGTTTGAAAACCTGTGACTTGTCAGTGCTGCTCTATGGGTGGCTGATGGGATGTCCCTTTGCAGTTGTTTGAGCCAATGTTGATTTTCCTGTCCCCCTTAAGGTGGAATATCTAGAGCATCTTGCTCTTCTGTGTGAAAGCCTGTCCTGTTGGATGTTGTTAAAATATTTTCGTCAGACAGGCAGTTGTAAGTAAGTAAGTAAGTAAGCTGGTTTGGCATGAATTCTCCCCAATAAAGAGAGGACAAGTGAATTTACCATTATAGACTGAGTGTAATATAAGGTACAGTAATGTAGTGGTTATGTTATTGGACTAGTAATACAGAGGCCTGGACTAATAATCCAGAGAATGTGAGTTCAAATTCCACCATGACAGTTTGAGAATTTGAATTCAGTTTTAAAAGATCCGGAAGTAAAAAGCTGGTATCAGTAAAAGTGACCATGATGCTGTCAGATGGTTGTAAAAACCCACTGGTCCACTAGTTTCCTTGAAGTAAGGAAACCTAAACCTATTTCCTTTTAGGTAAGGAAACCTGCCATTCTTACCAAGTCTACCCATATGTGACTCCATTCCCACACCAATGTAGTTGACTCTTAATTGCCCCCTGAAGTGGCCTAGTAAGCCACTCAGTTGCATCAAACAGCTACAAAGAATCAGCATTGTCACTACACGACTGCAGAGGTTTAAAAAGGACCACCACCACCTTCTCAGGGCAACAGGTGATGGGCAATAAATGCTGGCTTTGCCAGCAACGCCCACATCCCGAGAATTAATTTTTTAAATACTGGAAGATTTCAGTACTGAGCAATGAAACACTTCTGTTAAGTTTCCAGTGTTGACATCGGGCACTCCAGATCAGATGGAGAATAAAACGCCTTTTACACTGTCTCAACAATGTGCTTCAGTTACAATTGCACCAATGTACCATTTCCATTTCCCACACTGTCCAATCTTATGGATTTTTTGAGCAGACCTACAGTTGATGTGAATTTAACACATGTTTTAGGATTTCTTGACTATTTTTCTACAGAGAGGATTTGGAAAAAGATATACTTTAAATGTTGTGTTTTAAAGCATAGTGTTCGCGCATGTTTTTTTTAAAAAAGGCCCTGAAATGATGGGTAATTAAGATGCTATTGCGCTAGCATTGATGTTATTTGTCTATAGAGTGCAAAAAAAACTATCATCCATTGTATTGCAAAGTCAAAGATCCTATTTTTGCCTGTGAACAGCGAGATAAAACACAGCCAGGTTGTTGAAACAGAAAGCTGCAAAGCAGTGAGGCTCAGTGAAAGGCTGCACAACGGATACAATGCAGGAAAAGTTAGAAATTAGTTTGTTGCAGTCAAGCAAGATGACCCACTGATGTAGGGAGGTTTAGCATGTTCATTATTTTCGTATTATTGCATGAAGTTAAGTTGTACTGATTGAACTAAGTGAATCTGATAACAGTTGCTCCACATGTTCACTCACTATGAAATAAAGCAGCATAACGATTTGTATCAAACCTTGTCTTGCCAGATGTCCACCTTCCGAGAGGTTAAAGAAGTACACGTGTGGAAGACATTATTATCTATTTCAGGTTACAAGAGGTGCTATGGTTACACCCTAGGGTTATGCTATTGTATAAGTATCAAGTGAGATGCTTAGACTGATTACGGGAATTACTGATATCAGTAAACCTGAGCAGGTACCTATGGCAAACCAGAATTTTTAATAGGGCCACTAGATGGGAACTGGGAAAGTTGTTAAAAGTTTTTAGTCTTGGTCTGTTCCATCACTTAAAGTTTGTGTTCTAAAAATGCAGTATTCGTGTTCCCTGCTGATCAGATTTCTGCAGCAGTGTATGTGTTGGAAGATATTTTGTGACTGCGGGTCCGTTGTACTTTACTGGTAACGTCCTTGCAGGTGAAAATGTAACGCATGCTTTCTTTTTGCACAAAACTTATTTGTAGCCATGACCATTAGATGGTGCTATTGCATACAGCTTGACGACTGAGTAATGCTAATTACCACTTCACATATGAATGGATGTAAATGTAGTAGATGGTATGACTATGAATACTATACTGTGAAAAGGATGATGTGTATCCATCTATGTGAGGATACAAACTCTTTTTTTCCCCCCTCCCCTCCCTTGCTGGTGCCTTCTCCCAGTGATGGAGCTAATGACAGGAGCTGGTGGTATGGAGAATTAAACCAATGGGTCCCATGTATTATTATTTTTGGGTGAATTTTGTATTCATTGAGATGAGGGAATATCAGTGTTGGGTTTGGAGAGTGGAAGATTTTTCCATTTCTTAGTATTCAGTTTCCACATTATGTATTAAATTAAGTACATCATGGCCAGATGTAGAGTAATCTTATTGAGCCCCAACTTTAATAGAGTGCTATTGTGAATTTTTAGATTTTCTGGTTAGACCTCATCTGGAGTACTATGTACAGTTCTGGGCACTGCCCCTTAGAAAGGATATATTGGCCTTGGAAGCAGTGCAGCACAGATTCACCAGAACATTACCAGGGCTCCACGGGTTAAATTATGAGGACAGATTACATAAATTAGGCTTGTATTCCCTGGAATATAGAAGGTTAAGGGGTGATTTGATTGAGGTTTTAGGATTTTGAAAGGAATTGATAGTTTAGGTGGAAAGAAACTTTTTCCGCTGGTGGGGAGAGTCTCGGTCGAGAGGACATAACTTTAAAATCAGAGCCAGGCCATTCAGGAGAGAAGTTAGGAAACACTTCTTCATACAAAGGGTGGTAGAAGTGTGGAACTCTCTCCCACAAAAAGCAGTAGATGCTAGCTCAATTAATAATTTTAAATCTGAGAGCGATAGATTTTTGCTAGCTAAGGGTATCAAGGGATATGGAGCCAAGGCGGGTAAATGGAGATCGGATACAGATCAGCCATGATCTCATTGAATGGCAGAACAAGCTCAAGGGGCTGAATGGCCCACTCCTATTCCTGTGTTTCCACTTCACACATCAGCCATCCTTGTGGTCTCAGTGAGTGCACTCACAATTAGTTGCAAATTTGTGACATTATAGGCAGTTTTGTGCTGTGGTCCTGTGACTAGTAGACGCTGGGTTGTGAGCTCATTTCATATTGTCAGCAGAGGGGACTTTCTTTTACCATTAATCTAGACTGGACCCAAGTGGCAGGTAAGTACCTTAACCCTTGTCAAATTTCTATCTGATAGGAAATATTAAAAGTTTATAGGCTGGAAGAGAGTGCAGTTTGGAGAATCAGGGCAAGTGTGATAGCTTTATCTCCCTTTGACTACAGCTTTCCTACTGGGAGTGCGAATTAATTGTTAAGTCACACAGCTGTTTAGACGTGCCATTTCAGGTCTTGGCACCTAACGAACTGTTCAGGTGGCAACCAGCAAGCGGCTTTAAAAGACATAATGTAGATTGGCGTTGGTTTCATGTTTGGAGTGGAAAACGTCAGTATAGGACAGGTGGTTAGGAGTACTTAGCCAGTACTTTATTGCTAGGGGGATAGATTATAAAAACAGGGAGGTATTGCTGCAGTTATATAAGGTATTGGTGAGCCCTCATCTGGAATACTGCGTACAGTTTTGGTGTCCATACTTAAGAAAAGACATACTTGCTCTCGAGGCAGTACAAAGAAGGTTCACTCGGTTAATCCCCGGGATGAGGGGGTGGACATATGAGGAGAGGTTGAGTAGATTGGGACTCTACTCATTGGAGTTCAGAAGAATGAGAGGCGATCTTATTGAAACATATAAGATTGTGAAGGGGCTTGATCGGGTGGATGCGGTAAGGATGTTCCCAAGGATGGGTGAAACTAGAACTAGGGGGCATAATCTTAGAATAAGGGGCTGCTCTTTCAAAACTGAGATGAGGAGAAACTTCTTCACTCAGAGGGTAGTCGGTCTGTGGAATTTGCTGCCCCAGGAAGCTGTGGAAGCTACATCATTAAATAAATTTAAAACAGAAATAGACAGTTTCCTAGAAGTAAAGGGAATTAGGGGTTACGGGGAGCGGGCAGGAAATTGGACATGAGACTGAGTTCGGATCGGTCGAGGCCCTGTGGGTGGCATAGCGGGCCCAGGGGCTGAGTGGCCGGGTCCTGCTCCTACTACTTGTGTTCTTTAGATTTGAGGTGAGGATCAGATCAGCCATGATCTTATTGAATGGTGGAGCAGGCTCGAAGGGCCGATTGGCCTACTCCTGCTCCTATTTCTTATGTTCTTATGTTCTTACTAACATTTTGTGGCTTGGGTACTTCAGAGTTGGCATCTTGGATGGAAAGGATGCTGATTTGTGCTCCTGAACATGAAACTGCTTGCTGATGTCAGTTGAGAAGTTCATTGCTGCCACAGGAGATCAGAAATGGCAGATTTTATTGGGGAAGAGAAATATATTAATATGTTGTACAGTTTAAGACTTTAAAGCTTTATCTTGAAGCATATTTTGTATGCTTCTTCAGGAAGGTTCAACAGAAAATTCCAACATTTGCAAACAATTCATTTGTAAGGGTAATGCATAAAGTTGAACAAACCAGAATGTTGTGCCAATTCTGATCTGTAATTGTGCTGAGTATCCAGGAATAGGAACAGGAGTAGGCCATTCAGCTCCTTAAGCCTGTAATGAAATGTCTGCCATAATTTTGCCAGTATCTCTGTTTTCTTCCCTATGCTCCCCAACACTTGTTATAACTTAGAAAAGCTTTAGAGATTCTTTTTCTCAGTACCTTTCTGTGGAGAAAGGAGGATTCTTCTCAGTGTTGATCTTATTTCTTAGTTCGCAACTTTGGTGTTGTGTTTGACCCCGACATGAGCTCCTGACCACATATCCGCTCCATCACCAAGACTGCCTATTTCCACCTCTAATTTTGCCCGACTCCGACCCTGCCTCAGCTCATCTGCTGCTGAAACCCTCATCTATGCCTTTGTTACCTCTAGACTTGACTATTCCAATGCATTCCTGACTAGTCTCCCATCTTCCACCCTACATAAACTTGTGCTCATCCAAAACTCTGCTGCCTGTATCTTAACTTGCACCAAGTCCTATTCACCCATCACCCCTGTGCTTGCTGATCTACACTGGTTCCCGATCCGGCAACGCCTCAGTTTTAACATTCGCATCCTTGTCTTCAAAACCCCCCATGGCCTCGCCTCACCCTATCTCTGTAACCTCCTCCAGCCCTACAAGCCTTCAAGATCTCTGTGCTCCTCCAATACTGGCAGCTTGTGCATCCTCGATTTTAATCGCTCCACTATTGGCGGCTGTGCTTTCAGCTGCCTTGGCTCTAAGCTCTGGAATTCCCTCCCTAAACCACCCCGCCTCTCTACCCCTCGTCCTTTAAGATGGTTCTTAAAGCATACCTCTTTGACCAAGCTTTTGGTCATCTGTCCTAATATCTCCTTCTGTGGCTTGATGTCGAATTTTGATTGATAACGCTCTTGTGAAGCGCCTTGGGACGTTTTGCTACATTAAAAGTGCTATATAAATGCAAGTTGTTCTTGTTTCTAGTTATAACTCAGAAATAACGTGTAAAGCATTCTCTGCAAAATCTGAACCTGCTAAAATATTCTTAAGCTTTTTGTGTTTCTGCTATTAAAGTTAACTATTACAGTATGATTCAGAATGATTGTCTTTTTTAATTTAGAATTAAATATAGTTATAATTTCCTCCACTGACACAATTAGAAAAGATCTGACCAAACATCACTGATAGTATTGCTTCTATGGAGTAAATGTAAGTGGGGCAAGAAGAGAGTTTATAGCACCTTAGTACATTTGACAGCAATTGAAATCTTGTCTCTTCAGTGACTGCCTACATGTTGTTAAACCCATGCCAGTTGCTGGACCAGATGTTGAAGCTTACTGCTTGAGATGTGAATGCAAATATGAAGAAAGAAGCTCAGCTACAATTAAGGTATTTTTTTTTAAGTTTAAGCATAATAGCTTTCTTCCCTACATCATGGCTTTCTTCCCCACACCTGGAGTACTGTGTACAGTTCTGGCCTCCTTACCTAAGGAAAGACATACTTGCCTTGGAGGGAGTGCAGTGAAGGTTCACTAGACTGGTTCCTGGGATGAGGGGATTGCCCTATGAGGAGAGATTGAGTAGACTAGGCCTATATTCCTTTAGAGTTTAGAAGAATGAGCGGTGATCTAATTGAAACATATAAATTCTTAAGGGGCTTGACACAGTTAATGCTGGGAAAATGTTTCCCCTGGTTGGGGAATCTAGAACACGGGATCACAGTCACAGAATAAGAGGTACGCCATTTAGGACTGAGATGAGGATAAATTTCTTCACTCAAAGGGGTTGTGAATCTTTGGAACTCTCTACCCCAGAGAGCTGCGGATGCTCAGTCGTTGAGTATATTCAAGACAGAGGTCGATAAATTTTTGGGAATGAAGGGAATTAAGGGATCTGGGGATAGTGCGGGAAGGTGGAGTTGAGGTCGAAGATCAGCCATGATCTTGTTGAATGGCGGAGCAGGCTTGAAGGGCCAAATGGCCTACTCCAGCTCCTATTTCTTATGTTCTTATCACCATGTTTTGCTTAATACATTCTTCAAGGGGAAATATATGGAATTGTCTGGTAGTAAATATAAATGGAAATATCTATTTTCTTGGTGTTGCTCAGTTATCCCATATTACTATGTCACAATTGATTTATCGCCAATAACATCCTAATAATTAGGGATAATTACACTAAAATCGCTGTTTCCATGGTACTTGTATATTGTTGATTAGGCAGGAAACGCCTGTGTTGCTAAATGCAAATAGAGCCAATGTAAACATCAAGATATTCTCTTGCATTGTTCTTTATTATAATATGCAGTGATTGATAGAAACATTCAAATTTTGTTCAATACTGTAACATTTGAATTTCTCATTTAATTTTACTTAAAGATCAGACTGTATCTTTGTATCAAAAGATCATACAGATGTTTCCTTGACTTAAATTAGTAGCATTGTTTATTTGATGTCAAAGAAACAAGAGACTGTTTCCACTTGTGGGGAAGAGCATAACTAGAAGCCATCAATATAAGATAGTCACCAAGACATCAGATAGGGAATTCAGAAGAAACTTCTTTACCCAGAGCGTGGTGAGAATGTGGAACTCGCTACCACAGGGATTGGTTGAAGCGACTAGTATAGATGCATTTAAGGGGTGGTTAGATAAGCATATGCAGGAGAAGGGAATAGAGGGTTATGCTACAGAGTTAGATGAGGAAAGGCGGGAGGAGGCTCGAGTGGAGCATAAACGCCGGCATGGACTGGTTGGGCCGAATGGCCTGTTTCCGTGCTGTATATCCTATGTAAATAGGGCTGGATTTTGGTGGAGTGGGGCATCTCATGGCATACCCGTTAGTTAGACATTTTTCTGCACGCTTTAGCTCAAACATTTTTTGCGCCATAACTTGCTGGAAGTGCAAGCTGATAACGGTGGCGAGGGCAACTGAGACCTTCGTTAACAGCGGGACCAACAGTGCATCTCCTTAATCAATGAGATTTAAGAATTGAGAAGGAGGGTGAATTAGAGTGGGTGAATTAGAATGAAATCAGGTACAGAAAGAGAAGGAGGGTGAATTAGAAAGGATGAATTAGAATGAAATCGGGTACAGAAAGAGAAATAGACAGGGGGAAAAAAGAGACAGAAAGAAAAAGTAAGAAAAATAATTAAAATTTAAAATTTTGACATTTAAAAAATCTCTGACAACAATTCACTACATGCAGAAATTAGATTGAACACTTTAAAGTGTCCTCATTCTGGGCCAGAGAGGTTGATTGGCATTACCTTAATAATTATCACCTAGTTAAAAAGGTACTTGTGCTCTTAATTATAAGACTTAACTTTCTGTGGAGAGTTTAATGGGCAATTAATGTGCAAATCCTGCAAGTTCTCAATAATAACGGGGAGGCTAAGGATGAGATGCTGTTTGTGCCAAGCAAATTGTGGAGCAGCATCAATTAACTAACTAGCAAGTTCTGGAGATTTGCAACTCACGCCGTATCTCTTAATTCCCTGATCTTGCTGGCCGATTTGCACATTAACGGCATGCATCGTTAACACGCCATTATTTTTCCAGGAAGATCTGGCCCATAGTTTCTTCCATTGTATAGATTTATATATGCAACATTTTATTTGTGACATTGGGCCGAAAATTCATCCCGGTGCGCGAGAGTACGCACTGCGTACTCTCGCGTATTCCCACTCCAATTGACGGTTTTCTGCATGCCCTGCACATGTGCTGAAAACCGGCAATTGCTCTTTGGAAAAGGGGGCGGTTCCTCGGTGCATCGCGTGCGCGCTACAGGCTGCGCGCACGCTGTGCACTTCATGCTTTGGACGCGCAGGTAAGTACGGAAGATTTTGGAAATGGAAAAAGGAGGAGTAAGACCCACTTTTAACAAGGTAAGTAGTGAATTAAGTATTTTTTTGAATTTATTTTAACAGGTATATCTTTTTTAGAGACTTTAAAGACAGGTAAGTTTATTTTTATAACTTTTTAAAAGATTTTAAATTTTTTCAAAAATTTAATTTTTTATTTAAAATGGTTAATTTATTTAACTATACTTATTTTATTAATGTGATGGTTTTTTTTTAAATTTAATTGAGGTTTAGCTGTTATTTTGGGGGGGTGTAAGATTCATAGATTTCACAGCACGTATGTGAAACTTATGAATGGAAGATGGTGTGCTGCCATTGGCTCTAACTGAGTCACGTGATCCCACAGCTCGCACGAATTCACTACGCCGGTGGGATACGCAAGCACTGCCCAGCTGATGTCTGGAACATCAAGTTCGTGCGAGCTGGATCTGAAAAAGCACAAGCGAGGTGAGAGATCGCGGGGAAGCCTTACCCCCGCGGGAACAGAGCGAGATGAATTTCTGGGCCATTGTTTTTTTTGTTTTTAATCATTTATATGTATGAAATTGAGGTTACCGTAGAACCATAACATCAAAGAGTTAATAGAAATGTTGATTTCAACCTAAGAAGTTAAAAGCAGGAGCTTGAAGCAGGGTAAGAGATCCAAAATCTGGGGCTTGCTGAAATGAAACATTTAGAATTCACAACTTGTTTGAGGGATACAATATGCTAATACAGAAAGTTTAACAAACATATAAAACCAACTGAATTTGCTGCACCAGAAACCAGAACTTAGAGTCCATGGAAACTCTTGTGTTCAATCTGAAAGTGTATGTATGAAAGGTAATTGAGCCATTTCAGATTTTCTTGTATGTATATATTTATAATACTTTCAACATTTACTGGTTTTGTGCTTTATTACTATTTAATTGTAAATGAAGCGATGACATTCTATTTTTTTAAAAACCCAAAATTGTAACAAATACCATATAACTTACTCTTTAGCTACAAACTCAACTGTTTTTCATGTATGGTAGCTAGTCTGTAACATACATAAAAGCCGCAAAAATATTTACTTGCCATAACAACTTTAACAGTTCTACAATCTGCCGTCAGTCCAGAAGCTCTTGTATAATCCTGCTAAATGACAGATTACAATTTGCAACAAACAGGAAAGTATTCCTAACAATAATTTGTCATACCAGAATTTCTAGTTTACAGTCAAAAAGATTTGTCATCCAGTTAATGTCACATCTGAATAAGTAAAATAACACAAAATATGAATCTAATAAATTGTTTGGAATTTTCTTTCTGCTCCATGTATCTGCTGAAATTGGCTGAACCATGTGATGCACTTTGAAGTTTTATTAGTAAATATTTTGTGTTTCATTAATGTTAACAGATTAATGGCAAAAATAGCAGTCTTTATTATTTAGAAAATCATATTTCTAGTAGTGCCACTGCTTCATGGTGATATAAACATAAACTGTACTGCTGTGAGCCATCATATTGTTAATATTCATACTGGGAGGAATTTACTATACAGAACATTCCTGTGCTCAGGCTACCATTTTAAGATTGTTTCTAGCTATATCAACTATTGATGACCATTTTATATGTAGAGGCAATGTAGGAACATTTTCATGGAAAAGGTTCTCTTTAACCCCCCTCCCAAGGTAATAGCAGAGCTTCCTACAGGAGAGATGAAAAGGTTCAGGAAAGAGGTAGTTCTCGTGTAGAACTGTTATTTTCATGTTAATAGGCAAAAGATGTATTATTCACTTTTTCTAACCTTCCTCATCTGCAGGCAACCATCATCATTTATTTGTCTATTCTGGGCTTGCTGCTGCTTTATATGATTTACCTGACACTAGTGGAACCCTTGCTGAAGAAACGTTTGTTCCGTTCACAGCTGCTACAGAATGAAGAAGACTTTGGGGTGAGTTCTTATGCATATGCAATAAATCTGAAATGTTCACTTTAAGGATACATAAAGGCTCGAGAGGGTGAATAAAAGCCTGAGATAAAGACAGCATTTGTTATCGGATGAGGTACTTGATTTTATGTCTGGCACATGAAATACTTAATTTGAAACGTAATATATTGCATGATGTAATGGTAAGCTAATTACAGGAAAGAGTCTTGATCATATTTTGTATTTAATATAATTGAAATACATAGGCAACTAATTTCATCATTAGCCAGACAAATTCTGTTGCATGAAAAAGCTGGTTGATATTATTGACTAAACAACACCAAACTATGTTATACAAAAGCAAAATACTGCAGATGCTGGAAATACTCAGCAGGTCTGACGAAAGGTCATTGACCTGAAATGTTAACTCTTTTTCTCTCTCCACAGATGCTACCTGACCTGCTGAGTATTTCCAGCATTTTCTGTTGTTATTCCAGATTATGTTATGTTGCTTAATCCTGGTCTTTATGGCTCAGGTGGCATTTATGCACTGAGACATAAGAGGAATGAAAGGCTTTTAAAGACACTGGGATCTTGTGTGAGTTTTGCTTGCTTTAGATCATTCACTGTTTAGTTTCTGAATGTTTAGCACCACTCCAAAACTGTTGCAGCAGCACAACAGATTAATTCTTCCAATAGAAATAGTTAGCACAGTACCAGTACTGTGAAATGGTAGATGCATGTTTGATTTCTTCAACTGTAGTTTGTAACCTCAGCTGTTTTGGGGAGGTGCCCGGAGGAGACCAGGCTTGTCTTGCAGAGCAAATGAGAAGTCAATATAGAGCTATTATTGCATGCCTCCTGGCAATTGACTCAAAGTGTCGGTGATGGTAGGAGGGTGGTGATGGACGGGGTGTATGATGTAAAAGGGTACCATACTCTCGAGCAATTCTTTTTAGTTAGCCAAGGCTGAAACTATTATTTACAATGCTGTGTGACCAAGCCCCCAGGGGGTGCAGCTTGAGAATTTGATTTAAATCTACTTGCTGACTGCACGGTTCTTCAAATTACAAGATGAAACTTATCTAATGTGACATTCAAAGGCCTACAATGTATTGTGGCCACTCCTCTCTAGGTCTGCATTCCCTAATGGCAGGTTCAACAAGGTGCACAGCAGGATTTTTGAGTTTTACTACTCTTTTATCCCCACTCTGAAATTCCAAAGCAAAGTATGACTCTTAACAGCTTCAAAGGAACTTCCCAGAGGTCATTTACAATTTGCAGACGTGCAAAAGAGGCTAGTGTTTAATTAGATTTTCTCTTCCACGCAAATGATTGTATCAACAAATTGTTTTTGTGAAACCTTTTTGAATGTCCATTTTTAGCTTGATCATAAAACTCATATAGAAGTAGCAAAGTAGAGAGAGATCAAGTCATTGGTACAATATGTCTTGATAATAAATAAAGCTTGGCTGAAGATGTCAATATATGAATAGTCCAGGTTGTCTAAATTTGGAATAGATGCAACTTGATACCCCATTTTGTGTGATCATCTAACTAGGTAGAATCCAGTTTCAACTGAAGGCAGATTTACTCTGAGGCTTTTCATTTGATGGAACATTCAGAATTGGCTTGGTAGTTTGCATGCACAATTTTTAAGTATTTTAGTTAATGAGCAATTTCTAAAAATGAAATTGTCCAAATTGTAATTTTTTTTTCTCAGCGTTAGAATATTGTTTAGGGCCATTGCAAATTTATAACTTGCTGTGTGGCTCTCAGCTTTTCTCAAAAGTTAACTTGGGGGGAAAAAAATCTATTCCAGTAAATTTTGGAGCTGGAGTCCAAACAGCAACTTGTTGAATTACCAAGACTTTACTGACCAAAATAATAATTGTACTGATCTGTAGATTAGGAGAAATGAGAGACACCCCATATAAATGTATTAATGCAACACTTAGGAAATTACAAATTTCCTCCTTCTGTTAAAAATATGATATTCTCCAATTTAAATATGTTGGCTTTAGGTAGGAAGTAGTATGATCTATATTCTTTTGGTTACAACTTTTCTGAAGAAGAGTAAACTTATAATGGAAGTTGGGATTGGTGACTCTATCTTTCTGTCTTGCCCCTTTTTTTTTTCTCTTGCCCCTCTCTTTCTCAAATTCTAACAAATGCAATCATATCATACCATTGTACAAAAATGGTAATTCTTTCACTTTCTAAAGTTTTTGTTAAAAACGAGTCAATCACCTGTGGCGCTGCACATGGGGAGTCAAGATCAAGTGTAGTCTTCAGGTGAACCGACGTTGGAGGGCAGGTGATACTCATTCATTCTGTCCTTATTTTTGTATTTCCCTTTATAATTTCCTATGTCCACGTTAAGGAAACCGCCTATGTAAGCTTGTCACGCTATAATTACATGCTCACGGCAGTGGAAGTGTTGCAACACAAATCTGCCAGCAGGATGTAATTACAGTATGACACGTTTACATAAGCAGTTTCCATTATAAATGTAGTTATGGGAATGTATACTGGAAAATGTTGACAACTGCATGCAGAATAAGATTTTTAATGTATAGATTATTATAACATCACATCGTCGACTGCTATAACTTAATCCTTTCCAGGACCTCAAAACTAAAACTATTTACCTTGCTCTTCAAGCTTTTAAAATTCAAAACCTGATGTCTTCCAATCACTACCTTCTGATTTACTTCATATTCTCGTTTACACTTTTCAGCCTTCACAGTGCCTTACGGGACTCGGATTATTCATTTTAGAAAAGAGTGACTTATTTCGTAACACACTTATTTGGCTATTGATACATTTGTACAATCTAATAATGGCAGTGGAAATTGTAGTTAACTTTTCGAATTAGAAGCAGGAGGAGCACTGCGGTGCGGCCGTGTGGTCATTTACTTCTCCACAGGAAAGGAAGGAAAATTGGATAAGCAGGCTATGGCCTTTGTTATGATTCACTAGAGGCTGACTTAAGAATGGGATAGTCAGAGGCATGGGAACAGTTCGCTTGTATGTCTCTCCTTATCTAGGTAATTATGTATGTTGGAGCAAGGAGAAAATATTAAAATGAAATATCTGTCAGGTCAGTTGAGCCTTGGTGTAAAGTATCTGGAGAATCTAATATTTTATTTGGAAGATCAGACAAATCTTTAGTTTCAGCACCAAGCATTGTTATCTGAGTCAAAAGATTGTGGGTTCAAGCCCTACTCCAGAGTTTGAGCACATAATCTAGGCTGACACTTCAGTGCACTACTAAGAGAAGAGTTGCCATCTTTCTCTTGAGACATTAAACCAGGACCACATCTACTAATTCAAGTGGATCACATGGCACTATTTGAAGAAGAGCAGAGAGTTCACTCTGTTTTGGCCAACAATCCTCCCTCAACCAGCACCACCAAAAATAGATGAACTGGTCATTCATCACCTTTGCTATTCTGCTTGTGCACAAAATTGGCTGCCACATTTGTTTACGTAACAATGACGACACTTCAGAAATTGGATGTGAAGAGCTTTGAGAGATGTGCTGCTGTATAAATGCAAGTTCTTTCTTTATTTTGCTATCCTGAATGGATAAATGGATTTATCCACAAGGATGAGAATGTTAAATGGAGGCGTTGTGGGGACTGGGAGCTAGTGTAGATCATCAGAGACAGGAGTTACAGGTGAGCAGACATGGTGCAGGATAGGATACTGGCAGCTGAGATTTGGATGAGCTGAATGCAAAATATCCCAAAGCACTTTACTAAGATGTGGGAGCCAGGTGTTAAACAGATACTGAACTGGAGGTAGAAGAGTTAGGTGAAGAGATTGAAGGCATGGTCAAAAAGAGGTTTTAATGATGCATTTAAAGGTAGGGAGAAATTAACTAAGTGAAAGGGCGAGGATAAACAATTTCAGAGGGCAAGGTTATGAAGGCTCTTTTATGGAGGATGGCGGATGGTCGGCCAACTTAGAGAGCATTGGAATAGTGGAGTCTGCAGGTGACAAAGGCACAAATGAAGGTTCCAGCAGCAGATGAGAAGAGGTAAGTGTGGATGCGGCGATGTTAGAGGTGGAAATAGGCGGCCTTTATGATAGAGAGGATATGGGGTTGGAAGTTCAGCTTGGGGTCGAAAAGGTGCTTGAATTGTGAACAGTCTGGTGCAGCCTGAGACAGTGGCCTGGGAGGTGGATGGAATCAATGGCAACTTTGTGGAGTTTGTAGCAGGCCTGAAGAAGATGGCTTTGGTCTTCCCGATGTTTAACTGGAGGATATTGCGGTTCATCCAAGATTGGATGTTGGGCAAGCAGTCCGACGACACAGGCAGTGGAAGGATTGAGAGAGATGGTGGAGAGGTAGACACGATTATCATCAGTGAATATGTGGAAGCTAACTCCTATCTATGGATGGTGTCGCCAAGGGGTAGCATAGAGGAGGGGGCCAAGAATAGATTCTTCGGAGACTCCAGAGGTAGTGGTGTGTGGGTGGGAAGGGAAGTCATTTTTAGAAATTCTCTGGCTATGATTGGATAGGTAAGCGTAGAACCAAGCAAGGGCACTCCCACAGAGCTGGACATAGAGGAGAGGTGTTGGAGGAGGATGGTATAGTCGACTGGGTCAAAGGCTGCAGAGACGTCAAAGAGGATGAGGAGGGATAATGCACCAAGGTCACGGAGGATTTCATTTGTGACTTTGATTAGGACTGTTTTGGTGCTGTGGCAGGGGAAAAATCCTTATTGGAGAGATTCTCCAATGCAATGATTTCAAAATCCTTTTTTTATTTATAAATCTCTCCAAGGCACCATCTTACTTCTGCAACCTCCTCCAGCCCTGGATCCGAGCTTACATCCTCCACTCTTGTGACCCTGGCCTATTGTGTATCGTCCTCTCTCTTCTGTTCATCATGAGTGCCAGAGGCTTCACAACTTTGCCCTCTGAAATTTTCTTTCCTCACCCTTTCACCTAGTAAGTTTCTCTCTACCTTTTTTAAATAGATCTTCAAACCTCTTTTTGACCATGCCTTTAATCTTTTCATCTAACTCTTCTCCTACCTCTTGCTCAGTGTCTGTGTAATACCCTTCACCCACCTCGTAGTAAAGTGCCTTGGAACATTTTGCAATGTTAAAGACACTATATAAATGCAAGTTGTTGATATTAGTTCAGTATGTATAATCTCCTTAAAACCATCAATTATGAATGATAATATTATGCTAATGAGTACAAATGCAATACAATCAGCATCTAGCATTTAAAATCCCATTTGAAGTTTATTTTTAAATGCATAGTTCATTTAATCAGAAATTGTGTCGAGAGTTTAAGAAAAAATGCAGTTGTGACAATGTTGTTCACTGATTAAATGATTCAGTGTGACATTAAAAACTTTCTCGTTAAAATAAGCTTTTAAAAAGGAATTTAGGACTATCTGAATGTATTCAAGCTGTAGGGTTTACTCTTGTTAGGCATTTAAATGGGATTAATAATTTTATAAAGCTGTGAGTTACTTTAGGGGAAAGTAAGTTATTTTTTAACTGAAGTCAGGTTTTTGGAGGCAAGAAACCTGAAGATCTACTGGTAATTACATACTGCTTTTGAAACACAAAATGAGAGGGTGCTGTGAATCAACATGCTATATCCACTAATTTATGGCAGGAAATCATTAGTTATCTTTCATACTAAGTGACATTGGCTGTATGCTTTAAAAACTGGAAGAATAAACATTCCCAAATTCTGTTCACTTATTGTGAAGAGGTTAATCCATTGTTCATGAAATGCAGCTGCTGTGATGTAAATCAACTTTTTGTCAATCTAATCTTTAAGGTGTTTATTTATATATTTAAAAAATTGTGAGAAAATTTATCTAAACTCAATCTTTTTAACTCTGTATTGTTAACATTAGAGTACAAAGCTTTATCATTTCTTAACAATGTGTGAGATTTTATATTTTAGTCATTCTGGAGATGTGCCAGCGCAATACACCATAAATAACAATGTGGAGAGGAATAGTAAATACTACTAATAGCCCCGTTTACACTACTAACTTTACATTCATATGAAAATTAAACTAAGTGCCATTGTGGGAAAGGATGTTAGTACAAACCTCATCAATTCCTGTTTGAACTGGTTATAGGGTTACTATCTTTTGCAAAGTCAAAGCCACACAAGGGGCAGAATAGAAAGAGGACAGAGGATGGGTTCATGGCTTGAGTTTTAATATTTGCTTTGCTAATAATGAAATATGAGAAGTAAATGGGGAAAAAAGTGAGCTATTTTAAAAAATCAAATTTGAGCATCCAGTTTTTATTCTTTTTAATAAAGTCTTGACACACTGTTCAAAAACTGGACCCTCGGAACTAGATAGGTGGCAATCTAACTGGTTATATAACTTACATTATAGTGAAACCATACAAGGAGTAGGAAACTGGAACCGCTATTTTTTTTAAAAAAAGCACTTAAACACTTTCAATCCACTGACTCTCATAAACCACTTTTTATATTGATCTTCCTTTAACAGGAATTGTGGGACCACATCGTCTGTCAGCTGGCTCCCAGCATTTATACTGTTCGGTCCAATTTCGATAAGAGTACCAGCAGACTTGTAGACCCAGTGTTACCTGATTCTTTAAGTCTGCCACCAGTCTACAGAAAACAGATTTAACAACATGGACACTGAGCTTTAGAAATCTGAATTAAAAGACAAATATAAAAAGTCGTTTGCATTACCCCCCCCCCCCCCCCACCCCTCAGTTTAATGCACTTTTTAAAGTTTATAGAACATAAAACAAAAGCTACAACAGATGGGTCATCAGAACATAAATTTGTCTCTCTTTCACACATGCACGCACATAGCTTCTGTTTTATTGGGGGGAAAAAACACTATACAAATTTTTCCTCAGTAAAGCTTTTGGAACGTACCCTCTTGTTTTTGAAAATTATTTGAAGAAAAGCTACTGGGCAGAAAGTGCTCGAGAGCTGAAGAAAAATATCCATCATTGTAACTGACTGAACAATACTGTGCATCCTGGGAAATTAGGTGCACATGCTCAGAATGTATGATCCAGTTCTGGGCAAAAATTTCAGGTGAAAGTAAAAAATTTAAAGAAGACAATAAAAGACAGAAAACAATTTTGGATAAATGTAATCATGCTATTGTGAAATATGTAATTTTTTTTGAATTTTTATTTGTTTAAATCTGTATTTTGTACAATAGAAAATTCAGTTATTGAGGAGAATATGATGGATTTTTAAAAAATGATTAATTTATGGGAAACCTATCGTTAGTTTGCACAATTACAAAATAGATCAGCTATTGTGCGTCATACAGTGTGACACATTTAACGTTAAAACAGCCTATTACAGTGCCACCTACAAGAATAACAGGTACTGCAGGTTTTGAATGAAACGAGTGCTCCATGTACTGAATTTAATATATACTGGCCCCGGAGTTTGTGTTGGGTATGACGGTGTACTCTGAGTACGCCGTCATACTGCCTTTGAAATCCACCACAAGTTCGGGATTTCCAACGCATGCGCTAAATCCCAAAATTGCGGTCTGTCAGCCTGCGCGTTGACAGGCCATCCGCTCTGCCACCAAAAACCTAATTGCTGGCACAGAGTTGGGCTATTTGCCCAGCAATTACGTACAGAAATTTTACAGCTGGTGGAAACAGGTGCAGGGCCTGTTTCCACAGTGTAAGGGGATACCCGAATTGAAAAACTGCTTTTTTTTTTAATTAACTGGCAGTCAGGAACATTATAAGTTTTAATGAGAAGTAATCCTAGTGTATGTTAATGCTGTAGGTTTTAAAAAAAATAACTATTACATTTCATAACTTTCTGCACAGTGCACAGTATTTGCTTAGAAGTGGGAATTCTAAATAATGAATTAGATTCCCACGATAAAAGCTAAATCTGTATGTATTTTAAAGGCTGTAGTAATGAAGTTATGTTGTAATTTAAATGAATGAAAGACCATCTGTTTTCTGATTGGAGGACCAGGCCCACGTGATCCCAGGTATGCTTCCACACAGGCTGCGTCCCTGTGATCTGTGGGCCATTATGCTGCCCTCCAGTACGCAGTGTCCGAGAGCAAGTTTACGAAGGAGGGCCACCATCAGGTAGGTACATATTCTTTTTGCAGGTACGCCGCCAACCACAAGTTTTGGCCAAATATAATTTGTTGGGAACAAAATCAGTTGTCTGTAATTTTTTTGAACCCCTATGGTTCAGAGACATCAAATGGAGACAAAGCGAGGGCAATACTGGAGCAGGTCTGTGGCTGGGTATTCTGCGACGAATGGCTCCTCTCCTGACTCCCCAAAGCCTTTGCACCACCTACAAGGCACAAGTCAGGAAGGAGTGTGATGGAATATTCTCAAGCTGCAGCCATCCAGGCAAGTGAAGAAGCTTGATACTATCCACGACAAAACAGTCCGCTTGATTGGCACCCATCCACTGGAATAAATATCCACTCCCTTCACCATCGGCATACAGTGGCTGCAATGTGTACTATCTAGAGGATGCACTGCAGCAACTCGCCAAGGCTTCTTCGCCATCACCTCAAAACCCGAGTTCTCTACCATCTAGAAGGACAAGGGCAGCAGGTGCATGGGAACAACATCACCTCCAAGTCGCACACCATCCTGACTTGGACATGTATCGCTGTTCTTTTATTGTTGCTGGGTCAAAATCCTGGAACTCCCGACCCAATGGCATTATAGGAGCACCTTCACCACATGGACTGTAGCGGTTCAAGAATGCCCATTACCACATTCTCACAGGGCAACTAGGGATACGCAATAAATATTGGCCTTACCAACGATGCCTACATACCGAGAATTAATTAGCAAAAAAGCTTGGCTGAGTAGCTGCACTCTTGCCTCTGTGTCACAAGCCCTACTTCAGAACATTGTCTAATTTGACAATTCACTGGAGTAATGAAGCAGTATTGCATTGTTGGTGATGCTGTCCTTTGGACAAGATATTAAACTGGGGCCATGGCTGCCTGTTCATGTATAAAGGATGTCATGATACTTTTTCAAACAGGAGCACTGACTTGGCTAATATGTCTCTCCACCAACACCACCACAAGTAGATTAACAGGTTATTTTCTGATGTTGGGTGAAATATTTTAAAACTTGCATATGCACAAAAAGGCCAGAGTTCTTCACATATGTGTACAGAATTTTATTTAAACTGGCGCATGAGCACAAACTTAACTGAGAATTTTTTTCCTGCAAAAAGAAATAATGGAAAAAGCTGGGGAAGAGTGTATTTTAATTCAGTATGGCAAGCAAATGAATTTAAAGAGCTGGGGAACAGAATTAATTCAATGTAGCATAAAAAGGAATTAAATCAGCTGAGGAAAATGTAAATTCATTCCAAATAACATCAGAAATTAATTAATTGAGCTGAGAGTATAAATTCATTTAGTACAGCATGAAAAAGGAAATCAGCTGAATAACATTATAAATTAATTTCAGTACCACATGCAAAATAAATTAAATGAACCGAGCAACAGTAAATCAATTCAGAAGCAGGCAAAGGGATTTAAATAAGCTGAGGAATAGTGTAAATTACAATATATACAGCTTCCAGAAGGAATTAAATAAACTGAGAATTCATTCACAAACAATAACAACAACAACTTGTACTGTATTTATATAGCGCCTTTGACGTAGTAAAACGTCCCAAGGCGCTGCACAGGAGTATTTTAAGACAAAAAATTTGAAACCGAGCCACATAAGGATAAATTAAGGTAGGTGACCAAAAGCTTAGTCAAAGAGGTAGGTTTTAAGAAGCGTCTTAAAGGAGGAGAGAGAGGTAGTGAGGCGGACAGGTTTAGGCAGGGAATTCCAGAGCTTAGGGCCTAGGCAACAGAAGGCACAGCCACCAAAGGTTGAGCGATTATAATCAGGGATGCTCAAGAGGGCAGAATTAGAGGAGCGCAGATATCCCGGTGTGGGGGGGGAGGTGTTTGTGGGGCTGAAGGAGATTACAGAGATGGGAAGGGGCGAGGCGAGGCCATGGAGGGATTTGAAAACAAGGATGAGAATTTTGAAATCGAGGCACTGCTTAACCAGGAGCTAATGTAGGTCAGCAAGCACAGGGGCGATGGGCGAACGGGACTTGGTGCGAGTTAGGAAACGGGCAGCCGAGTTTTGGATGACCTCAAGTTTACATGGGGTGGAATGTGGGAGGCCAGCCAGGAGTGCGTTAGAATAGTCAAGTCTAGAGGTAACAAAGGCATGGATGAGGGTTTCAGCAGCTGAGGCAAGGGCGGAGACGGGCGATGTTACGGAAGTAGGCGGTCTTTGTTATGCTGCAGATATGTGGTCAGAAGCTTATTTCAGAGTCACATATGACACCAAGGTTGCGAACAGTGTGGTTCAGCCTCAAACAGATGTTAGGGAGAGGGATGGAGTCGGTGGCTAGGGAACGGAGTTTGTGGTGGGGACTGAAAACAATGGCTTCGGTCTTCCCAATATTTAATTGGAGAAAATATTTGCTCATCCAGAACTGTATGTCGGACAAGCAGTCTGACAATTTAGACACAGTGGAGGAGTCGAGAGAAGAGGTGGTGAGGTAGAGCTGGGTGTCCTCAGCGTGCATGTGGAAACTGACGCTGTGTTTTTGGATGATGTTGCCAAGGGGCAACATGTAGATGAGAAATAGGAGGAGGCCAAGGATAGATCCTTGGGGGACACCAGAGGTAACGATGCAGGAGCGGGAAGAGAAGCCGTTGCAGGTGATTCTTTGGTTACGATTAGATAGATAAGAATGGAACCAGGCGAGTGCAGATCCACCCAGCTGGACGACAAACAGTGTAAATTAATTCAATACAGCCCGGAAAGTTAAATGAGTTGCAGAACACTGAAAATTCATTCATATAGCATGCAGAAGAATAAAATAACTGGGGCACTAGCAGAACTGGAAGAGTGGCTAACAAAATTTGCTGGCAGTACAGAGAAGATTCAACGTTTACTTGGGGAGAGCAGCTAAAAATAAACTTTACCACGGATTTAAAAAATGCTGAAAATTGTTTGGGGAGAAACAAAAAGGTGGGCAGACCTGGGCGACTCATGCCACTGGTCCACCTATGTATGGTGTCAGAGCTGGGAGAGCGACTTCAGAAACTTGCTCCATAGTGGCCAGAGCTGCAACTGCATTAGCCCAGAATTTGCAGTCCTGATGACAGCGAATTAGCAGTGTTCGCCGTCATTTCACCTTTGAAACTGACTGCAACTTCAGGATTTAGCGCTTGCGCAGCCTAATGTGGAAATCCTGAAGTTGCGGTCTGTCATTCACTGCTCCTCCACAGGCTTGCAATCAGTGAAATCTCTCAAATCATGGAAACTGATGAAAACTTTGGCTCTTCCACAGTAATTATGCTGTCAAATTCCCCACTAAAAGTTAGACACTAAGGGATTAGTGTAACTTAGGTTTTAACAGCGTATTGACTGCTAAACAAAGGCTATGAGCCTGAATATCTAATTTTAATTTTGTGCAGTGTCAAAATTAACCATTTTACTAAAAAATTAACATTTTTAAGAAACTTAAAAAAAAATTGTTCATCTTTATTTCAGGTTTGCCTTTTCCCCATGTGAGAGCCCCAATCTTTGTTTTGCACTCTCTAACATTTTTTTTAAAGTTAGAATTTTAAGAGCTTACCCACTTCCTTGTTTGCTGTCTGTGAGAATTCTGTGTTTTGATTGGCTGCTTAGACAACTTGTTGACGTCACAGCAGCTCACAATATGGGATTCCCACTATACTACGTTGATTTGAATTAAATGTCGGAAAACCCGTACATCTCGACACAGAGATCGCAAGATCTTTGTGCGAAGCTTACTTTGGGGCCAGCGGCGAATGCCTTTTGATTTGCCGCTGACCGCAAATTCCGGGCCAACGTGACAGTTGACATAGCAAAATTTAATGGGAATTGTTGAGATAGCAATTTGCAATGGTAAATCTTGACCAAAAAGTGTGACAAAATGAAGTAAGTTTCGTGGACAGAAAATGCCTGCCCTATGCAAGATTGTCCGTAAGTTGTAGATAGATAGATAGCAGTGTAGGTATTGCTCAGCCTGCAGCATGGGTGAACCAGTGATGCACATTATATTCATAGTGTACATATTACCTATAGACCTCAAATACAGAGTGCCACATTACACAACCCTAAACTATGCTGCTGTATGCTTCACACATCAGATTTCACTTGCCTCGTATTCACTAGCCTTTGTCCAAAGCATATGCCTTATTCAACAGAGAGGAGGATATATGTAGGCCAGCCTTCATTTGTGACGCTCAAAAACAAAATATAAAAAATGGGGGGAAAATTGCAAGAGGCAGCTACTGAGCAAAGAATAGCAGTTTGGATCCTCCTATTTCACAAAGAACTGAAATTGTTTACAAAAATTATTATCCTCAGGCCATAAGTGAAACTCAGCAATGTAACTGCAACAATGCAGAGGTCTTTTCAAATATCTCTGTAAAACTGACTGTACTCTGGCTGAGATTTGGGTAATTAACTTTTCAGCAGCCAAAAACCACAAGGAAATTTCTTGTTCAAAGAGTATTAGTGTTTCTATATGTATTTGTAACCAGTTTAAGAATACATATCTACTATGTATAAATAATAAATTAATAATTAAAAAATACATGCTGTTATTGCACAACATTTCCTATAGGATACAGAAAGACAAAGCAAAAATTGTACGGCTGCAGCTTGGACTGGATTTCCCATTATCTTCATTCTTCATTCAATTATAATTATCAATTGTATATTTAAAATGCTCCATAGTCTCAGCATTCTAAAGGAATTGCACCTGCAAGTGGCACTGTTAGCTTAATGTTACAGGACTAAACAAACCTCCAATCTCTGAGCCAACTATCATAATTCTTTATAGATTCTTTATTGCAGGCTGGAAAGACTGGTAGAGGATGTATGAGGACAGTGGAGAGGGTGTTGTGGAATGAGTAGATCAAGCAAAGCGATGGCAATTAACTGATCCTGAACATCTGCAAGCTGGTGTCTTTGCCCTCCCTCTTTTGCTCTTTCCTCGTCAAATGGAGGGTGGTCTTCTTGCTGTTCTTCCTATATGTGCATTCCCCTTTGCACAGTGAGGTTGTACAAGATGCAGCACACTACCACAATGATTTCCTGACATTGTAGGCTCAAAGCCTGCTATCAAAATGGCTAACCCAATAATAACCATAACATCATTTATCACCCATGTGCCAGCCACTGGTGCTTTTCTTACAATTTTCAACTATCCTACCATTCTGAAAAGGTGCTCCTCCAGTAGCATCAGCATAGCTGGTGGAAGGCTGCTGTTGCTCAAGTGAGGACACTTGCTTGTGGTCGGCTAACTCTGCAAGCTTGGGCATGAGAGAGCTGGTTGCAGATTGCAGCATCTTGGCTGCTGCTGGGGCAATGTGGCCCAACTGGCTTTCTGGCACAATGGCGGGCATTGGTTGAGGGGGTAGCGAAGGAGCAGATGTGCTGTTCTGCCCATATCATGTGATACAGCAGCCTTTCCAAGGCAGTGCAGATGCTCAAGCCCAGAGACTGAATGGAAGTAGTTTGAGTTTGTAACAAAGCTGCAAGAGCTGGTGATGCAGATTCCTGCTGTGAGGGCCCTGGCTGCAGTGCCTGTGAAGGTGACCATACTCTCCATGGTAGATTGCACTGTGCTGATGCCCTGCGCCAGAATGCCACACAAGCTGGAAACGGACTCCTCCAAACTTTCAGACATGGTACGATGGATCCTTGGCAGGCTTTCCATTACATCATACAATTGCATGTGTGCAGAAAACAGCTTTCTTTTGAATGCCTTGAGCCCTTGAATTCAGCATCTCTGTCCTCAGCAGAGCTTGGAGCCGAGCTTGCCCTCTGGTGAGCCATCTCCTGGGCTGTCTTTTCTACTACTCCCAGTTCCTGCTTGCTCGTGCTGAGTGCTTCACCAAGACCCCATTAACTCACCGACTAACCCATGCAGGCTACCAATCTCAAGTGATGGTGCTTCTTCTGGAGGATTGTCCATCTCCGACTTCTCTTCCACTGGGTCCAGGTGTTGAGAAGGACCTAGAAAAAGTGCAAAGGGACAAAAGTTAAAATGGTAGTGAAAGGCTACGTAGTAGATGCTGACTGGCATCACTATGCAGCATAAAGTTGCCAAGCTGCTTGAATGGGTGATTACTTGATACAAGGAAAGGGTACGAGTAATGGGCAGACACCCTGCTGATCGCAGCTCCCAGCATCACCATCGCTGATGCTCTTCACTCTGCCCTGACGATATTTGTGGATACGAGCTCCATCTGGTTGAGCACCTACGTGCTTGCTGATTCTCCCCATTTTTGCTCCTCTTGTATTCTGCGCCATTTTGTACTGCAGAAAGAGAGGGAGAGAATCATTTGAAAAGTGATGCGCATATGTGAGGGGCTTCCTATAGTTTGCATCCTGAGAGTGAGAAGTGGCAATTTGTGACATTTTGGTCAATAGAAAGGAAGAAGTTGGACTGTGAACTGAGAAAACATGCATCAATATGCTACCAGGTGAAGACAGAATGCTGCTGGAGCCTGTTGTAAAGGCAGCAAGCAAAAGGTTAGTGTGTGATTGGAATGAGAAGGAGAGTTGGTACAGTGTCACCTTGTAATTGGTGGAAAAGCATGTGGAGTGGGGGAGGCAAATGCTGTGGTCGGGTGTAATACAGAGAAGTGGCGCACCGTGGTTGCAGTGTGTACCATCTTCAAGATGCACTGCAGCAACTCGCTAAGGCTTCTTCGACAGCACCTCCTGAAACCTGCGACCTCTACCACCTAGAAGGACAAGGGTAGCAGGCGCATGGGAACACCACCATCTGCAAGTTCCCATCCAAGTCACACACCATCCTGACTTGGAAATATATCGCCGTTCCTTCATCGTCACTGGGTCAAAATCCTGGAACTCCCTCCCTAACAGCACTGTGGGAGTACCTTCACCTCACGGAATGCAATAACATCAAATATTTCTATTCATTTTGTTTGATCCAAAAAATAGGGCTTTAAGCATGGAGGAAAAAATAAACACTCAAAAATCATGGTGCGGAGATGCCGGTGTTGGACTGGGGTGGACAAAAGTGAGAAGTCGCACAACACCAGGTTACAGTCCAACAGCTTTATTTGAAATCGCAAGCTTTCGGAGCTGCTGCTCCTTCGTCAGGTGACCTGACGAAGGAGCAGCGCTCCGAAAGCTTGTGATTTCAAATAAAGCTGTTGGACTATAACCTGGTGTTGTGCGACTTCTCAAAAATCATGGACTGATGAAGGGAGAAGTCTGGAAATTAGCAACTGATTATTGGCTAAAAAATCTGGAAATCGTGTTTTGAAGATCCAAAATGGAGAAAGTACCCAAAGTCAAGGAAGAAATGACTACCGTGTTTCAGAAAGATTTTCTTTTTAAAGCGCCACAGTGGTCAGATTGGAAATACATTAGCAATTTCAAAAATCACTCCTCACACCACCTAGTGTATAAAGCCTGTAATTGTGATAGTTCACAGTTGACATAGCAAGATTGAATGAATAATGTTGACATACCAATTTATAATAGAAAATATGAATGCAAAAATAGTAACAACAGGAAGTATGAATTGTTGACGGGAGGGTGCATGCTTTATGTTAGAGTTTAAATATAGATAGATTAGGTAGCATAACCATGTGGCTAGACACAACTGTAACCAGGACAGATGTCTTATGAATTTGGCCAAGCTGGTTGCTGGGAGCACAGAGACTCTTGGAGAAGTTGTACTGGAGTATGAGTGGGCAAGTCACAGACTATAGTTTTGTGCATGGTCCAGCAACTCTGGTTCAACTAGTGATAATTAACTTTTCATTTAAAATATTACATTCAAGAGACAGTATTCCAGGTAATGACATTGTCTGTCATGTTGGAGCTGATTCTGTAATAAAAGCAAGGTGTAAAACAACAGCACTTACTTAATTCACAATTCACACTTGCTTAATAAACAAATACCAATCAAATTGTATGAAGTAGCATACTGACAAAGTTGTGCTCAGTGATTTGACTGTATACACATATATACAAGCAACACTAATGTTCATAGAATCATAGAATGGTTACAGCATAGAAGGAAGCCACTTGGCCTGTCGAGCCTGTGCCGGCTCTCTGCAGGAGCACTTCAGCTAGTCCCACTCCCCTGCCCTTTCCCTGTAGTCCTGCAATTTTTTTCCTTCAGGTACTTATCCAATTCCCTTTTGAAAGCCATGATTGAATCTGCCTCCACCACCCTTTCAGGCAGTGCATTTCAGATCCTAACCATTCGCTGCGTTAAAAAAAAGTTTTTCCTCATGTTGCCTTTGGTTCTTCTGCCAATCACCTTAAATTTATGTCCTCTGGTTCTCGACCCTTCTGCCAATGGGAACAGTTTCTCTCTATCTACTCTTATGTTTCAGATTTCTCCTCCAGCCCCATAACCCCCCCGAGATATCTGCGCTCCTTTAATTCTGGCCTCTTGAACGTCCTCCATTTTAATTGCTCCACTATTGGTGGCCGTGCCTTCAACTGGCAAGGTCCAACGCTCTTGAATTCCCTCCCTAAACCTCTTCGCCTCTCTACCTTTTTTTCCTCCCTTAAGGCAATCCTTAAAACCTACCTCTTTGTCTATCCTAATATCTCCTTATGTGGCTCGGTGTCAAATTTTGCTTTATAACGCTCCTGTGAAGCACCTTGGGATGTTTTACTACGTTAAAGCGGCTATATAAATACAAGCTGTTGTTGTAACTTCTCCTTTTAATTCTTTTTATGATTTTTATATTTGGTCCCTTTCATTACCATCTTGCCAACTAGTGGAAACAATCTATCACTATTTATACTTTCATAATCATGAACACCTTTGTCAAGTTCCCTTTAACCTTCTCAGCTGTAATGAAAAAAACCCTAATGTTTCAAGTTTCTCTTCATATCTGCAGCCCATCATGCCTAGTAGCATCTTAGCGCAATAATCCAACTGTGACCTAACTAAAGTCTTGTATAAGAATTTTTTTGTGTGTTCTATGTCTCTAGATACAACAACAAAGATTTTATTTGCTTACTAGCCTTTCTATGTCCTTTTGCAGACGTTCACAATGCTCATCACAATTTGCCATAGACCCAATTAGATGTCATTAACAAATTTTGATATACTTACCTCAATTCCTAGGTCCAGATAATTATATATGTAGTAAATAAAGACCCATGTGAAACACCACTTACCACATCTTAGTACAAGAAACTTATCCTACTCTTTCCTTTCTGCCTTCCAACCATGTCTCTATCCATTTGGCCACATTCCCTTTAATTCAATGTACCATTATCTTTGCTATAAGGCACTTAACTTACGTGAAACCTTAAAATGCTTTGTGAAAATCCATTTAAGTCACATTGACTGCCATTTCCTTTATTCTCTACTATTGCTTCAAAGTATTCTATAAGGTTAGTTGTCCTGCCTTTTAGAAATTCATGCTGACTGACATTGATTAACTCGTTTCTCCAAGTGCTTGGCAATTTCATCCCATATTATAGACTCTAGCAGTTTGCCAACAACTAAAGTAAGACCAACTGGCCTATAATTTCCTGGTTTATTCCTGTCTTATTTTTTGAAGAGGGGGAGTTACATTTGCCATTCTCCAGTCCTCTGGCAAAATTTTGCTTTCTACAAAATTTTGGAAAATTATAGACTGAAGTCTAATAAAATGAATGGCTATGGGAGCCACATAGTAGGCAAATCTTGCTTTTTAAGTTAACTTTATTAACTGAAGAGTATTTTTGGAAGATAATTATCAAGGACCTGCAGAAAAGCAATATATATGTATTGACCTTTAAAAATGTGATTGAATAGTCTTGGTTTAAAAATGATCCCGAATTACTTGAGTGGGCAAAGGTCTGTACAATGTACTACTAAGCCATACAGACCAGAAGGTCCCAGGTTAGTTTCCCAGATTCTGCCGAGTTAGCTCGTCTCAACCAGGGTAGCAGATGTGGCAGTACAATTGGCCTCACAGGATTTGGCTCATTGGTGATGCCCTCTATGCCCAAATTGCCTACCAACATTCATTATTTAGGTTGACACTATAGAACTGTATGTTAGCAAGAATCATCCCCTTTAGGATAGGATAGTAAATAAAGAGAGAAAACTATGTGCAGATTGTTCAGACCAAACGAGGACTCATCTATCACCCAGCAATGACATTGCAACTGCAATAAACAGGTGCATGGAGCTACAAAACAGTAAATTGCTGAAAATATTTATGGTATTTATTGCTTTTAATGTATAAATATGTTCTATTTTCTCTCAAGCATTGTACTTTCCATTTGTTTTGTACAGTACAGGGGATATCATCTTTGGTTACTGACCACCACTTTATCCACCTGTGTGTATAGTATAAGACATCTGCTGCAAAGCAATGTTTTCATAACAGAAAAATTCCAAATGATACCATGCTGTAAAAAGCTGTACTGAAGCAAAGCTGCAGAAGACAATCCAAGGTGGCTAATGTCACCAAATCAGCCACCAAGATGTACCGTTGGCCGTAACACAAAGCTGTTGAAAAATCTTAGGTGTTGTATGGTTTCTGAATGGGGATAGTTAGACTCTTTGGTACTATATGGAATGACTGCTTTTAATTACTGTGAATATTACTCGGTTGTCTTTCCTTTATTTCTAAAACTCAAGAGAGGGAAAATCATTCAAGAAACTCAGGACAATATTACACCTTAATGATGAATGCTCAAGACTGGGAATTAACAGGGCTGCGAGAGAGCAGTCCAGATTGTTTTCTGAGCAACAAACTGAATTATAGAGATGACATAACAAGCTATTTCAGTGCATTTATGGGCCACAGAAGGAATTAAAGATTGATTCTGATAGCTGAAATCTTACTGGTGGAATTATTCTGACTTCCTTTGAAGTAACAGCAGAAGAAGCTCTATGCTGATTGTTCTGGGGTAGTTTAAAGAGACCTTGTCCATATTCCAGGGTATGGTTGAAGAGTAGACAAATGTTAAGTAGCTGTTGCATGTGTAAAAGAAAAGTAATGGGGAAGTAGAACAAAATGCATAATCCTGCAGTTCCTGGAAATCCGAAACAAAATGTTGGAAGCACTCAACAGGGCATGCAGTACCTGTCAAGCGAACATTAACTTGTCTATTCTCTCCACAGATGCTCTTGACCTACTGAGTGTTTCCAGCATTTTCTATTTCTGTTATAGGGGAAATAGGTTTTGTTCATCATATGACCCCTTTTTATATAAGATGACACTCTTACTAGGTATTTCTTTTGAAGCATCAATTTTATCACCTCAATGAAGACAGTCATATAGGGAGTGTCACAGAGCAGCACCGTTGCAACTTTTGCCTTGTGTTCCCAGAGTCAGGGTACTAGAAGGATGAGTTATGATTGGCTGAATTACCTTTTCTCATCTCTGACTTTTCTTGTGTTCTTGACAGTGAGTTAGTTGCAAGCTATTTGACTGCGGGCAGTATGAGTGGTCAGCTCAATTCACTCAACATCTACACATGCACACTTGCAGTAGGGGCTTGTTGGATAGCAATTAGAGCAGGAACCGTAGTCATTTCCCCCTGTACTCTCAAACTCCAAGAGTACTGATGCCAATTGTAATGCTCTACTGCTGTTTTGATTGAGATCAATACAGGCTGGGGATCCAACCTGGGGATTTCCTGATCTGCATGACTCAATTACTCACTGCCTGAATCCACTGAGCTATTGAGGAAGCCCTTGTATGCCATTTTTATACTGTAATGTTGCCTACAAAGAAAAGTGTGCCATCAGAGGCAACCCTGTAATTAATGAACCTAGTGCTAGTACCATAAGTAGCACAGAAATATTTCTTTAGTGGCGATTTATTGGGTGCCTCTGATAAGTGTCAGTGGTGCAAAGCTAAATGATTCCCGCTGGCACTTCTTGCCTCCAGTTATGCCATCTTGGGGTTAACCTCAGCCTGCCCACAGACCAGCAATGCTGAACAATCAGACTTCTGATGCTGCTCTCCTGGAGAAGGTCTTGCACCACTTGGTTTTAATATTCTCTCAAATCAGATTGCCAACCTAATTTCCAAGTTATACAACCACTTTAGCATTGATGTACATTCATAACTGTTTGGCATTCATATGAAGTGGTATTATAATGACACTGCAGAGAACAGAATATTTTTTAAAATCTCAATCTGGTACCTGTACTTTTCACCCAGTATCAGGATGGTACTGTATCTGTTTAAGTTGGTCATCTTTGCTGATGTATATCTCTGTAATATTGTATTTCTGTAATGTTGCCCCAGGGCCTTCACAAAATATGCTTTGAAAGCTCAAGGAGTTGACCTTGCTATAAAATTTAAGAGAAACAATTCCCAATTGCAAAATTGTTTTATAGTGCTCAACTGTTTCAGGTTCATGATTAGAATTTTAACCTGTTAAACTTATCTTGTTCTATTTCTGGTTACTTTGTAAACATCAATATGGGACAAATAAAGTTTCTTTGCTATTTTAAATCTTTTTGAAATTTTGCAAAAAGGACAAATTAATTTTAAATTATGGACAGTTGCCGTTTGAGACGAGTGTGATCTTGGGTAAATTTTCTTATCACTGAAATAGTTATTGACGTTTTGCAAACGGCAAATTCACAGGTAAAACAGGTAAAACATGTTGCTTCAGCGTTCTTATGAAGTGCCAACAAGCATTTGAATTGTATAAGCAACTTTCACCGCATCTTGACAGTTTTGCTGTGGAAACTCAACCGTCCAACGCAACGTCTCCCGCCCCAAGCCATTTCTAAGCGTCTTGGCTCAGATGCAAGAGGCCCATGTCCCAGAACCGCAGGCTAATGGAACTTTGGAGGAATTGGAACGTGACATACTGGAGAAAGTTCTCCACTTTATTTCTGTTTGTAAAATTTACCTGGTTCAGATTTTTTTTTTTATTTACTGAGAAAACTTTTGCAGACTTGCAGGTGTTCACTTAAGAATGAAGATTAATGTGAGCAATTAGGGCATTTGTCAGTTTAAAAATACAGCTGTATTCTTCAGTACTGTTTTGCATTTTCAACAGAATGTTTAGGGATCGCTTTTTTCCGATTCACTATCTGTCCAGCAAGTCTGTTTATTATTTAACATTGTGCACTTCACCTATTCTGCTTAGTATCAACTTAACATAGGTCTGTTTGTAGTCTCTGGTTGTACCAAGATATATGATTAGTTATCTGTTCATGTGTACCAGAATGTATACCAAGTCTGCCCGTACTGTAACTTGCAGGAAAGACACCCTAGGTCAGATGGATGTATTAACTGTTGATTGCTGGATTAATAAGCTGAGCAACAGGTACAGCAGGCATTATACAAACATTTAAAATTTAACTGCAACCTGAGCAATGAAACAATATCTAAGATTGTTTGTGAGATATTTTTAGTTTCTGATGGTTAGCAAGAGCTGATTTTGAGGTAAAGACTCACCCTTGAATCAATAGGTGGCATCATGGATCACTTGCATTGGAGGCAGTTCAGAGACGATTCACTAGGTTAATTCCAGAGATGAGGGGGGTGACTTATGAAGAAGGTTGAGCAGGTTGGGCCTATACTCATTGGAATTTAGAAGAATGAGAGGTGATCTTATTGAAACATATAAGATACTGAGGGGGCTCGACAAGGTGGATGCAGAGAGAATGTTTCCCCTCGTGGGGAAATCTAGAACTCGGGGGCATAGTTTCAGAATAAAGGGTCGCCCTTTTAGAACTGAGATGAGGAGGAATTTCTTCTCTGAGGGTCGTAAATCTGTGGAATTCTCTGCCCCAGAGAGCCGCGGAGGCTGGGTCATTAAATACATTTAAGGTGGAGATAGACAGATTTTTGCAAGATAAGGGAGTGAAGGGTTATGGGGAGCGGGCAGGGAAGTGGCTTTGAGCCCAAGATCAGCCATGATCTTATTGAATAGCGGAGCAGGCTCGAGGGGCCAAGTGGCCTATTCCGGCTCCTATTTCTTATGTTCTTATAACCTAGTAATTGGAGTTCTTTTTGTTATTTCACTGCGGTATTTGTCATTGTTTTATGAAGACAATTCCATTTCCAGCTCATCACAAAAGCCTTTACCCAACAATTTGCAGGCCACAAGTTCATCAATTATGCATAGGGACTAATTTTTAGATTTATGAATATATATACACAAACTATTATGACAAAGAATATGTACATTGAATTAGCTAGTAGCCCTTATATAATATTGCAAAAGTATATATTGACTATTCTTTTAATAAAACCATTTCTTAAATTACACTAGATGAACAACATCTCTGTTTATTCTGATCCATAGAACATTAGCTGCAGTGGTAGACCTTCCATTACAATCAGATGTTTGTAATTCTGTTTGAATCAATGACATGAATGTATCTGATGGTGATTAGCCAACTTGCAAAATCATTATAAACTTGGTGACCTCGTGAACATTCTGTCCAGCTATTCCATATTGTCTTGTTGGCAGATGACCGTAGAGCCTTATTAAAACAGTAGTTCAGACACAGAATTAGTGGTTGGTCTATGATGTAAGGTGGTAAATACCATATAATAAAAACAATTGACTTAGTTTGGCCATCTTTTGATTGGCCATCCTGTTATTTATTTTGGATTCTATACTGCATATTATTTGTCCCAGGTGCCCTATAGATATTAAGTACATTATGTTTCACCTATAATATGCTTTATTGACTTCCAGATTTGTTATAGGCTACAAACCTAGTTTGTTTTGATTTGGAATTTGTTCAGTTTCTTTATTCTGTTTTAAAACTTTTTACCCATCCACCCAAAAGTATTGATGCATCATTCCAAACTAATAGACCTATTTTATCTTTAACAGTTCTTCTGCTTCACTGGTAGCTACTAGTCATAGTCATAGAGTCATAACGGCACAGAAGGAGGCCATTCGGCCCATCAAGTCCGCGCCGGCTCACTGCAGAGCAATCCAGTCAGTCCCACTCCCCCGCTCTATCCCCGTAGCCCTGCAAGTTTATTTCCCTCAAGTGCCTATCCAGTCTCCCCTTGAAAACATCGAGTGTGTCCACTTCCACCTCTTCCGTCGGCAGCGAGTTCCAGGTCCTCACCACTCCCTGCGTAAAAAAGTTTTCCTCACATCCCCCCTAGATTGATTTTAATGTCTCTTGGTACCAACAGTTTGTCTATTCTGTTCTTGAATCTCCTTTTATATACCTAAAGAATTCAGAAGTTTTGTTAGTTTCATTATAAATAAGCTTGGGCCAGATTTGTAAGGCAGTAAACTCTTTCACAAGTTTTATTTTAAAATTAAGACAGTAGAAAAGATTTTTTTGTTCTGTGAAGAATAAATCTTATTCAGTGGTATGAAGCACGTGCAGGTTGGTGCCAGAAAATAAATAAGAAAAAAGACTACATTATATATTGCCTTATGACATTTCTTGGTATGTCTCAAAGTACAATCACTTACTTTGAAGTGTAGTAACTGTTCCTATGTCAGGAAATGTGGCAGCCATTTTGCACACCAAGTTGCCCCACAATTTCATGATGTGAATGACCAGTTAATCTATTTTGGTGGTGTTGGTTTAGGGAGGAATTTTGACTAGGAGAACTCCCTGCTCTTCTTTGAATAGTGCCATGGGATCTTTCATATCCACGTGTATAGGCAGACAGGACTCGGTTTAATGACTCATCCAAGGATGGTACCTTGGTACTTCCAACAATACAGTATTTCTTCAGTACTGCACTAGTGTGTCAAGCTAGATTGTGTGTTTAAGTTCTGCTCTATTGGAAAGGATGGAGGTATATTTTATTTTTCTTTCATTTGCTATGATCGGAGGTCTAGTGCTGCTCTGCCACCTTCATAGTACCAGTATTTGCAGCATAGAGCAAAAGCACGTATCAAAATACTACTTTATAAGCGCTACATTAGTAGGCTCCTTTCTCCCCCGTAATAGAACACCGTAAATCTCCTGCATCATATTAACCACTTTAACGTGAATGTTAAATTAATTTGCAACTGGTTTATAGTTCATGACAATTTGATGCATTGAATACCAGTTTTATTAAAAGTGAAAAATCATTTTTGTAACTAGTAATTGGACTTCTTACAGATTCATTGTTTTGGAATTTATTTACATTTTTAAACTTGCCTACTTGATGGTATTAAGAAATACTCTTAACCATAGCTTGAAAAAGTCATAATTTTAATAAGTTCTACAGTGCAATTTTGCACCATATAGTCTATTTATTCCACCCACAGATAATAGTACACCACTTGTCACTTTCTTGATAGTTCTCCCATTCATTTTCATTCTAAAATATCTGTTAGTTAAAGGGTACTGGTTTTAGTTATTGCAAGACACAATATATTGGTACTTTTGTTGCTATTTTTCTGCATTGACTTGTCTTTCTTCTGTATTGTCTAAAGAGGACCTGCTTTCTTTTTAGGACACACAGCCATTTGCCAATGCCCATGAAGTGCTATCCCGTTCTCGGTCACGTGCCAACGTGTTGAATAAAGTTGAATATGCACAACAGCGCTGGAAGAGACAAGTTCAAGAACAGCGGAAATCGGTCTTTGATCGCCATGTTGTCCTCAGCTAAAAACACTGCCTCTAAAGAATATACAGGAAAACAGGAAGAGAAAAGTCAGTGGACCTATAGAAACAATCTGACTGATAATCTTCTCTATGGTCCTACCTGCTCGTGGAATTCCTTTTATCTTTATCACAACGTTAGTTCTTTGAGAAAATAGTATAGTAATCATGCTAATAGTTTAATATTCTCTTGATATCATGATTTTCATTTAATTATTTTAGTGATAGTTTTCCCCCTAAATTATAGTTTAGTTGTGGAACAAATGCCACAAGATAACAAGTGATTATAAGCTAATTATAAAATATAGGTAAAAGTTAATATTTTTTCCTGGATGCTTTAATTATGGTGCAGTTACAAAAAAATAATTTGTTAATAACACAGGATAATGACAGAAGGCTAAAACTTGCAACTCTTGATATAATCACAGAATGACTGTTAACAACAAAATTCATTCTTTGCTGAGCTCTCCCAGCACTCCCTGTCCTAGAGGAAGTGCCTGAGATTTTTGTTGACACCCAACACCTCCTTTTCATTTTTGTTTTAACTTGACGTTTTTTAATGAAGTAGTGAAGCCTAAAGATGACAACTGTAAACATGATTATGAAGATAACTGATCAAACATTATAGGAGTATGTGTCCCCCCCCCCCCCCGCCAAGGAACTGTTTGCAGCTAATTTGATCTAGTGTAAAAAAAAAATTCAACACCTACAGTTGCACTGATGAAGAGAGTTAGTTTTGATCATTTTTGCAGACCCAAACATTACAGAAATAGCCTAATAACTTTTTGAAAAATGGTGCTAGGGTATGATACACCTTTACAGCTATTTGTTTACACCAGTGTTGGTTCAAAGTGCCTGTTTTCATTGTACAGTTAAAAAATGGATTTTGCAGTTTATCAATAGTCTTAGATTTTTTTTTATCCCCAATTTTTCTCCCTTTCCCTTCTCTCCTGAAGGCAGCGACTCGGTCTGGGGCACAGTTCCATTGGTGCCAGCAACTACCTTCCTCTTGCATTGCTCAAATGTTGGCCAAGACATTGTATTGGTAAACTATTCCACTGTGGGAAGCACCATAGCCAAGTTCAACCCTGTCCACACCTATCATCCATGTGCACTCTCTGGTAGAGTTCACTGGATGCTGGTTAAGAGCAGGCACTCTGGCTAATCAATTCCCCCCCCTTCCCCCAGCTGATGGGCATTGAGACCAGATGTAGTGTCTTTTCCCCTCACCCCCTCCCTTATCACATCACAGATCAGTAAAATCAACACAATCCAGAGATTGAACTGGAGATCTTTCTGGTCTGTATGATTCAGCACCGTGACGTACAATGTATTTACCCAAGAGGAGCCCTGGCCTTATTGTGTAATTAGATGTTAACACAATGATGGTCTGTTTTTATTCTATACTTTATGGGATTTAAGTATTCCTCTGTCAATCTCTGTGAAATACACTATTCCTGTTCAGATGGCGGCTGGGCTAGCAAGTTTCTGTCCGTACTGTTTTGCAGCCAGCTGTCAGGAGCTATTGGAGTACCTGAAGTTATTTTGCCTCTTCCTTTCCTGTAGAAAGGAGCATTACTCCCTCCGCCCTCTATACACATACAATAGCGCAACTGAAACTAACTTGCCAAGTGGGGAAAAATGGGCATCATAGCTTGCTAATCCATGTGTAGCATGTTACAGTTGTAGTGTGCTGCACCAACACTTCGCCAGTCTAATTTTAACTGTTCAATGTCTGCCACACACAGTTGAAAGAAAAAGTTTACTTATAAAAACACATTTGTGTTTTTTTAATTGGTAAACTCATATATTGCATTCTGATGAGTCACTGAATGGCTGCTGACGTGTTTAAACTTGGGATCAAAACAGATCATGCCACAAGAAGGTTTATAAGAAGTACGACATTGATATTCACTACATTATGAAAAGTCAATGGCTATTATTCCAAACATTTAAATACTATTTGCACAATTAATGATTAAATATGTGGGATTGTATAGGAATTGAATTTTTTTACACATGTTCAGTATTTAAATGGAACAGACTACGGTCCTTTAAATTATGCTGTATTTCTCTCCCAACCACCCCGGCCTCCCTTCTCCGTCCAAATGATACAAGTGTGTATAGTCTGGGGCCTCAATTTTGTTTTTATAAGCTATAATTCATAAATTAAAAAACTCTGACTTTTAAATTCTGACTGTTTATTCATTTGCAATGGCAGATATAATTATATCTTTGTGCAAGGGTTAAAGACATCTCCTTGCGGCTGGAGAAAAACTTGGAGTGGGAGGGGGAGGATCCAATTGTCGTGGTCCACGTAGAAACCAACGACATAGGTAGAACTAGGAATGAGGTTCTGCTGAGGGAGTTTGAGGAGCTAGGATCCAAATTAAAAAGTAGAACCTCAAATGTAATAATCTATGGATTGTTACCCGAGCCACGTGCATATTGGCATAGGGACAAACAGATTACAGGTTTAAATGCGTGGCTCAAAGAGTGATGTGGGAGGAAGGGGTTTTGGTTCATGGGGCACTGGCACCAGTACTGGGGAAAGAGGGAGCTGTTCCGTTGGGACGGGCTCCACTTCATCAATAGGCTGGGACCAGTGTCCTGGCGAACCGAATAACTAGGGCAGTAGATAGGGCATTAAACAGGGCGGGAGGATTCAGGAAAGAGTAAATTTAAAAGCAGCGAGAGAAATGTCAAGGCTCTAGAGCAGAGTAGAATTTTGGGTAAAAATAAGCAGAGTGGGACAGGGAGTAATAAAGGTAATAAGGCATCAGTGACTAAGGGTGACATCAGGGAAAAAGAGAAATAAATCAAAGCTAAAGGCACTATATCTGAATGCGCGAAGCATTTGCAACAAAATAGATGAATTAATAGCGCAGATAGAAATCAACAGGTTTGATCTAATAGCCATAACAGAGACGTGGTTGCAAAGTGGCCATGGTTGGGAACTAAATATTCCAGGATACATAACTTTTAGAAGAGATAGACAAAATGGAAAAAGAGGAAGGGTAGCCCTGATAATAAAGGATGGGATAAAGGCAGTAGAGAGAAAGGATCTTAGCTCTGAAAATCAAGATGTAGAATCAGTTTGGGTGGAGCTAAGAAACAGCAAGGGGCAGAAAACATTGGTGGGAGTTGTTTATATGCACCCAAACAGTAGTTGTAATGTAGGGCAGAGTATAAATCAGGAAATTAGAGGCGTATGTAACAAGGGTAATACAGTAATCATGGGGGACTTTAATCTACATATAGACTGGGCAAACCAAATTTGCAGTAATAGTGTGGAGGATGAATTCATGGAATGTATGCAAGATAGTTTTCTAGATCAGTATGTTGAGGAACCAACTAGGGAACAGGCTATTTTAGATCTAGTATTGTGCAATGAGAAAGGGTTAATTAATAACCTTGTAGTAAAGGGGCCTTTAGGGAAGAGTGATCATAATATAAGAATTTTATACTGAGTTTGACAGTGATTTAGTTAAATCCGAAACTAAGGTATTAAATCTAACCAAAGCAAACTATGTAGGTATGAGGGGCAAGTTGGCTAAGGTAGATTGGGAAACTACATTAAAAGGTATGATAGTGGACGAGCAATGGCTAGCATTTAAAGAATTAATACATAATTTACAACAAATATACATTCCTTTAAGGCACAAAAAACCCACAGGAAAAGTGATCCAACTATGGCTAACAAGAGAAGTTAAAGATAGTATTAGATCAAAGGAAGAGGCTTATAATGCTGCCAAAAAGAGTACTAAGCCTGAGGATTGGGATTATTTTAGAATTCAGCAAAGGAGGACCAAGAAAATGATAAAGAAAGGGAAAATAGAATGAGTACAGTAGCGAGAGACATAGAAACAGACTGTAAAAGCTTGTATAGGTATGTAAAAAGGAAAAGATTAGCGAAAGTAGATGTGGGTCCCTTACAGGCTGAGACAGGAGAAATTATAATGGGAATAAGGAAATGGCAGAGAAATGAAACAAATACTTTGGACTACATTTTGCCAGGCCTGAGGAGGCGGGATTGGAGGCGTGTGAGGTGTTAAAATCATGGAAAAATGGCGGGCGGGCCCGATCCCACCTCCATCCCGCCTCCGAGCAATTTTCCCAAATGCAAGTTTTCTGACCCCATCTCCATCCCGCCTCCAAGAGGCGGGATAGGCCCTTAAGATCCTTAACAACCAGTTAAGTGCCTCTATAATCCCATTTTGAGAGGCCTTTCTGATATTAACACTTTTCCCACGTGGTTCACGTCTCCTCTAAAACACGCCAGTGAAACCTGGCGGCAGCGCAAGTGGAATGCTTACTAACAGCTGCAGCTCCACCATTAAAAAGGAGTTTTCAGCAATCATCATTTGCAGGTGGCAGAACTTTGTCTCAGGTCTGGGGGAACTTTTAGCAGGCATACCCATTGTTGTGGAAATTTGGAGCCTGACACCCATCTCCAGTGTGACCTCCTGGGAAACCCCTCTCGCCACCGTGACTGAGCGCTTCCTCAACTGAGGCATATACCAGAAGCATGGGAACCATTTATTTCCTTTCCTCCTGGACATCAGATTCGGTCGAAGACCAGCTGTGGCAGCAACAGATCCATGAACAACAGCACCACCAACAGCAGCAGCAACAACAGGAGCGTCAAGCTGCTGCTTACCCACCTGAAGCGGCACAGGCCAGAAGGCACCAGCATGCGACCACATTGCTGCCCGGGATGCAAGGGACGCACTCCTCTTGGCCAGATTTGCAGATTTGCTTAGCCTGCACAAACACTTTTGCCTCGCACCTTCTTATCAGACCATCGACAATGGCCAAGAATCTGCTGATTCCTATCACTCTGACCACCATACTGACAATTGCAAGTCATCTAAGCCCTCAGTGTGGAAGTCCCATTAGCGATATGACAGACCCCACAACTACAACAGTTGCCATCAGAATTTTTTATTTACAATAACCAACTGATGGCTTTTCAACATTAAACATGACATTTCACCCAAGTGACTACCCTTGTGACTACTTGTGCATTATCTTCCTCTTACGCGTGCTCCTACGTGGTGCTTCCCCTGTGGCTTCAGCAGATGTGGAGGCCCCTTGCTCACTTTCTTGCTGCTCCTGTCTCGACACCTTTGGCGGGCGTCCTCTGGGGTTGCGAGCCTGTGAGGGCTCGGCAACAGTCTGCTGCTCCTGCGGCTGTGCAGGGGTTGAGACGCCGATCTCAGTTGGGTGGGGACTCTGGTGGGGCTCTGACCGAGGACTTTGCAGTGGCATGGTTGTGTGAGCACTTGGAGAGGAGCCCCCACTTCCTTGTTGTCTGCCACCAACATCCCTCTCATGGGTCAGCCCCACTTCAAAGCTAGCAAGTGGCTTGACAGCACCTTGCTGCACTTCAGGGGGGCCATGCGGACCCGTTTCTGTACTGGAAGTCCTACTCCCGAGGACTTGCCTGAAGGTCTGGTTTGTTTGCTCAATAGCTAACCATCGCTCCTCAAGCGATGTCAGTCTATTCTGAACAATGACCATGTTTTCAAGACCCTGGCGACTAAGCTCCTCAATGGACATAGCCATCCTCTCCTCTACCGTAGTCATCCTCTCCTCTATGGTAGCTAGCCTTACCATGGAGGTAGCCATCCTTTCCGTGGTGATGCGTTCATGCACCAACGCCTCCACAAAGGCTCTGCTCATGTTAGCGATGGACTCCTCCATTCGCTCCACACTCACAGCGACCCTGGAGACAAAACCTGCCAGAGACTCCTGCACCTCTTCCTGGAGTTCCAGCACCGCTCTTCTTCTGGATGGACCCGGAGGCAGAGGGTCGACATGCAGCTGAGCTGAGCTGGCAGAGTCCTGCGCCCTCTGACTAGGACTCTCCACTGCTGTCCCTGTCTCCACCATCTGCTGATGCTCACTTGTGAGCTGTGATACACCAGGTGACGACACTACACTATCTCGCGAAGGTACCATCGAGGTGTGAGTGTCTGCGCTGGTGCTGGGTGGGCTGAATTCTGCTGACGCTGCGCCCTCAGAGGTTGCAGCTTCCTCTGAGGTGTCTGGAGACTCAGGCTGTTCCTCCTGGATAGTGGGGACGGGGGCTTTCGATGGTCCTGTGGGGGAGTAAAGGAAAGAGTCAGAGATGTGAGGCCAAGGTTACATGCACATTGAATATTGCAGATGATCATAAGTCAATCTGTTAGAGAATCAGAATCATTATCAGTGACTCATGCAATGTCAATGAGAGAGATGAAAAACTATTCTGGCACCCGTCTGTCCATCCCCCACTTGCGCATCGTCCTCCACTCCCACGATCTCCAGGGCCGCCTCCTCCCAGGGGGTGAGCTGGGCTACTGAGGGTGGCCCTCCTCCTGTCCTCGCTCTTTCCCTCTTATTGTGAGCTCTCTTTTCCTGCAATGAGGGAGACAAGTGGAGTTTGAGTAAGAATGAAGGAGTGAGTGTAGAGAATCCATAGCATAGATGCCTAGAAGGGCCCTCCCTGTGTGTTATAAGTTGTTTTCATAGCATCACAGCGATAGGGAGTGTGAGGGCTGCAAAGTCGAATAGTTAAGTGAATGTGAACATACAGAGAGAGGGAATGGGTAAGGGTGCAGGGATGTCAGTGTCAAGTGGGATGTGGAGGAATAGGTTGTCAAAGCTGACTGCTGGTGAGGAGAGGCAATGGGGATCAGATTGAGGGTGATGGGAAAGTCATACTTACTTTTGCAGTGCGCAGAAGGTCATGAAACCTCTTCCTGCACTGCAGCCAGGTTCTGCGGCACATAGATAAGGAGTTGACCTCCTGGGCCACTTGCATCCACACAGCCTTTGTCTGCTGGGGAGGCTTCTTCCTCCCTGAAGGAGGGAAGAGCACCTCCTTATTCCCTCTTGCTCCCTCCACCAGAGCTTGTCAGGCGGCGTCATCAAACCTCGGTGCAGACTTAGGTCTACTGCTGGACATTTTGCCTGGAAGATACTATAAGAGCAAAGGCCAAAAGGATTGCAGTCTGCAGAAGAAGCAAGGCTGCTTGCAGGCCTTAAATCCAGCAGCATTGATGACATCATCGGAGGCGAGTTTCAGAATGGAAAGACTAATTGGGCCAGGGGTTCCCACACGCTGGAAATCAATTGCCCAATTAGGGGAAAATCGCATATTTTTCCCACATCAAATTGGAGTCGGGTGGCTAACACGAAAAGCAGATGACACACCCCCAGCCTGCCCCAATGACAAAATCGAGCCCTTTGTGTCTGTCTTCACGGAAGAAGACGCAAAAAACTTCCTGGAAATAGTGGAGAACCAAGGGTCTAGCGAGAATGAGGAACTGAATGATATTAGTATTAGTAAAAAAAGTTGTACTGGAGAAATTAATGGGACTGAAAGCTGATAAATCCCCTGGACCTGATGACCTACATCCTAGAGTTTTGAAAGAGTTGGCTATAGAGATAGTGGATGCATTGGTTGTCATTTTCCAAAATTCCACAGATTCGAGAACGGTTCCTGCGGATTGGAAGGTAGCAAATGTAACCCCACTATTTAAGAAAGGAGGGAGAGAGAAAATGGGGAACTATAGACCAGTTAGCCTGACATCAATAGTAGGGAAAATGCTAGAATCTATTATTAAGGACATGGTAACAGGGCACTTAGAAAATAATAATAGGATTGGGCAGAGTTAACATGGATTTATGAAAGGGAAATCGTGTTTGACAAATCTGTTAGAGTTTTTTGAGGTTGTAAGTAGCAGAATAGATAAGGGGGAACCAGTGGATGTGGTGTATTTGGATTTTCAGAAGGCATTGGATAAGGTGCCACACAAGAGGTTATTAAACAAAATTAGGACTCATGGGATTGGGGATAATATACTAGCATGGATTGAGGATTGGTTAACGGACAGAAAACAGAGAGTAGGAATAAACTGGTCATTTTTGGGTTGGCAGGCTGTAACTAGTGGGGTACGGCAAGGATCAGTGCTTGGGCCTCAGCTATTCACAATCTACATCAATGATTTGAATGAGGGGACCAAATGTAATTTATCCAAGTTTGCTGATGATACAAAGCTGAGTGGGAATGTAAGTTGTGAGGAGGATGCAAGGAGGCTTCAAGGGATATAGAGAGGCTAAGTGAGTGGGCAAGAACATGGCAAATGGAATATAATGTGGAGAAATGTGAAGTTATCCACTTTGGTAGGAAAAATAGAAAAGCAGAGTGTTTTTTAAATGGTGAGAGATTGGGAAATGTTGGTGTTCAGAGGGACCTGGATATCCTTGTACACGAATCACTGAAAGTTAACATGCAGGTACAGCAAGCAATTAGGAAAGCAAATGGTATGTTGGCCTTTATTACAAGAGGATTTGAGTATAAGAGTAAAGACGTCTTACTGCAATTATATAGGGCTCTGGTGAGACCACACCTGGAGTATTGTGTACAGTTTTGGTCTCCTTACCTAAGGAAGGATATGCTTGCCATAGAGGGAGTGCAACGAAGGTTCACCAGACTAGTTCCTGGGATGGGGGGATTGCCCTATGAGGACAGATTGAGTAGACTAGGCTTATATTCTCTAGAGTTTAGAAGAATGAGAGGTGATCTCATTGAAACATACAACATTCTTACAGGGTAGATGCAGGGAGGATGTTTCCCCTAGCTGGGTAGTCTAGAACCAGGGGTCACAGTCTCAGAATAAGGTATCAGCCATTTAGAACTGAGATGAGGAGAAATTTCTTCACTCAGATGGTGGTGAATCTTTGGAATTCTCTACCCCAGAGGGCTGTGGAGGCTCAGTCATTGATATTCAAGACAGAGATCGATAGATTTTTGACTATTAAGGGAATCAAGGGATATGGGGATAGTTCAGGAAAGTGGGGATGAGGTAGAAGATCAGCCATGATCTTATTGAAAGGCAGAGCAGGCTCAAAAGGCCAAATGGCCTACTCCTGCTCCTATTTCTTATGTCCTTATCTGTTTCTATCATTTAGAGAAGTGAGTAATGTATAGCAAAAGCTACCTAGTCTGATTAACTTCTGGAACTACACCATTGTGTAGTTTTGTGTAGGAATTGCATTACACCAGCCAAACTATTAATTGTATTCCACTGTCCTACTGGCTCTCCATACTCTTCAATATTCTTCTTTTTCAAGCAACTATCCAATTCCCTTTTAAAAATGCTCATGGATACTGCTTCAACAATGGTTTATCATTGACCATTCTACATTCTAACACGCTATGGAAAGAATGTTTTTCTTACCTCCTCAATTTTTTTCAGTATCCTAAATTTGTGTCCTCTTGTTACCATCTCACTGACCAGTGGAAACAATCTATCACTATCCCTGTCATAATCCTTCATAATTTTAAAGCCCTCAATCAGGTCATTCCTCAACCTTGTAGTCACACAAAGCAGCTTCTATCATACTAAGTTTAACAATATATTTGATGATCATACACTTCCATTATCCTATTTTCCATCTGCATCAGCACTCTAGCTCTCAATACTGCCCTGGTTGAACTATTGTTGCAAATAATTTGAAAGGCTATCTTCCAATAATAATTTGATGAATTAACTTTTATAATGAATCTATTTAATGACACTGCAAGATTCTTTGAACTGCTGATGTGGGTCTACCAAGTAGTTTTGTATTCCTCTCTCTGACAAGAAAATTTTGAGTAATATCTCTAGACCAGTTCAAACAAGTTCAGTATCAGCCTTCAAAATTCATAATTCATCATCTCAACAATGAAGAAGTCAACCAACCACATAATATAGCTTGAGGGTTTTACCGTTGTCCATTTTAATCATATGCATCTTCACACGTCCACAAATGTATACCTAGGTTCGACATGATTACCCTGTGTATTTTCAAATGATAGTACAAGTACAGTTAATCCTCTTATTGGGACTCATCCAGTTACCTACTCAATGTTAATTAAAGCAGATGGTTTCGTTTTAGGTATTCTGCCTTCACCCTCTTTCTCCCTCCCCGCCCTGCCCCCCCCCCCCCCCCCACAAGAAAAATGGAAAATAGACTCCTTTATCTCCTTTAGCAGATTATATTTTGTTACTTTTTAACAAAATATCCCAACATTTATCATTGGTTCTACACTTTTTCTGATACGTTTACATTCATGTGCACCTTCAACACAATTGTAATAGGCTCAAAGAAACTACAAGAAATATATGGAAGAAAACATAGCATAAAATCTGAACATGGTCGTAGATCTGGTTGGAAGGGGGTAGGCATCATGGGCCTATTCAAAATTCTCATAATTATATCTGTCCTAGTTTGATAATGAAACTGGAGTCATGAAATATCTGTAATCCATACATCCATTACAGCATTATACATACATAAACCAACCTCCCATCACTCACTCTCCAAACTTACAATGAAGAATGACAACTTGACTGAGGTACTGAAATGCTGCCGGTGCCCATGAAACTGTACCCCAGCATGTGTCTGTACCTTCAGGAGAGGTTGACAGAAAAAGAAGAAAAATTGAAAAAAATAGAGCAACTGAACTAAATTACTGGCCAATAATATGCGTTTATATAATTAATAAAAAATAATATGTTGTAGTAAAAGGAAAACTTCACTAATTTTATCAAAGTATCTTGTTTAATTGTAGTTCGCTAATCAATATTATGACTCCCGTTCTACTGATCCTAAACATTTTTTTAAAGTCAGTAGCCAAAACTGGGACCATAAGATGTCTTGTTCTACTTTCTCAGCATGCTTAGTGGATTGGTGGCATGAACAAGCTGATCTGATACTTAGGCTGTATATACCTGATAGCGCTACCATTGCCAGCAGACATGCCTTCACCAGCACTGCTGCAAGGAAAAAGGAGGCCCTGCTGGTTATTTTTTTTGCATAACCCACAATATAAAGAAAGAAATTGCATATATATGGCATTTCATTACATAGAGTCATAACGGCACAGAAGGAGGCCATTCGGCCCATCGAGTCCATGCCAGCTCTCTGTAGAGCAATCCAGTCAGTCCCATTCCCCCGCTCTATCCCCATAGCCCAGCACGTTTATTTCCCTCAAGTGCCTATCCAGTCTCCCCTTGAAAACATTGAGTGTCTCCGCTTCCACCACTTCCGTCGGCAGCGAGTTCCAGGTCCTCATCACTCACTGCATAAAAAAGCTTTTCCTCACATCCCCTGCTGTATCTCTTGCCCAAACCTTAAATCTGTGTCCCCTAATCAACTAGTGGGAACAGCCTTTCTCCGTCTAGCCTATCCAAACCCGTCATAATCTTGTACACCTCGATCAAATCACCCCTCAACCTCCTTTGCTCTAATGAAAACAAATCCAGCTCCTCCAACCTGTCCTTGTAGCTAAGATCCCCCATCCCCGGAACCATTCTGGTAAATCTCCTCTGCACCCTCTCAATGGCCTTCAAATCCTTCCTAAAGTGTGGTGACCAGAACTGGACACAATACTCCAGTTGTGGCCTAACCAGCGCTTTATAAAGGTTCAGCATAACTTCTCTACTTTTGTACTCAATACCTCTATTTATTAAGCCCAAGATCCTATATGCTTTGCTAACCACTCTCTCAATATGTCCTGCCACCTTCAGGGACCTATGCACATTAACTCCCAGGTCCCTCTGTCCCTGCACACTCTTTAAAACTGTGCCATTAAGTATATATTGCCTCTCCCTGTTCCTTCTGCCAAAATTCATCACCTCACACTTCTCTGTGTTAAATTCTATTTGCCACTTGTCTGCCCATTTTGCTAGCCTTTCTATGTCCTGTTGCAGTCGATTGATATCATCCTCACTGTTCGCCACACCCCCAAGTTTGGTGTCATCGGCAAATTTAGAAATTCTACTCTGTATTCCAATATCCAGGTCATTTATATATATCAAAAAAAGCAGTGGCCCCAGCACTGACCCTTGGGGAACACCACTGTCTACCATCCTCCAGTCTGAAAACCAGCCATTTACCACAACTCGTCAATTGCTGTCCTTAAGCCAATTCCTTATCCAAGCTGCCACTGACCCACCTATTCCATGAGCCTCAATTTTGTTAACCAGCCTTCTATGTGGTACTTTGTCAAACACCTTCTGAAAATCCATGTGGACAACATCCATGTATAAGGGAACGGTAGCGCAGTGGTAATGTCACTGGGCTAGTAATCCAGAGGCCTGGACTAATGATCATGAGACCACAGCAGCTGGGGAATTTAAATTCAGTTAATTAAATACATTTGGAATTTTTAAAAAAGCTAGTATTACTAATGGTGACCATGAAACTATCGGATTGTCATACAAACCCATCTGGTTCACTAATGTCCTTTAGGGAAGGAAATCTGCCATCCTTACCTGGTCTGGCCTATATGTGACTCCAGACCCACAGCAATGTGGTTGACTCTTAACTGTCCTCTGAAATGGCCTAGCAAGTCACCCAGTTGTAACTAACCACTACGAAACAAAATAATAAGAATGAAACCGGACGGACCACCCGGCATCGATCTTGGCACCGACTACGGCAACGACACACCCAGCTCAGTCGACCCTGCAAAGTCCTCCTCCCCAACATCTGGGGACTTGTGCCAAAATTGGGAGAGCTGTCCCACAGACTAATCAAGCAACAGCCTGACATAGTCATACTCACAGAATCATACCTTTCAGTCAATGTCCCAAACTCCTCCATCACCATCCCTGGGTATGTCCTGTCCCACCAGCAGGACAGACCCACCAGGGATGGTGGCACAGTGGTATACAGTCGGGAAGGAGTGGCCCTGAGAGTCCTCAACATTGACTCCGGACCCCATGAAGTCTCATGGCTTCAGGTCAAGCATGGGCAAGGAAACCTCCTGCTGTACTCCTTGAACACCACTTGGAAGAAGCACTGAGAGTAGCAAGGGCACAGAATGTACTCTGGGTGGAGGACTTCAATGTCCATCACCAAGAGTGACTCGGTAGCACCACTACTGACTGAGCTGGCCGAGTCCTGAAGGACATAACTGCCAGTCTGGGCGTGCAACAGGTGGCGAGAGAACCATCATGAGGGAAAAACCTACTTGACCTCGTCCTCACCAATCTACCTGTCACAGATGCATCTGTCCATGATATCATTGGTAGCAGTGACCACCGCATAGTCATTGTGGAGACGAAGTCCTGACTTCACACTGAGGACACCCTCCATCGTGTTGTGTGGCACTACCACCATGCTAAATGGGATAGATTCAGAACAGATCTAGCAGCTCAAAACTGGGCATCCATGAGGCGCTGTGGGCCATCAGCAGCAGCAGAATTGTATTCCACCACAATCTGTAACCTCATGGCCCAGCATATCCCTCACTCTACCATTACCATCAAGCCAGGGAACCAACCCTGGTTCAACAACGGCAACATGTTCCCGTAAAGGTCAAGGGTGGGACCAACAAGCCCAGGGAACCCTGGATGTCAAGGGATATACGAGAATGGATTAGGAAAAAAAGGGAGGCTTTTGGCAGATACAAAGGACTAAAAACAGTGGAAGCCCTAGAGGACTATAGAAAGTGCAAGGGGTTACTTAAAAAAGAAATTAGGAGAGCAAAGAGGGGGCATGAAATAACACTGGCGGGCAAAATAAAGGAAAATCCCAAGGTGTTTTATAAGTATATTAAGGGCAAGAGGATAACCAGGGAAAGAGTAGGGCCCATTAGGGACCAAAGTGGCAATCTGTGTGTAGAGCCAGAAGATGTAGGTGGGGTTTTAAATGAATATTTTGCATCTGTGTTCACTATGGAGAAGGACAATGTAGGCATAGAAATCAGGCAGGGGGATTGTGATATACTTGAACAAATTAGTATTGAGAGGGAGGAGGTACTAGCGGTTTTAGCGGGCTTAAAAGTGGATAACTCCCCAGGCCCTGACGAGATGTATCCCAGGCTGCTGTGTGAGGCAAGGGAGGAGATTGCAGGGGCTCTGACACAAATTTTCAGAACCTCTCTGGCCACAGGGGAGGTGCCAGAGGACTGGAGAACAGCTAATGTAGTACCATTATTCAAGAAAGGTAGTAGGGATAAACCAGGGAATTACAGGCCAGTGAGCCTAACATCAGTGGTAGGGAAATTATTGGAAAAAATTCTGAGGGACAGAATTAGTCTCCACTTGGAGAGGCAAGGATTAATCAAGGATAGTCAGCATGGCTTTGTCAGGGGGAGATCATGTCTGACCAATTTGATTGAATTTTTCGAGGGGGTGACTAGGTGTGTGGATGAGGGTAGTGCAGTTGATGTGGTCTACATGGACTTCAGTAAGGCTTTTGACAAAGTCCCGCATGGGAGACTGGTCAAGAAGATAAAAGCCCATGGGATCCAGGGCAACTTGGCACATTGGATCCAAAATTGGCTTAGTGGCAGGAGGCAGAGGGTGATGGTCGAAGGTTGTTTTTGTGACTGGAAGCCTGTGTCCAGTGGTGTACCGCAGGGATCGGTGCTGGGTCCACTGTTGTTTGTAGTGTACATTAATGATTTAGATATGAATGTAGGAGGTATGATCAGTAAGTTTGCAGATGACACGAAAATTGGTGGGGTGGTAAATAGCGAGGAGGGAAACCTCAGGCTACAGGACGATATAGACGGGTTGGTCAGATGGGCAGAACAGTGGCAAATGGAATTTAACCCTGAAAAGTGTGAGGTGATGCATTTTGGAAGGACTAACAAGGCAAGGGAATACACAATGAATGGTAGGACCCTAGGAAGGACAGAGGATCAGAGGGACCTTGGCGTGCACGTACATAGATACCTGAAGGCAGCAGGACAGGTAGATAAGGTGGTTAAAAAGGCATATGGGATACTTGCCTTCATTAGCCGAGGCATAAAATATAAGAGCAGGGAGGTTATGATGGAACTGTACAAAATGCTAGTTAGGCCACAGCTGGAATACTGTGTGCAGTTCTGGTCGCCACACTATAGGAAGGATGTGATTGCATTGGAGAGGGTGCAGAGGAGATTCACCAGGATGTTACCTGGGCTGCAGCGCTTCAGCTATGAAGAGAGACTGGACAGGCTGGGGTTGTTTTCCTTAGAGCAGAGAAGGCTGAGGGGGGACCTGATTGAGGTGTAGAAAGTTATGAGGGGCATAGATAGGGTAGATAGAAAGGAACTTTTCCCCTTAGTAGAGGGGTCAATAACCAGGGGGCATAGTTTCAAGGTAAGGGGCAGGAGGTTTAGAGGGGATTTGAGGAAAAACTTTTTCACCCAGAGGGTGGTTGGAATCTGGAACTCACTGCCTGAAAGGGTGGTAGAGGCAGGAACCCTCACAACATTCAAGAAGCATTTAGATGAGCACTTGAAACGCCATAGCATACAAGGCTACGGACCAAGTGCTGGAAAATGGGATTAAAATAGACAGGGCTTGATGGCCGGTGCGGACACGTTGGGCCGAAGGGACTCTTTCTGTGCTGTATAACTCTATGACTCTATGACTATAACAAGGAGTGCAGAAGAGCATGCCAGGAGCAGCACCAGGCGTATCTAAAAATGAGGTGGCAACCTGGGGAAGCTGCAACACAGGACCACATGCATGCTAAAAAGTGGAAGCAGCATGCTATAGACAGGGCTAAGCAATCCCACAATCAACGGATCAGATCAAAGCTCTGCAGTCCTGCCACATCCAGTCGTGAATGGTGGTGGACCACTGAACAACTAACAGGAGGAGGAGGCTCCAAGAATATCCCCATCCTCAATGATGGTGGAGCCCAGCACGTGAGTGCAAAAGACAAGGCTGAAGCGTTTGCAACCAACTTCAGCCAGAAGTGCTGAGTGGATGATTCATATCGGCCTACTCCCGAGGTCCCCACCATCACAGAAGCCAGTCTTCAGCCAATTCGATTCACTCTACGTGATATCAGGAAACAGCTGAGCACACTGGATACAGCAAAGGCTATGAGCCCGACAACATCCCGGCTATCATGCTGAAGACTTGTGCTCCAGAACTAGCTGCGCCTCTAGCCAAGCTGTTTCAGTACAGCTACAACACTGGCATCTATCCGACAATCTTTCTAACTGCCCTTTATCACACCTCGGCAGAGAGATAATCACGGCAATCAAAGGTGTGGATGGTATCCAAACATTATCTCTCTGCCGAGGTGTGATAAAGGGCAGTTAGAAAGATTAACTGTAATCATCTGGCAGTGTTCTCTGACTATATATGCTGTGCCTATATGCATCTCTTCACTTCACCTGACGAAGGAGCAGCGCTCCGAAAGCTTGTGATTTCAAATAAAGCTGTTGGACTATAACCTGGTGTTGTGCGACTTCTCACATTTGTCCACCCCAGTCCAACACCAGCATCTCCACATCATCAGCAAAGTGATGGAAGTGTCATCAACAGGGCTATCAAGCAGCACTTACTCACCAATAACCTGCTCACTGATGCCCAGTTTGGGTTCCGCCAAGACCACGCGGCTCCCGACCTCATTACAGCCTTGGTCCAAACATGGACAAAGGAGCTGAATTCCAGAGGTGAGGTGAGAGTGACTGCCCTTGACATCAAGGCAGCATTTGACCGAGTGTGGCATCAAGGAGCCCTAGTAAAACTGGTCAATGGGAATCAGGGGGAAAACGCTCCACTGGCTGGAGTCATACCTAGCACAAAGGTAGATGGTTGTGGTGGTTGGAGGTCAATCATCACAGCCCAGGACATCACTGCAGGAATTCCTCAGGGCAGTGTCCTCGGCCCAACCATCTTCAGCTGCTTCATCAATGATCTTCCCTCCAACATAAAGTCAGAAATGGGGATGTTTGCTGATGACTGCACAGTGTTCAGCATCATTCACAACTCCTCAGATAATGAAGCAGTCCATGCCCGCATGCAACAAGACCTGGATGACGTTCAGGCTTGGGCTGATAAGTGGCAGGTAACATTCGCACCACACAAGTGCCAGGCAATGACTATCTCCAACAAGCGAGAGTCTAACCACCTCCCCTTGGCATTCAATGGCATTACCATCGCCGAATCCCCCACTATCTACATCCTGGAGGTCACCATTAACCAGAAACTTAACTGGACCAGCCACATAAATACTGTGGCAACAAGAGCAGGTCAGAGGCTGGGTATTCTGTGGCGAGTGCCTCACCTCCTGACTCCCCAAAGTCTTTCCACCATCTACAAGGCACAAATAAGGAGTGTGATGGAATACTCTCCACTCGCCTGGATGAGTGCAGCTCCAACAACACTCAAGAAGCTCGACACCGTCCAGGACAAATCAGCCCGCTTGATTGGCACCCCATCCACCACCTTAAACATTCACTCCCTCCACCACCGGCGTACCATGGCTGCAGTGTGTACCATCTACAAGATGCACTGCAGCAACTCGCCAAGGTTTCTTCGGCAGCACCTCCCAAACCCGCAACCCACCTAGAAGGACAAGGGCAGCAGGTGCATGGGAACACCACCACCTCCAAGTTCCCCTCCAAGTCACACACCATCCTGACTTAGAAGTATATCGTCGATCCTTCATCATCGCTGGGTCAAAATCCTGGAACTCCTTACCTAATAGCACTGTGGGAGTACCTTCACCACACTGACTGCAGCGGTTCAATAAGGCGGCTCACCACCACCTTCTCAAGGGCAACTAGGGATGGGCAATAAATGCTGGCCTTGCCAGCGATGCCCAGATCCCATAAGCGAATAAAAAAAAAATCCATTGCAGTCCCTTCATCAATCCTTCATCAATCCTCCCTGTTACTTCATCAAAAAATTCAATTAGATTAATTAAACATGATCTGCCTTTTACAAATCCGTGGTGGCTCTCCTTAGTTAGCTTAAACCTCTCCAAGTGCCGATTAATTTTTTCCTTGATTATTGTTTCTAAAACTTTATCCACCACTGATGTTAAACTGACCGGCCTGTAATTACTAGGATTGTCCTTACACCCTCTCTTGAACAATGGTGTCACATTTGCCACTTTCCAACCCTCAGGCACCTCCCCCGCATATAGGGAAGATTGGAAAATTATGACAATCCTCACTACATATTAAAATGTTGCACACCCATTTTTGAAATCTATTTGCTATTATGGCAGCTAATTTGTATGAAGCTAGGTTCCACAAACAGCAAAAATTAGCTAATTGGTCAGTTTATTTTTGGTGGTATTGGTTGAAACAGGAATATTGGTTCAGGACACTGGGAGAGTTCCCTGTTCATCTTTGAATAATGCTGTGGAATCTTTTACGTCCACCTTAACATACAGATGGGGCCTTAGTTGCTGTAATATGGTTTCCACATGGTTTGTCTATGTGAATCTTCCCAAGCCATTGGGGCAGGTTTGGTAGTCAGAAACATGAATCATAATTGCAACTTTCAAATAACTATGTATGAGTATCTCCATAGCTGATCATATTCCCCTTTTCCTATACACTGGAAAAACTGTAGCAACAGTGACTCCTACATACACAACAGGTGTTTTATTCTGTACGATTCAGATACTCATAACCAACATGAAAATCACATCACCCAACACAGGCTGAACCAAAGCAATTATCTCTGTCCTTGAGCTAACTCACTTGAATACTTTCCAGTTCATACACACAGATACATCCTGCGCGTATAGAAACATTTCCTCTCCTATTCCCTCTTCTATGATTTATGGGCTCCACATCCTGTACAGGATAGCTTGGTTTGGAAAAAATGTACACACTTCATTTAGCAAAGGACAAACTTCTGTTTATCAGTATCTGATTTCACAGGCGCCATTAGAAAATAGACTCTAAAGACACTGATTTGAGATTGGCAGTGATGTGGAGCTGGGAGACCCATGTTGTACAATTAGCTCTGTTGGTCCCAAGTCAAGGAATATAGAGGTCTAGTAACTAAGGGTTAAATGCTGGATAAATGTCACTGTTAGTGAAGAGGTTCCAGGACAGATGGCTTTGCAAGCATTTCAAAGGTTAAAAATGAAGTTTTAAAATGTCAATCAACACAAACACAGTATAATCAATCGAGTAAAGCTTAGCGCAGTGATATGTGTGTGCCAACAGTGACATATTGCCTCTCCAGTTGTACATATTCTACCTCTGGAACCATCTCACTCTTTTAATGGATATACTGTACTTCTCACCTTAATTGATACTTTGTGAAATGTGGGTGACAGAGCATAACTGATTAAATGGATTCAAATAGGAAGAAAAACTTGCATCTATATAGTGCCTTTTGTGGCTTCAAGACACCCCAAAGTGCATTCATGGCCAATGAAATACTTTTGAAGTGTAGTCACTGTTGTAATTTTTGTCCAACAAAAAACTCGCGACCTAAAGAACAGATGGTGGGTGGAGAAAGCGCAGGAGATCCAGCAGCTAGCCGACAACCACGACGTGCGTGGATTCTTTAGCGCAGTCAAGACCATCTACAGCCCAAGCACCCAAGGTCCTACCCCACTGCGGGCCAAGAACGGAGAGGTACTCATCAAGGACAGAGAGGCAGTCAGTGCCCGCTGGAAGGAGCACTTCGAAGATCTCCTTAACCGAGACTCTGTCTTCAACGTGAGTGTCCTCAACTCCATCCCGCAGCATGCTATCCACCACCACCTCAGCACAACCCCAGCCCGGCATGAGGTTGAAAAGGCCATCCGACAACTGAAGAACAACAAGGCCTCAGGAGCAGATGGAATCCCTGCCGAGGCACTAAAGCATGGTGGAGAAGCACTACTGGCGTGAATTCATGAACTCATTTCTCTTATCTGGAGGGAGGAGAGCATGCCAGGGGATCTCAGAGACGTCGTAATTGTGACCATCTTCAAGAAAGGTGACAAGTCCGATTGCGGTAATTACAGAGGAGTTTCCCTGCTGTCTGCCACAGGGAAAGTCATCGTAAGAATCCTCCTCAATCGCCTTCTCCCAGTGGCCGAAGAGTTCCTCCCAGAGTCGCAATGCGGATTCCGCCCACTAAGGGGCACAATGGACATGATCTTCACCGCGCGTCAATTACAAGAGAAATGCAGGGAACAGCACCAACTGCTGTACATGGCCTTCTTTGATCTCACAAAGGCCTTCGACACTGTCAACCGTGAGGGATTATGGAGTGTCCTCCTCAAATTCGGCTGCTTCACAACGACATGCAAGCCGTGATCCTGACCAACGGTTCCACCACAGACCCAATTCACGTACGGACCGGGGTCAAGCAAGGCTGTGTCATTGCACCAATGCTCTTCTCGATCTTCCTTGCTGCAATGCTCCATCTCACCCTCAGTAAGCTCCCCGCTGGAGTGGAGCTAACTTACAGAACAAACGGGAAGCTGTTCAACCTCCGTCGCCTCCAGTCCAGATCCAAGGTAATCCCATCCTCTGTCGTCAAATTACAGTATGTAGACGACGCTTGCGTCTGCGCTCACTCGGAGGTTGAACTCCAAACCATCGTCAACACCTTCACCGAAGCGTACAAGAGCATGGACCTTACACTAAACATCTGTAAGACAAAGGTCCTCTACCAATCTCCCCCCAACCACACAGTACTGCCCCCCGATTATCAAAATCCACGACAAGGCCTTGGACAACGTGACCACTTTCCATACCTCGGGAGCCTACTGTCAACAAGGGCAGGCATCGATGACGAAGTCCAACACCACCTTCAGTGTGGCAGTGCAGCCTTCGGTCGCCTGAGGAAGAGAATGTTTGAAGACCAGGACCTCAAACCCGGCACTAAGCTCATGGTCTACAGAGCAGCAGTGATACCTGCCCTGCTGTACGCCTCAGAGACATGGACCATGTACAGCAGGCACCTCAAATCACTGGAGAGGTACCACCAATGCTGCAAATCCATTGGCAGGATAGGCGCACCAACGTCAGTGTTCTCGCTCAGGCCAACATCCCCAGCATCAAAGCTTTGACCAAGCTTGATTAGCTCCGATGGACGGGTCACATCGTCCGCATGCCCGATACGAGACTCCCAAAACAAGCGCTTTACTCAGAGCTCCGACACGGCAAGAGAGCCCCAGGTGGGCAGTGAAAATGCTTCAAGGACACCCTCAAAGCCTCCTTGAAAAAGTGCAACATCCTCACCGACACCTGGGAATCCCTGGCCCAAGACCGCACAAATTGGAGGAGAAGCATTCGGGAAGGCGCCGAACACCTCGAGTCTCTTCGCTGGGAGCAAGCGGAAGCCAAGCGCAAACAGCGGAAGGAGCGCACGTCAACCCAAGCACCCCACCCACCCGCCCCTTCAACCACCGTCTGCCCCACCTGTGACAGAGACTGTAGGTCCCGCATTGGACTCATCAGTCACCTGAGAACTCATTTTTAATGTGGAAGCAAGTCATCCTCGGTTCAGAGGGACTGCCTAAGAAGTAGGGGAACAACAGCAAGGTCCCACACACAGCAATAAGTTAAATGACCAGATAATCTGTTTTTAATTATGTAGATTGAGGATAAATGTTGGCCGGAACACCAGAAGAGCTCCCCTGTTCTTTAAAAAGTGCTATGGGATCTTTTACCTGAGACGGCAGACGTAACCTTAATTTAGTGTCTCATCTGAAAGACAGCACCTCTGACAGTGCAGCAGTCCCTCAGTACTGCACTGGAGTGTTAGTCTAGATTATGTGTTTAAGTCTCTGGAGAAGGGCTTGAACCCATAACCTTCTAACTCACAGGCGAGAGTGCTACCGCTGAACCAACGCTGATAATACTTCCAGTAGAACATAAAACCTACTTTAACGAAATGATAACAAATGTAAATAAATTAATTACATGAACCACAACTTACATGAACTTTTATCCTCTGGATGCCATCTTCATCTTTCACTGCTGCTTTTCTCACCTATCCACAAGTGACACCTACGCTAAAGTACAGAACCATAGCTGAAGAGGTTTCTCTTCAATCCACCTGTGTAAGGTGCTGGCAGGTAGGGGTAAGGCGCCACGTGTACTGGCAGCCCTTCAGTATCTCACCCAATGATCATTCTTCACATGTGACCCTAGACAGTGAAAGTATGCAGACTATCCAATTATAGAGGGCATCAAAGTCAAACCCATTCCTTTTCTCACCTAACACACATGCACTTTCCAACTGCTGCCCCAAATGAGATGTTAATTCAGATGAGACTGGAAAAGAAACCTGGGACCTACTGGTCTGTGTGGCTTAATGCTACACCACTTGGTATCTTTACTCATGATGTCATCTGAGAAGCTGAAGTTTTTAAAATGTGTTTCTGCTACAGTTTCATTATTGATTACCAATGTTGGTTGTAAACCTGCCACATGACAATATGTTTTCCAGTCAAGAAAAAAATGATCCATCTAATTAACACCCAATTTCTTACAACATTACATTTCAACAATTACAATTTATTTGCTCTCCTAACTTCATAGAAAGATTATAGACCTCACAAAAACTTCGCTAATTTAATTTCAGAAGTGTCATTAACCATAATTTTCTTGTATATTAATAGCATAACAACAGGGTGCGCAGAAGAGACAACTGCAACCAGGACACTATTTTACGAAACTGACACAGGTGTTTGCTAAGAGACCAAAAAAGACCTGGAGAATTTCTGCTGGGTGTCAAGGAGTCATGGCTCACTTTAACAGGTGATGGCTGGCAAAGTTGGTAAAGTTGCGGTCTGGTAAATAGTTCAAGAGGCAGATGAAGAACTGTGGAAAGCATCAACATTCCTGCTCCATGTAGACTAAAAAAACTCTTCTCCCAACGTATCATTTGCTTTTGACAAATTGCTTTGGCTCATCACTCAACTCTTCTGATTGAAAATTTCTGGCAAGAGCACAACACAACCATGTTTCAAACCCTGTACCAAAATCAAAAGATTGTGCTTTGCTTCTTAGAGTGAGTATCCTTATACTGGGGTACACAGAGTATGTGGGCTTGACTGACCCAAGTTATACCACCAGCTCAGAATCACTCTCTGGCCAAGGAAAACAGTTCAATTCATCCAAGCACTCATGTGCAGAGCTCTGATCGCCAGCATCCAAATGCTAATTACATTTTAATGTTAGCAGTTGGCTCGTTGATATCATCAACATAATTAAAACAATATTTTTGTTAATGCTGCTTTGCATTGGCTGCAGTTATATCGCTGTGAATTCAAAGCCAAAATAGTGACAGTGTCTTGTGAGTGTTCTCACACTACTTTTTCTAGATTCCACTGGGGTGACCCCACACCCAAACTACACAGTTTACATTGATGTACGAAACATTGTATAACTGGCCTATAAGTAAAAGTATTGATCCTTTATCATCGCCTGGTCCACCGATAAAATGAAATGCAATGGCTGTATGCTCCTTCATCTCTGTAGTTTGACTCTATTTGCTGGAGGATGCATCAATGGGTCATGCATTATTCTGGCAGACTTTAGTCTACTCACTCACCAGCACAACTGAAGTTATACAATCCCAGTTAACAGTTAACGGAGAGGGGAAAATACTATAATCTTTTAAAATAGACAGAAACAAAATGAAAGCAAATGACGAATTCGTTTAATTTTTAGACATTATGGTTATCATGATGTACCTGATATTAAGTTTCATTGCGCCACTCGGAAATTCCGTCACAGGTCGAGTTTTATTGATGAACTGACACTTAATTCAGAAATTTTACAATAGGCTCCACAATTGGATTGCAGGTTTGACACAAGATGAAATATGTATACACGATGAAAAGGGTAAACGCCTGGTGAAAAATTTGCTTTGAAGAAAATGTTAAGCAAACGCCGAAATCACTTGGGTCCTGCAACTGGGTGACTGTAATGTAAAATGATACGTATCTAAACTGGTTCCAATAAAAACTGAACCACAACATTGCAGATCGAACTAGCCGCGAGCTATTCTGCAAGAGCTCATAAACTGGTTGTTTATGGACTCTTCCATCAGTCCAACTTTATTTTGCCTTTAGCGAACAGTGTCCAGATTCTTTTTCTCCCTTAGGTTCGGGGTAAGGATTATTGTTTTAATACATTGGTTGTGTTTCTTTAAATACTAGATTCTAAACAAATAACATAATGTATTAGTTCATGTGTGTCAGTGATTGATCAAATAATTATTTTTACATTAACTTCAAACATAAAGGATTTCTACCTCATAAAATGTCCTGTATACCATACTGGACCAGAAGTTTTGCCAGCCATCTGTGTGAGTCTAAAAATTAAGAGGATTTTTTTAAATTGCACCTTATAGAACTAAATCTTTGATAAAAAGACAAACTGCAGCAAGTTCTTTGGGTCTGTTGGTAAATAATTTGAAAGTATATCTTAACATATATTTCAACCTAATTCGCATTACATTAAAGAGGCGTTACATATAGAAACTGTCATGTGCAGCTGCTCAGGAGTTAGTCATATTTATTCACTGATAACCAATTGATAAGGTGTGGGGGGATGCTGTGTAGGATTTATTCATTAAGCTGATTTTTTTCTGGTAAATTTAAGGCATTTTGAAATTGTGTCCCGTGTTTTGAAAACTAAAACTAATCTCAACTATTGCAAACCTAAGAAAATGAATTCATTAATTTGTACCTGACTTCTTCCCCTTGCAAGCCTAGTACAGCGGGACCAATATGATCGAAAGCTCCATGGCGATGACATCCCCGGGTTACGTGTATCAGATGGAGCCTGAAAGTTATGACAGTCTGATGGAGAGGATAACTTTGGGCGATGCCTCCTGCATGCAGATGACTCCGCCGGTCTCTGCCGATCTTTCTGGGTTTCAGCCCAACGCCGAGCCGCCCCGGCTCCGTCACCCCGATGACATCCCGATGCTGTCCTGCGCCGATCACACCTATTCCGATGCTTTCGGCAACGATGCTTACGCCGCCTGGCACTACTACCCTCAGATCCCATTCCAGAACCCGTTCACTGGGGTGTACGATTACTCCTACGAGCCCGCTTTCATCCGCAAGCGCAACGAGAGGGAGAGGCAGAGGGTGAAGTGCGTCAACGAGGGCTACGCGCGGCTGCGGCAGCATCTCCCGCAGGAGTTCTCCGAGAAAAGACTCAGCAAAGTGGAAACTCTGCGAGCCGCGATCAAGTACATCAAAGAGTTGCAGTCTCTGCTCCGGATGCCCGGGGACCACGTGGAGCGGGAGCCGGCCGGGGACGCCGTTTCCCAGGCAACCGTAGCCGTGGAAACCGCGAGGGCTGCAGCCTCCGAGGGATACTCAGTTTACAGGGTAACCGGCAGCTCCCCATCAAAGTAACCCGAGGCAACGTGAAGATACACCGGTGTCTATGGAAACCATTGGGGATCAGCAGGGCAGGGAGAATCGAAGCACCATCTCTCACATCTCATCTCCATGGTGAACCAGAAGGATACTGAAGACCTGGGTGCCAAGGGTCCAATAGTTTGTAACTATTAAACACGGGAAGGAAATGCAATAGAGGAGGGAACGTGTCAGTTACTGCGGTAACTGAAATTGCAAAATCACTTTCCAACACGCTAATCTGCTTCTTGGCTTTAAATCCAAATTCTCCATCTAACCACTGATTCACAAGGGAGATCGTCTATAACGTTCTGTCCAGCAACAAACAATGAAATGGCCAGGTCTAGTTATTTAAATAAATTAAGTTGAACTCAAATGTCTTTATTTTGCTATTTATATTTTAGAGGTCGCTTGTCCCTTTGTTCACATTCAGCAGTACAGGGCAATTTGGGAAATAGCAATTGTAAGTTGGTGATCTTAATATTCCGGTTTTCTTCCCCACAAGTAGTCTGAATGCGGCTGTGTTTCTGCAACACACAAGGCACCTTCCTCACTGGTTGCATTTTCTCACTATAACTTGAAAGTTAAGTCGGGATCTTAAGTAGGGTACACAGGACATTAGACGCAGGGCAGCCAGGATTGGGCTCACATCCCAAGAACACATTTTAAAAACATTTTAATTTATCCCAGTAAGATAAACAACTGACATCTCTTTTAAGAATATCTTGCTGTAATGTAACGGAATCCGGAGTAATAAACGAATGGAAGCTTTTGTTGCTCTTGTTTCTTCTCCTCTTGACGTGTTTTATTACTCATTTACTCTAAGACCCAATAAAGAAATTAGAAACAAGAACAAGAACATAAACACAATCTGTAAACGAACAAATTCTAGAAGAACGCGGCCAATCAGACGAACGTTGTGGAATTAACATGTTAACAAGTTAAAGTTCCTGATGATCGTGGTCTGAATCCAGAATGGAGTCGCCTTAATTACTGGTTTGTTATTGGAGATAATAATCGCGCAATTAAATGAATTACATTTAATTATAAGGAGACGAGTTCGGTCTAACGCAGATCTTCAACATTATTGATATTTTTGGTATAATTTATTCTTACTAAAACAGACCTCTAAAAATTCCAATCTCTCTGTCCGACCGCGAGTGATTTTATTTCCCTTTAAAACCTCTGACTCTGAGTATATTAAAAAAGACATGGCTTTACTCTGACACCAGATCACGTAAGGACAACTGGGCTTTATTGGACCGCTGATACAACAGGCTCGGCGAATTCGTTCTCGGGAGTTTCCTTCCGAGAGGAGCGGCAGCAGTCTAGTGACACTATGAAACGGGGCCGGGTGGAATTGAACCAGAATGAATCTGAGCCTTGGAACTGACAGAAATGTCCACACACACCCACGACCCACATAATGAATGCGTCATGTACAATATTGTTGATTGTAGTTTTTCACAAAGCTTGTAGCATCTGTGTAAAGCTGCGCTCTCTGCTTTCTGAACCGTGACTGCTTTAACAGGTCACGGGATAAACAAGCCGCAAGCGCTTTTCTGTTACTCTTACCTTTCTTCCGAAAAATGCCCTGTTGTATTTGTTATTTAACTTTTAAAGCTGTAGGTTGTTTATGAGCACCTACTCCCAGGTACTACATTAAACTAAGATCAATAGGATTATTGAAAGGATTTTGTTATTAATAAAGAATCCTTATTTGCACTAGAATTTTGTTGAAAACTGTGGAGATGGTAATGTGTGTTTGTTTTGTTATTCCACTTAGTTCAATCCATGTCTTTTAAAATTAAAACGATTCTTTAAACCCCATTTATCAATAGCACTTTCTTCGTAGCTTCGGGTAATTGTCTCAGAATGTATCATCATTATATAGCTTTTCAAATCATTAGATGGATTACAATTCATGCTTATCAATCTCTATGTGATAAACCCCCGAGGTCGTAATTAACTAACCAATGCCAAGTGGCCAATCAAACTCTTATCTGGACCTACCTTCCAGCTTTTGATTTGTAGAAATAAATAAATATCATGCTCGGATTTATATAGCGGTGAATCGCGTCCAAACGTTTCAAAGTGCTCCGTACAATGTTTTTTTTATAGATGTAGTGATTATTATAGACAAAATAACGTCCACTGAGTATTTAAAGGAATGTGAATTTGGTCTCTCTCTTATTACATGCAAATACCCCTCTATCCAATATACTGAGGTTGACCCCGATATTCCCGGACTTATGAAGACTGCACAAACCATATTAGTCACTTTCTAGAAGCATCTGTATTGATAAAAAAAAGTCACGGGACAATAGCTCAAAATAGTTTAAAAATTGTCCATATATTTATAAAACAATTCTTCGTTCTGCGTTTTCAGATGGCCCAGGTAAAGCCAGTGGGAAAGTCACACTGGCGGCATGCGATAGGTGACCCTAAAGCGAAAATACTAAACCTTAAAGTGTTACTTGTTTTCTCAGGTACGAGGATGTCAATGGATATTTTAAAATGTTGAGACGTGAACGGTGATAAAATAATCATGTTGATTTTCTGTTGCTGAAAATGTCAACTTCGGAATTGTTTCGAGAAATGGTTGACAGCACATTGTAAAACAGATGAAGAGGATTATCAGTGTTAGGCAAACCCGTACAACGCGTGCTCGTGTTCCTTTTCCCGAAGACAAATGTTCTGATAACCGTTTTATTCAAATATAACTATGAAGTGGCATGATCTAAAATGGAGATAGAGTTGAAGTTAAATATTTTAATACCAAAAAGTGAAAATCAACCGTGGGCTATTTAACATTTATTTGTAATGTAGAAAACTGGTTTTATGATTTTAAAACGTAGTTAATTATAAATAGGGGAGGCAGAAATAGAGGATCTGAAACTGCACGACAAGTTAGCCAGATTCACACCAAGACAGAAGCACCAAGCTCACTTGTGGTAGGATAGGATCCCAAGTACATAACAAAAATCACAAAATCTCTTCATGGGAATTTAGCGGAGATTTCCTTCTCTTTATACCGTGTGACACAAAGCATTGGATAATCAACTCGGCAGCAATGGGAAGCAAAACGTTTCCATTAACAGCTCTGGGCTTGCTGGGTCTGGCCATCATCCACCGCGGGTTCGTGACATAAGTAAATATGGCCTGGACATCTTTTGGAAAAGTTATCAAGACCATTGTGAAGGTACAGAAGAGATTTACTAGGATGATAGAATCATAGAATGGTTACAGCACAGAAGGAGGCCAGTCGGCCCGTCGAGTCCGTGCCAGCTCTCTGCAAGAGCAGCTCAGCTAGTCCCACTCCCCTTTCCCTTAGCCCTGCAAATATTTTTCATTCAGGTACTTATCCAACTCCCTTTTGAAAGCCACAATTGAATCTGCCTCCACCACACTTTCAGGCAGTGCATTCCAGATCATAACCACTCGCTGCATAAACAAGATTTTCCTCATGTCGCCTTTGGCTCTTCTGCCAATCACCTTAAATCTGTATCCTCTGGTTCTCGACTCTTCTGCCAATGGGAACAGTTTCTCTCTATCTACTCTGTCTAGACCCCTCATGATTTTGAACACCTCTATCAAATCTCCTCTCAAACATCTCTGCTCTAAGGAGAACAACCCCAGCTTCTCCAGTCTATCCAGGTGACTGAAGTCCCTTGTCCCTGGAACCATTCTCGTGAATCTTTTCTGCACCCTCTCTAAGGCCTTCACATCCTTCCTAAAGTGCGGTGCCCAGAATTGGACACAAAACCAGTGTTTTATAAAGGTTCATCATAACTTCTTTTTGTACTCTATGCCTCTATTTATAAAGTTCAGGATTCTGTATGCTTTTTTAACCACTTTTTCAACTTGCCCTGCCATCTTCAACGATTTGTGCACATATACCCCCAGATCTCTCTGTTCATGCACCCCCTTTAGAATTGGACACTTTAGTTTATATTGCCTCTCCTCGTTTTTCCTACCAAAGTGTATCACTTTGCAATTTTCTGCATTAAATTTCGTCTGCCATATGTCCGCCCATTCCACCAGCCTGTCTATGTCCTCTTGAAGTCTATCACTATCCTCCTCACTGTTCACTATACTTCCAAGTCTTGTGTAATCTGCAAATTTTTAATTGTGCCCCCCTGTACACCCAAGTCCAAGTCATTAATATATATCAAGAGAAGCAGTGGTCCTAGTTCCGACCCCTGGGGAACACCACCTTCCTCCACTCCAAAAAACTGTTCACCACTACTAGCTGTTTCCTGTCACTTAGCCAATTTCATATCCATGCTGCCACTGTCCCTTTTATTCCATGGGCTTCAACTTTGCTGGCAAGCCTATTATATGCACTTTATCAAATGCCTTTTGGAATTCCATGTACACCGCATCAACTGCATTGCCCTCATCAACCCTCTCTGATACCTCATCAAAAAACTCTATCAAGTTAGTTAAACATGATTTGCCTTTGACAAATTCATGCTAGCTTTACTTAATTAATCCACACTTGTCCAAGTGACTGTTCATTTTGTCCCGGATGATCGTTTCTAAAAGTTTCCTCATTACCGAGGTTAAACTGACTGGCCTGTAGTTGCTGGGTTTATCCTTACACCCCTTTTTGAACAAGGGTGTAACATTTGCAATTTTCTAGTCCTCTGGCACCACCCCCGTATCTAAGGAGGATTGGAAGATTATGGCCAGTAACTCCACAATTTCCACACTTACCTCCCTCAGCATCCTAGGATGCATCCCATCTGATCCTGGTGACTTAGCCACTTTAAGTACAGCCAGCCTTTCTAGTACCTCCTCCTTATCAATTTTTATCCCATCCAGTATCTCAACTATCTCCTCTTTCACTATGACTTTGGCAGCATCTTCTTCCTTGGTAAAGACATGCAAAGTATTCATTTAGTACCTCAGCCATGCCCTCTGCCTCCATGTATAGGTCTCCTTTTTGGTCCTTAATCAGCCCCACCCCTCCTCTTACTACCCATTTATTATTTATATGTCTATAGAAGACTTTTGGATTCCCTTTTATGTTAGCTGCCAGTCTATTCTCATACTCTCTCTTTGCCCCTCTTATTTCCTTTTTCACTTCAGCCCATTGTTCGATTACAGTTTTGCCTGTCAATCTTTGATTCCAGTTTATCCGGGCCAGATTCATTCTCATCCCACTGAAATTGACCTTCCTCTAATTAAATATTTTTACTCTAAATTGCTCCTTGTCCTTTTCCATAGCTAATCTAAACCTTATGATACTATGATCACTGTTCCATAAATGTTCCCCTACTGACACTTGCTCCACTTGACCCACCTCATTCCCCAGAACCAGATCCAGCAATGCCTCCTCCCTCGTTGGGCCAGAAATGTACTGATCAAGAAAGTTCTCCTGAACACACTTCAGAAATTCTTCCCCCCTTCTGCCTATCCTATCTATTGCTATCTCAGTCTATATTAGGATAATTGAAGTCCCCCATTATCACTACTCTATAGTTCTTGTACTTCTCTGTAATTTCCCTGCAAATTTGCTCCTCTATATCCTTCCCACTAGTTGGTGGCCTGTAGAATACACCTAGTAGTGTAATGGCACCTCAATTGTTTCTTAACTCTAACCAAATAGATTCTGTCCTTGACCCCTCCAGGACATCCTCCCTCTCCAGCACTGTAATATTATCCTTAATCAATACTGCCACCTCACCTCCTTTCTTTCCTGATAGAGATTTACTGGGGTGAGGTCAGGGATGAAAGGCTAGCAAAACTTTTCACTGGAACAGAGAAGCTTAAGAGATCTGATAGGGGCTTTGATAAGGGAAACATTATTTCCACTGGTTGTGAAACAGTAACTAGAGGACAAAAATTTAAGATTATCACCCAAAGAACCAAGGGAGCGGTTTAGATACTTCTTTAATGCAAAATGTTGTCAGGGTATGGAACACCCTACCAGAAACTTATGTCAAACACAATTCAGAATAGCTTTTAATAGGGGTGTGGATAAATATTTGAAAATTAAAAAAAAATTTTTTACGGGGAAAGGGAACAGAAATGTGCACAGGCACGATGGGCTGAATGACATCCTTCTGTAAAATTCTACGATTCTATGAAACTGTTACCGTGATCCTGACCAATCCAAATCCACAGAGCGGCAATCACCATCACAGCAAGTGTGATTTGTCGTTGCTTATTCAATTGAAGAAATTACCTGTTGTTTAAAGGGAAAAGCCCCAATGGTATTTTTAGGCTCGGGTTGTACTGGTAACCATAGAACTGGTTCACATTTGGCTGTATTTAATTTGTACTGCCTGGCTGGAATCACGCTCTCCTCCTTGGAAGGAGACAAATCCACTCCCCAATGGTAAATTTGAAGTGTGTTTTTTAGAGTGCGGATAGTGTGTCTGCTTTGTCAAACATTTTTTAGGAACTTTGCTTTGGTTTGTAAAGTACACTGGAGGTCCAGTGAGCCCCACGAACATTTTTTAAATCTGGGTTGACACCACCCTGGAGTTATACTCAATGCGATGTCACACCAAAGGATTGTGAGACGGTCTCCCTAAGGGACTCATATCACTGCATTCCGCTGTCATCTCGGGATCTGACTCCGGTGATACTGTCACTTTTGCAACTTTATATCGGCTGTATAACTGCACCTTATTCTCCATAGAGATCTGAGCATGTAGTTGAACGGAGGGGCTTATTACTGTAGGCATTTTAAATGGTCTCAAATTTATTAAACAATTCATGTCACTGGAAAAAGCTCTCTGAGATCTTAAAGTTAAAAGCCTGAGTTCCCTATACAATGTAGAGTTACACGATTGCGAACTCAGTCTTATAGTTACGAAGAGGCAACAGAAAAGTGCACACCCTGGAACTGAAGCGAATTCCCGGTAGCTGACATTATATTATCCAAGATCACCATGGATCCACTGTCCCATGATCAATTGAAAATGGGTGAATCAATTTGAACAGAAAGTAAGTTACCAAATATATTTGAGCGACAGCTGGAGTCACTACAGTGCATCCCCGAGGCTGAGAAATACTTGGAAAGCACATTTCTAGAAGTGGTCACCCCGCAGCCTCAGAATGTGCAGGCAGAGAGGGAATAGGTGACCACCAGACAGAGAAGGAGGAGCAGGCAGGTAGGGCAGGAATCCCCAGAGTGCATCTCGCTCGCTAACCGGTTCACAGTTCTGGAAACTGGTGGGGGTGATGGTTCCTCTGGGGAGAGCAGCCAGAGCCAAGGCACCTTGGGTGGCTCAGCTGCACGGGGGGGGGGGGAGGAAGAAGAGTGGAAGAGCAATAGTGATAGGGGATTTATTAGTTAGAGGAACAGATAGGCCTTTCTGTGGATGCAGGCATGACTCCAGGATGGTATGTTGCCTCCCTGGTGCCAGGGTCAAAGATTCACTGAGTGGCTGCAGGACACTCTGAGGGGCGAGGGTGAACAGCCAGAGGTCATTGTCCATATTGGTACCAACGACATAGGCAGAAAGAGGGATGAGGTCCTCCAGGCAGACTATAGGGAGCTAGGAAAGAGATTAAAAAGCAGGACCTCAAAGGTAGTAATCTCCAGATTACTCCCGGTGCCATGTGCTAGAGAGTACAGGAATAGAAGGATAGAACAAATGAATGCGTGGCTGGAGAGATGGTGCAGGAGGGAGGGCTTTAGATTCCTGAGGCATTGGGACCGTTTCTGGGGAAGGTGGAGCCTGTACAAGCTGGACAAGTTACACCTCAACAGAGCCGGGACCAATGTTCTCGTGGGTAGGTTTGCTCGTGCTGTTGGGGAGGGTTTAAACTAGCTTGGCAGGGGGATGGGCACCAGCATATAGGAGTAGAAAAGAGGAATAAGGTGCATATAAGAGTGAGTGTGTTGGATAGTACTAGAGAAGAAAGTAGTACTAGTGGCGGAAGTAGTACCATATTAGATAGGAGCAGACTAAGAAAGACTACGAAAAATTCAAAAATGGGTTTAGAATGCTTGTACATAAACGCACAAAGTGTGGTGAATATGGTTGGTGAGCTACAAGCACAATTAGCCATGTGGCAATATGATGTGTGGCAATAACGGAAACGTGGCTTAAAAACGGTGAGGACTGGGCACTTAATATTTAACGGTACAAGATGTTCAGAAAAGATAGGAAGGAAAAAAGGGAGGTGGGGTGGCAGTGCTGATTAAGGAAGACATTGTAGTGTTGGAAAGGGAGGATGTTCTTGAGGGGACAAGGACAGAATCCATTTGGTTAGAGTTGAGGAGCAAAAAGGGTATGATCACGCTATTGGGGGTATTCTATAGGCCTCCAAATAGTGAGAGGGAGGTAGAGGAGCAAATCTGCAGGGAAATCGCAGAGATATGCAAGAGCTATAGAGTGGTGATATTGGGGGACTTTAATTACCCAAATATCAATTGGGATAATGCTAGGGTAAAGGGAAAGGAGGGGGAGGAATTTCTGAAATGTGTTCAGGAGAATTTCCTTGACCAGTATGTTCTTGGCCCAACTAGGAAGGAGGCATTGCTGGATCTGGTGCTGGGGAATGAAGTGGGCCAGGTCGATCAAGTGTCTGTGGGAGAACACTTGGGTACGAGTGATCATTGTATCATAAGATTTAGATTAGCAATGGAGAGGAGCAAGGAACAATCTAGAGTGGAAATTCTAAACTGGAATAGGGCTAACTTCAATGGCATGCGAAAGAATCTAGCCAGGGTAAAATGACAGGAAAAACTGTAACGGAACAATGGGTGATCTTTAAGGAGGAGATGTTCCAAGTACAGGCTAGGTATATTCCAACAAGAGGGAAGGGTAAGGGAACCAAAGCAAGGGCTCCTTGGATGACGAGGGAGATAGAGAAGATGATGAAAAAAAAAGGTGTATGATGCATGTCAGGTGAATTCTTTAAGGGAGAACCAGACCAAATACAATAAGTTGAGAGGGGAAGTGAAGATGAAAATAAGATTGGCAAAGAGAGAATATGAGAGTAGAATGGCGGTTAACATAAAAGGGAACCCAAAAATCTACCGGCATATAAACAGTAAGCGGGTAGTAAGAGGCGGGGTGGGGCCTATTAGGGACAAAGAAGGTGATATATGCTTAGAGGCGTAGGGCAAGGCTAGAATACTCAATGAGTACTTTGTATTGTTGTTTACTAAGGAGGTGGATGCTGACAAAACATCGGTAGAAGGGTCAGTGCTGGGGCCCCTGCTTTTTTGATATATATATATATATAAAAATGACCTGGATATTGGAATACAGAGTAGAATTTCTAAATTTGCCGATGAGACCAAACTTGGGGGGTGTGGCAAACAGTGAGGATGATACCAATCGACTGCAACAAGACATAGAAGGGCTAGCAAAATGGGCAGACAAGTGGCAGATGGAATTTAATACAAAGAAGTGTGAGGTGATGCATTTTGCCAGAAGGAACAGGGAGTGGCAATATACACTTAATGGCACAGTTTTAAAGAGTGTGCAGGGACAGAGGGACCTGGGAGTTAATGTGCATAGGTCCCTGAAGGTGGCAGGACATATTGAGAGAGTGGTTAGCAAAGCATATGGGATCTTGGGCTTCATAAATAGAAAAAAGAGAAGTCGCACAACACCAGGTTATAGTCCAACAGATTTATTTAAAATTACAAGCTTTCGGAGCTATCGCCCCTTCGTCAGGCAAAGTTACATAAATAGAGGTATTGAGTACAAAAGTAGAGAAGTTATGCTGAACCTTTATAAAGCACTGGTTAGGTCACAACTGGAGTATTGCGTCCAGTTCTGGTCACCACACTTTAGGAAGGATGTGAAGGCACTTGAGAGGGTGCAGAGGAGATTTACCAGATTGTTTCCGGGGATGGGGGATCTTAGCTACAAGGACAGGTTGGAGAGGCTGGATTTGTTTTCATTAGAGCAAAGGAGGTTGAGGGGTGATTTGATAGAGGTGTACAAGATTATGACGGGTTTGGATAGGCTAGACGGGGAAAGGCTGTTCCCACTAGTTGATGGTACAAGGACTAGGGGACACAGATTTAAGGTTTTGGGCAAGTGATACAGGGGGGATGTGAGGAAAAACCTTTTTACGCAGCGAGTGGTGAGGACCTGGAACTCGCCGCCGATGGAAGTGGTGGAAGCGGAGACACTCGATGTTTTCAAGAGACTGGATAGGCACTTGAGCGAAATAAACTTGCAGGGCTACGGGGATAGAGCGGGGGAATGGGACTGACTGGATTGCTCTACAGAGAGCTGGCACGGACTCGATGGGCCGAATGGCCTCCTTCTGTGCCGTTATGACTCTATGACTATATTTCTTTGGGAAATGCATGGGATCTGGGTTACAAAGAGTCAGACAGATTTTCCTCTTAAGCGCCTGGGCGTAAGAGCTTGATGGGGCAGAAGAATTTATTAGCTGCCAATATTAAATGTGCTGAAAACGGCAACAACAACAACAATAACAACAACTTCTTTTTATATAGTGCCTAAAACAAAATTTGTTATGGAGCCACATAGCGAGATATTAGGGCAGACGACCAAAAGCTTGGTCCAAGAGGTAGGTTTTAAGGAGCGTCTCAAAGGAGGTAGAGAGGCGGAGAGGTTCAGGGAGGGAATTCCAGAGCTTAGGGCCTAGGCAGCTGAAGGCATGGCATCCAATGGTGGAGTAATTGAAATGAGCGATGGTAAAGAGGCCAGAATTAGAGGAGCGCAGATATTTTGGAGCATTGTGGGGCTGGAGGAGATTGCAGAGATAGGGAGAGGCGAGGCCATGGAAGGATTTGAAAACAAGGATGAGAATTTTAAAATCGAGGCATTGCTTAACCAGGAGCCAATGTAGGTCAGCGAGCACAGGGGTGATGGGTGAATGGGACTTGGTGAGAGTTAGGATACACCGTGCCGCCCTCCCCCCACCCCTCACGGATTCATGACCTTCCACCCCCAACCCCCCCATTGTGTGTGGGTCATGGATTGTTAACAGGTTTATTGGGTATGAAGTGAATAGTGACAGTGTCGTGACTTCCAGATTTCGTCCAGTCCAATGATGTCACTTGCCACACGCACTGAGCTTTCCGAGAAATCAACCAGGTGTAGGGGGAGGAGAGGGAGAACGTGGTGCGGGTGTAAAGGGGTGGGGTTGGAAGAACGTGATCCGTCTTCCCATCTGGCTCACATTCTCGCTCTAATCTCCCCCCCCCCCCCACCACTTTAGACCTGAATCACCTTCTTCGCCATTCCCATTGTGCTCTCCGTACTCTTTACCTCCCCCCACCGAGTCCCTGTCCTCTTCTCCCTCTGCCCCACTCTCTCTCTGCCACATTCTCTCTCTCTGTCACTCTCTCTCTCTGTCACACACTCTCTCTCTGTCTCTCTGCCCCATTCTCTCTCTCTGCCATACTCTCTCTCTGTCACACACTCTCTCTGTCTCATTCTCTCTCTCTGCCACACTCTCTCTCTGTCACACTCTCTCTCTCCCCCTCTCTCTCTCCCTCTCCCCCACACTCTCTCCCTCTCCCCCACTCTCTCTCTCTCTCCCCACTCTCTCTCTCCCCCACTCTCTCTCTCTCTCCCCCACTCTCTCTCTCTCTCCCACTCTCTCACTGCCACACTCACTCTCTCTCTCTCTGCCCCACTCGCTCTCTCTCTCTCTGCCACTCTCCCTCCCTCTCTGCCACTCTCTCTCTCTCCCTCTCTGCCACTCTCTCTCTCTCTCTCTCTGCCCCACTCTCTCTCTTTGCCCCAATCTTTCTCCCCCACTCTCTCTCTCTCTGCCCCACTCACTCTCTTTCTCTGCCACACTCACTCTCTCTCTGTCTCCCTCTCTGCCACTCTCTCTCTCTCTCTCTGCCACACACTCTGTCTCTGCTCCACTCTCCCTCTCTGCCACACTCTGTCTCTCTCTGCCCCATTCTCTCTGCCCCACTCTCTCTCTCTCTCTGCCACTCTCTCTCTCTCTCTGCCACACACTCTCTCTCTCTCTCTGCCACTCTCTCTCTCTCTGCCACTCTCTCTCTCTCGGCCACACTCTCTCTCTCTGCCCCTCTCTCTCTCTCTCTCTGCCCCACTCTCTCTCTCTCTCTGCCCCACTCTCTCTCTCTGCCCCACTCTCTCTCTCTCTCTGCCCCCACTCTCTCTCTCTGCCCCACTCTCTCTCTCTCTCTGCCCCACTCTCTCTCTCTCTGCCCCACTCTCTCTCTCTCTCTCTCTGCCCCACTCTCTCTCTCTCTCTGCCCCACTCTCTCTCTCTCTCTGCCCCACTCTCTCTCTCTCTCTGCCCCACTCTCTCTCTCTGCCCCACTCTCTCTCTCTCTCTGCCCCACTCTCTCTCTCTCTGCCCCACTCTCTCTCTCTCTCTGCCCCACACTCTCTCTCTCTGCCCCACACTCTCTCTCTCTGCCCCACACTCTCTCTCTCTGCCCCACTCTCTCTCTCTGTCACACACACTCTCTCTCTGCCACACTCTCTCTCTCTGCCACACTATCTCTCTCTTTCTCTGCCACTCTCTCTCTTTCTCTCTCTGCCACTCTCTCTCTTTCTCCCTCTGCCACTCTCTCTCTCTGCCCCTCTCTCCACCACTCTCTCTTTCTCTCTGCCCCACTCTCTCTCTCCCTCTGCCCCTCTCTCTCCCACTCTCTCTCTCTCTGCCACACTCACTCTCTCTCTGCCACAATCTCTCTCTCTCTGCCCCTCTCTCTCTCTCTCTGCCCCACTCACTCTCTCAGCCTCTCTCTGCCACTCACTCTCTCTCTCTCTCTGCCCCACTCACTCACTCTCTCTGCCCCACTCTCTCTCTCTCTCTGCCACTCACTCGCTCCCTCTCTGCCACTCTCTCCCTCTCTCTCTGACACACACTCTCTCTCTCTCTCCCCCACTCTCTCTCTCTCTCTGCCACACACTCTCTCTCTGCCACACACTCTCTCTCTCTCCCCCACGCTCTCTATCTCTCTGCCACACACACTCTCTCTCACTGCCACACTCACTCTCTCAGCCTCTCTCTGCCCCTCTCTCTCTCTCTCTGCCCCACTCTCTCTCTCTCTGCCACACTCACTCTCTCAGCCTCTCTCTGCCACTCACTCTCTCTCTCTCTCTGCCCCACTCACTCACTCTCTCTGCCCCACTCTCTCTCTCTGCCACTCACTCTCTCTCTGCCACTCACTCTCTCTCTGCCACACTCTCTCTCTCCCTCTCTGCCACTCTCTCCCTCTGACACACTCTCTCTCTCTCTCTGCCACACTCTATCTCTCTGCCACACACACTCTCTCTCTCTGCCACACACACTCTCTCTCTCTGCCACACACTCTCTCTCTGCCACACACTCTCTCTCTGCCACACACTCTCTCTCTCTCTCCCCCACTCTCTCTCTCTCCCCCACGCTATCTCTCTGCCACACACACTCTCTCTCACTGCCACACTCACTCTCTCTCTCTCTCTGCCCCACTCGCTCTCTCTGCCACTCTCTCTCTCTCCCTCTCTGCCACTCTCACTCTCTCTGCCCCACTCTCTCTGCTCCACTCTCTCTCTCTCTGCCACTCTCTCTCTCGCTGCCCCACTCTCTCTCTCTCTCTGCCCCAATCTCTTTCTCCCCCACTCTCTCTCTCTCTCTGCCCCAGTCTCTCTCTCTGCCACTCTCTCTCTGCCTCTCTCTGCCACACTCACTCGCTCTCTGCCTCACTCTCTCTCTCTTTCTCTGCCGCACTCTTTCTCTCCCCCTCTGCCACTCTCTCCCTCTCCCTCTCTCTGCCACACACTCTCTCTGCCACACTCTCTCTCTCCGCCCCACTCTCTCTCTCCTCCCACACTCACTCTCTCTCTCTCCTCCCAAACTCACTCTCTCTGCCACATACTCTCTCTCTGCCCCACTCTCTCTCTCTCTCTGCTGCCACTCTCTCTCTCTCTCTGCTGCCACTCTCTCTCTCTCTCTGCCACACACTCTCTCTCTCCCCCACGCTCTCTCTCTCCCCCACGCTCTCTATCTCTCTGCCACACACTCTCTCTCTCTCTGCCACTCTCTCTCTCTCTCTGCCACTCTCTCTCTCTCGGCCACACTCTCTCTCTCAGCCCCTCTCTCTCTCTCTCTGCCCCACTCTCCCTCCCCCACTCTCTCTCTCTCTCTGCCCCACTCTCTCTCTCTCTCTGCCCCACTCTCTCTCTCTGCCCCACTCTCTCTCTCTGCCCCACTCTCTCTCTCTCTGCCCCCACTCTCTCTCTCTGCCCCCACTCTCTCTCTCTGCCACACTCACTCTCTCTCTCTGCCACAATCTCTCTCTCTCTGCCCCACTCTCTCTCTCTCTGCCCCCACTCTCTCTCTCTCTGCCCCACTCTCTCTCTCTGTCACACACAATCTCTCTGCCACTCTCTCTCTCTCTGCCCCACTCTCTCTCTCTGTCACACACACTCTCTCTCTGCCACACTATCTCTCTCTTTCTCTGCCACTCTCTCTTTCTCTCTCTGCCACACTCTCTCTTTCTCCCTCTGCCCCTCTCTCCCACTCTCTCTCTCTCTCTCTGCCCCACTCTCTCTCTCTCTCTGCCTCTCTGCCACACTCACTCTCTCTCTCTCTCTGCCACAATCTCTCTCTCTGCCCCTTTCTCTCTCTCTGCCCCACTCTCTCTCTGTCACACACAATCTCTCTGCCACTCTCTCTCTCTGCCCCACTCTCTCTCTCTCTGCCACACACACTCTCTCTCTGCCACACTATCTCTCTCTTTCTCTGCCACTCTCTCTCTTTCTCTCTCTGCCACACTCTCTCTTTCTCTCTCTGCCCCACTCTCTCTCTCCCTCTGCCCCTCTCTCCCACTCTCTCTCTCTCTCTGCCCCACTCTCTCTCTCTCTCTCTCTGCCTCTCTGCCACACTCACTCTCTCTCTCTCTGCCACAATCTCTCTCTCTCTGCCCCACTCTCTCTCTCTCTGCCCCACTCCCTTTCTCCCTCTGCCCCTCTCTCCCACTCTCTCTCTCTCTCTGCCCCACTCTCTCTCTCTCTCTCTGCCTCTCTGCCACACTCACTCTCTCTCTCTGCCACAATCTCTCTCTCTCTGCCCCTTTCTCTCTCTCTGCCCCACTTTCTCTCTCTGTCACACACAATCTCTCTGCCACTCACAATCTCTCTGCCACTCTCTCTCTCTGCCCCACTCTCTCTCTCTCTCTCTCACACACTCTCTCTCTGCCACACTATCTCTCTCTTTCTCTGCCACTCTCTCTCTTTCTCTCTCTGCCACACTCTCTCTTTCTCTCTCTGCCACTCTCTCTCTTTCTCCCTCTGCCACTCTCTCTCCACCACTCTCTTTCTCTCTGCCCCACTCTCTCTCTCCCTCTGCCCCTCTCTCCCACTCTCTCTCTCTCTCTGCCCCACTCTCTCTCTCTCTCTGCCTCTCTGCCACACTCACTCTCTCTCTCTGCCACAATCTCTCTCTCTCTGCCCCTTTCTCTCTCTCTGCCCCACTCTCTCTCTCTCTGCCACACTCACTCTCTCAGCCTCTCTCTGCCACTCACTCTTCTCTCTCTCTGCCCCACTCACTCACTCTCTCTGCCCCACTCTCTCTCTCTGCCACTCACTCTCTCTGCCACACTCTCTCTCCCTCTCTTTCTGACACACTCTCTCTCTCTGCCACACTCTATCTCTCTGCCACACACTCTCTCTCTCTCCCCCACTCTCTCTCTCTCTCTCTGCCACACACTCTCTCTCCCCCACGCTCTCTATCTCTCTGCCACACACCTCACTCTCTCAGCCTCTCTCTGCCCCTCTCTCTCTCTCTGCCCACTCTCTCTCTCTCTGCCACTCACTCTCCTCTCTCTCAGCCCCACTCACTCACTCTCTCTGCCCCACTCTCTCTCTCTGCCACTCACTCTCTCTCTGCCACTCACTCTCTCTGCCACACTCTCTCTCCCTCTCTGCCACTCTCCTCTGACACACACCTCTCTCTCTCTGCCACACTCATCTCTCTGCCACACACACTCTCTCTCTGCCACACTCTCTCTCTCCCCCACTCTCTCTCTCTCCCCCACTCTCTCTCTCTCTCTCTGCCACACACACTCTCTCTCACTGCCACACTCACTCTCTCTCTCTCTCTGCCCCACTCGCTCTCTCTCTGCCACTCCCTCCCTCTGCCACTCTCTCTCTCCCTCTCTGCCACTCTCACTCTCTCTCTCTGCTCCACTCTCTCTCTCTCTGCCACTCTCTCTCGCTGCCCCACTCTCTCTCTCGCTGCCCCACTCTCTCTCTCTCTGCCCCAATCTCTCTCTCTGCCCCAATCTCTTTCTCCCCCACTCTCTCTCTCTCTGCCCCAGTCTCTCTCTCTGCCACTCTCTCTCTCTGCCTCTCTCTGCCACACTCACTCGCTCTCTACCCCACTCTCTCTCTTTCTCTGCCACACTCTTTCTCTCCCCCCTCTCTCCCTCTCCCTCTCTCTGCCACACACACTCTCTCTGCCACTCTCTCTCTCTCTGCCCCACTCTCTCTCTCCTCCCACACTCACTCTCTCTCTCTCTCTCCTCTCAAACTCACTCTCTCTGCCACATACTCTCTCTGCCCCACTCTCTCTCTATCTCTGCCACTCTCTCTCTCTGCCACTCACTCTCTCTCCCCCACTCTCTCTATCTCTCTGCCACACACTCTCTCCCCACCACGCTCTCTCTCCCCCACGCTCTCTATCTCTCTGCCACACACACTCTCTCACTGCCACACTCACTCTCTCTCTCTCTGCCCCACTCGCTCTCTCTCTCTGCCACACCCGCCCTCTCTGCCACTCTCTCTCCCTCTCTGCCACTCTCACTCTCTCTCTCTGCCCCACTCTCTCTGCCCCACTCTCTCTCTCTGCCCCACTCTCTCTCTCTGCCCCAATCTCTTTCTCCCCACTCTCTCTCTCTGCCACATACACTCTCTCTCTGCCCCACTCTCTCTCTCTGCCACACTCTCTCTCTCCCTCTCTCTCTCTCTGCCACACACACTCTCTCTGCCACACTCTCTCTCTCTCTGCCCCACTCACTCTCTCTCTGCCCCACTCTCTCTCTCCTCCCACACTCACTCTCTCTCTGCCACATACACTCTCTCTCTGCCCCACTCTCTCTCTCTGCCACTCTCTCTCTCTCTGCCACACACTCTCTCTCTCTGCCCCACTCTCTCTCTGCCACATTCACTCTCTCTCTGCCGCACTCACTCTCTCTCTCTGCCGCACTCACTCTCTCTCTCTCTGCCCCCCCTTTCTCTCTGCCCCACTCTCTCTCTCTCTGCCACTCACTCTCTCTCTGCCACTCTCTCTCTCTGCCACTCTCTCTCTCTGCCACACTCTCTCTCTCTCTGCCACTCTCTCTCTCTGCCACACTCTCTCTCTGCCACACTCTCTCTCTGCCACACTCTCTCTCTGCCACACTCACTCTCTCTCTCTACCCCACTCTCTCTCTCTCTACCCCACTCTCTCTCTCTGCCACTCTCTCTCTCTGCCACACTCTCTCTCTGCCACTCTCTCTCTCTCTGCCACTCTGACTCTCTCTCTGCCCCACTCTCTCTCTCTGCCACACTCTCTCTGCCACACTCACTCTCTCTCTCTCTGCCCCACTCTCTCTCTCTGTCTGCCACATTCACTCTCTCTCTGCCACACTCTCTCTCTCTCTGCCACTCTCTCTCTCTCTCTCTCTCTGCCCCCCTTTCTCTCTCTGCCCCTCTCTCCCTCTCTCTGCCCCACTCTCTCTCTCTGCCACACCCTCTCTCTGCCCCTCTCTCTCTCTGCCCCACTCTCTCTCTGCCTCTCTCTGCCACTCACTCTCTCTCTCTCTCTCTGCCCCACTCACTCACTCTCTCTGCCCCACTCTCTCTCTGCCACACTCACTCTCTCTCTGCCACTCACTCTCACTCTGCCACACTCTCTATCTCTCTCCCTCTCTCTCTCTCTGACACACTCTCTCTCCCCCACTCTCTCTCTCTCCCCCCCACTCTCTCTCTCTCCCCCACTCTCTCTCTCTGCCCCACTAGCTCTCTCTATCTCTCTGCCACTCTCTTTCTCTCCCTCTCTGCCACTCTCACTCTCTCTCTCTGCCCCACTCTCTTTCACCCCCACTCTTTCTCTCTGCCCCAGTCTCTCTCTCTCTCTGCCACTCTCTCTCTCTGCCACTCACTCTCTCTCTGCCCCAGTCTCTCTCTCTTTCTCTGCCACACACTCTCTCTCCTCCCACACACTCACTCTCTGCCCCATTCTCTCTCTCTGCCCCATTCTCTCTCTGCCACACTCACTCTCTCTCTCTCTGCCACACTCTCTCTCTCTCTGCCCCACTCTCTCTCTCCCTCTGCCACTCTCTCTCTCTCTGCCACTCTCTCTCTGCCACACTCTCTCTGCCACACTCTCTCTCTGCCACTCCCTCTCTCTGCCACTCCCTCTCTCTCTGCCACACTCACTCTCTCTGCCACACTCACTGTCTCTCCCCCCACACTCTCTCTCTCTCTCTGCCCACACTCTCTCTCTCTCTGCCACACTCTCTCTCTCTCTGCCACACTCTCTCTCTCTCTGCCACACTCTCTCTCTCTCTGCCACACTCTCTCTCTCTCTGCCACACTCTCTCTCTCTGCCCCACTCTCTCTCTCTGCCCCACTCTCTCTCTCTGCCCCACTCTCTCTCTCTGCCCCACTCTCTCTCCTCTCTCTCTCTCTCTCTGCCACTCTCTCTCTCTCTGCCACTCTCTCTCTCTGCCACTCTCTGCCCCACTCTCTCTCTCTGCCACACTCACACTCTCTCTCTCTCTGCCACACTCTCTCTCTCTCTCTCTCTGCCCCACTCTCTCTCTCTGCCACACACTCTCTCTCTCTCTCTCTCTGCCCCACTCTCTCTCTCTGCCACTCTCTCTCTGCCACACTCTCTCTCTCTCTCTGCCACTCTCTCTCTCTGCCACACTCTCTCTGTCACTCTCTCTCTGCCACTCTGCCACACCCACTCTCTCTCTCCCCCACGCTCTCTCTCTCCCCCACGCTCTCTATCTCTCTGCCCCACTCTCTCTCTCTCTCTGCCCCACTCTCTCTCTCTGCCCCACTCTCTCTCTCTCTCTGCCCCACTCTCTCTCTCTCTCTCTCTGCCCCACTCTCTCTCTCTCTCTGCCCCACTCTCTCTCTCTCTCTGCCCCACTCTCTCTCTCTCTCTCTGCCCCACTCTCTCTCTCTCTCTGCCCCACTCTCTCTCTCTCTCTGCCCCACTCTCTCTCTCTCTGCCCCACTCTCTCTCTCTCTGCCCCACTCTCTCTCTCTCTGCCCCACTCTCTCTCTCTCTGCCCCACTCTCTCTCTCTCTCTGCCCCACACTCTCTCTCTCTGCCCCACACTCTCTCTCTCTGCCCCACACTCTCTCTCTCTGCCCCACACTCTCTCTCTGTCACACACACTCTCTCTCTGCCACACTCTCTCTCTCTGCCACACTATCTCTCTCTTTCTCTGCCACTCTCTCTCTTTCTCTCTCTGCCACTCTCTCTCTTTCTCCCTCTGCCACTCTCTCTCTCTGCCCCTCTCTCCACCACTCTCTCTTTCTCTCTGCCCCACTCTCTCTCTCTCCCTCTGCCCCTCTCTCTCCCACTCTCTCTCTCTCTGCCACACTCACTCTCTCTCTGCCACAATCTCTCTCTCTCTGCCCCTCTCTCTCTCTCTCTCTGCCCCACTCACTCTCTCAGCCTCTCTCTGCCACTCACTCTCTCTCTCTCTCTGCCCCACTCACTCACTCTCTCTGCCCCACTCTCTCTCTCTCTCTGCCACTCACTCTCTCTGCCACTCTCTCGCTCCCTCTCTGCCACTCTCTCCCTCTCTCTCTGACACACACTCTCTCTCTCTCTCCCCCACTCTCTCTCTCTGCCACACACTCTCTCTCTGCCACACACTCTCTCTCTCTCCCCCACGCTCTCTATCTCTCTGCCACACACACTCTCTCTCACTGCCACACTCACTCTCTCAGCCTCTCTCTGCCCCTCTCTCTCTCTCTCTGCCCCACTCTCTCTCTCTCTGCCACACTCACTCTCTCAGCCTCTCTCTGCCACTCACTCTCTCTCTCTCTCTGCCCCACTCACTCACTCTCTCTGCCCCACTCTGTCTCTCTGCCACTCACTCTCTCTCTGCCACTCACTCTCTCTCTGCCACACTCTCTCTCTCCCTCTCTGCCACTCTCTCCCTCTCTCTCTCTGCCACACACACTCTCTCTCTCTGCCACACACTCTCTCTCTGCCACACACTCTCTCTCTGCCACACACTCTCTCTCTCTCTCCCCCACTCTCTCTCTCTCCCCCACGCTATCTCTCTGCCACACACACTCTCTCTCACTGCCACACTCACTCTCTCTCTCTCTCTGCCCCACTCGCTCTCTCTGCCACTCTCTCTCTCTCCCTCTCTGCCACTCTCACTCTCTCTGCCCCACTCTCTCTGCTCCACTCTCTCTCTCTCTGCCACTCTCTCTCTCGCTGCCCCACTCTCTCTCTCTCTCTGCCCCAATCTCTTTCTCCCCCACTCTCTCTCTCTCTCTGCCCCAGTCTCTCTCTCTGCCACTCTCTCTCTGCCTCTCTCTGCCTCACTCTCTCTCTCTTTCTCTGCCGCACTCTTTCTCTCCCCCTCTGCCACTCTCTCCCTCTCCCTCTCTCTGCCACACACTCTCTCTGCCACACTCTCTCTCTCTGCCCCACTCTCTCTCTCCTCCCACACTCACTCTCTCTCTCTCCTCCCAAACTCACTCTCTCTGCCACATACTCTCTCTCTGCCCCACTCTCTCTCTCTCTCTGCCACTCTCTCTCTCTCTCTCTGCCACTCTCTCTCTCTCCCCCACGCTCTCTCTCTCCCCCACGCTCTCTATCTCTCTGCCACACACTCTCTCTCTCTCTGCCACTCTCTCTCTCTCTCTGCCACTCTCTCTCTCTCGGCCACTCTCTCTCTCTCGGCCACACTCTCTCTCTCAGCCCCTCTCTCTCTCTCTCTGCCCCACTCTCCCTCCCCCACTCTCTCTCTCTCTCTGCCCCACTCTCTCTCTCTCTCTGCCCCACTCTCTCTCTCTGCCCCACTCTCTCTCTGCCCCACTCTCTCTCTCTCTGCCCCACTCTCTCTCTCTGCCCCACTCTCTCTCTCTGCCACACTCACTCTCTCTCTCTGCCACAATCTCTCTCTCTCTGCCCCACTCTCTCTCTCTCTGCCCCACTCTCTCTCTCTCTGCCCCACTCTCTCTCTCTGTCACACACAATCTCTCTGCCACTCTCTCTCTCTCTGCCCCACTCTCTCTCTCTGTCACACACACTCTCTCTCTGCCACACTATCTCTCTCTTTCTCTGCCACTCTCTCTTTCTCTCTCTGCCACACTCTCTCTTTCTCCCTCTGCCCCTCTCTCCCACTCTCTCTCTCTCTCTCTGCCCCACTCTCTCTCTCTCTCTCTGCCTCTCTGCCACACTCACTCTCTCTCTCTCTCTGCCACAATCTCTCTCTCTGCCCCTTTCTCTCTCTCTGCCCCACTCTCTCTCTGTCACACACAATCTCTCTGCCACTCTCTCTCTCTGCCCCACTCTCTCTCTCTCTGCCACACACACTCTCTCTCTGCCACACTATCTCTCTCTTTCTCTGCCACTCTCTCTCTTTCTCTCTCTGCCACACTCTCTCTTTCTCTCTCTGCCCCACTCTCTCTCTCCCTCTGCCCCTCTCTCCCACTCTCTCTCTCTCTCTGCCCCACTCTCTCTCTCTCTCTCTGCCTCTCTGCCACACTCACTCTCTCTCTCTGCCACAATCTCTCTCTCTCTGCCCCACTCTCTCTCTCTCTGCCCCACTCCCTTTCTCCCTCTGCCCCTCTCTCCCACTCTCTCTCTCTCTCTGCCCCACTCTCTCTCTCTCTCTCTGCCTCTCTGCCACACTCACTCTCTCTCTCTGCCACAATCTCTCTCTCTCTGCCCCTTTCTCTCTCTCTGCCCCACTTTCTCTCTCTGTCACACACAATCTCTCTGCCACTCACAATCTCTCTGCCACTCTCTCTCTCTGCCCCACTCTCTCTCTCTCTCTCACACACTCTCTCTCTGCCACACTATCTCTCTCTTTCTCTGCCACTCTCTCTCTTTCTCTCTCTGCCACACTCTCTCTTTCTCTCTCTGCCACTCTCTCTCTTTCTCCCTCTGCCACTCTCTCTCTCTGTCCCACTCTCTCTGCCCCTCTCTCTCCACCACTCTCTTTCTCTCTGCCCCACTCTCTCTCTCCCTCTGCCCCTCTCTCCCACTCTCTCTCTCTCTCTGCCCCACTCTCTCTCTCTCTCTCTCTCTCTGCCTCTCTGCCACACTCACTCTCTCTCTCTGCCACAATCTCTCTCTCTCTGCCCCTTTCTCTCTCTCTGCCCCACTCTCTCTCTCTCTGCCACACTCACTCTCTCAGCCTCTCTCTGCCACTCACTCTCTCTCTCTCTCTGCCCCACTCACTCACTCTCTCTGCCCCACTCTCTCTCTCTGCCACTCACTCTCTCTGCCACACTCTCTCTCCCTCTCTTTCTGACACACTCTCTCTCCCTCTCTTTCTGACACACTCTCTCTCTCTGCCACACTCTATCTCTCTGCCACACACTCTCTCTCTCTCCCCCACTCTCTCTCTCTCTCTCTGCCACACTCTCTCTCCCCCACGCTCTCTATCTCTCTGCCACACACACTCACTCTCTCAGCCTCTCTCTGCCCCTCTCTCTCTCTCTGCCCCACTCTCTCTCTCTCTGCCACTCACTCTCTCTCTCTCTCTGCCCCACTCACTCACTCTCTCTGCCCCACTCTCTCTCTCTGCCACTCACTCTCTCTCTGCCACTCACTCTCTCTGCCACACTCTCTCTCCCTCTCTGCCACTCTCCCTCTGACACACACTCTCTCTCTCTGCCACACTCTATCTCTCTGCCACACACACTCTCTCTCTGCCACACTCTCTCTCTCCCCCACTCTCTCTCTCTCCCCCACTCTCTCTCTCTCTCTCTGCCACACACACTCTCTCTCACTGCCACACTCACTCTCTCTCTCTCTCTGCCCCACTCGCTCTCTCTCTGCCACTCCCTCCCTCTGCCACTCTCTCTCTCCCTCTCTGCCACTCTCACTCTCTCTCTCTGCTCCACTCTCTCTCTCTCTGCCACTCTCTCTCGCTGCCCCACTCTCTCTCTCGCTGCCCCACTCTCTCTCTCTCTCTGCCCCAATCTCTCTCTCTGCCCCAATCTCTTTCTCCCCCACTCTCTCTCTCTCTGCCCCAGTCTCTCTCTGCCTCTCTCTGCCACACTCACTCGCTCTCTACCACTCTCTCTCTTTCTCTGCCACACTCTTTCTCTCCCCCTCTCTCCCTCTCCCTCTCTCTGCCACACACACTCTCTCTGCCACTCTCTCTCTCTCTGCCCCACTCTCACTCTCCTCCCACACTCACTCTCTCTCTCTCTCTCCTCTCAAACTCACTCTCTCTGCCACATACTCTCTCTGCCCCACTCTCTCTCTATCTCTGCCACTCTCTCTCTCTGCCACACTCACTCTCTCTCCCCCACTCTCTCTATCTCTCTGCCACACACTCTCTCCCCACCACGCTCTCTCTCCCCCACGCTCTCTATCTCTCTGCCACACACACTCTCTCACTGCCACACTCACTCTCTCTCTCTCTGCCCCACTCGCTCTCTCTCTCTGCCACACCCGCCCTCTCTGCCACTCTCTCTCCCTCTCTGCCACTCTCACTCTCTCTCTCTGCCCCACTCTCTCTGCCCCACTCTCTCTCTCTGCCCCACTCTCTCTCTCTGCCCCAATCTCTTTCTCCCCACTCTCTCTCTCTGCCACATACACTCTCTCTCTGCCCCACTCTCTCTCTGCCACACTCTCTCTCTCCCTCTCTCTCTCTCTGCCACACACACTCTCTCTGCCACACTCTCTCTCTCTCTGCCCCACTCACTCTCTCTCTCCTCCCACACTCACTCTCTCTCTGCCACATACACTCTCTCTCTGCCCCACTCTCTCTCTCTGCCACTCTCTCTCTCTCTGCCACACACTCTCTCTCTCTGCCCCACTCTCTCTCTGCCACATTCACTCTCTCTCTGCCGCACTCACTCTCTCTCTCTGCCGCACTCACTCTCTCTCTCTCTGCCCCCCCTTTCTCTCTGCCCCACTCTCTCTCTCTCTGCCACTCACTCTCTCTCTGCCACTCTCTCTCTCTGCCACTCTCTCTCTCTGCCACACTCTCTCTCTCTCTGCCACTCTCTCTCTCTGCCACACTCTCTCTCTGCCACACTCTCTCTCTCTCTGCCACACTCACTCTCTCTCTCTCTCTACCCCACTCTCTCTCTCTCTACCCCACTCTCTCTCTCTGCCACTCTCTCTCTCTGCCACACTCTCTCTCTCTGCCACACTCTCTCTGCCACACTCACTCTCTCTCTCTCTGCCCCACTCTCTCTCTCTGTCTGCCACATTCACTCTCTCTCTGCCACACTCTCTCTCTCTCTGCCACTCTCTCTCTCTCTCTGCCCCCCTTTCTCTCTCTGCCCCTCTCTCCCTCTCTCTGCCCCACTCTCTCTCTCTGCCACACCCTCTCTCTGCCCCTCTCTCTCTCTGCCCCACTCTCTCTCTGCCTCTCTCTGCCACTCACTCTCTCTCTCTCTCTCTCTGCCCCACTCACTCACTCTCTGCCCCACTCTCTCTCTGCCACACTCACTCTCTCTCTGCCACTCACTCTCACTCTGCCACACTCTCTATCTCTCTCCCTCTCTCTCTCTCTGACACACTCTCTCTCTCCCCCACTCTCTCTCTCTCCCCCCCCACTCTCTCTCTCTCCCCCACTCTCTCTCTCTGCCCCACTAGCTCTCTCTATCTCTCTGCCACTCTCTTTCTCTCCCTCTCTGCCACTCTCACTCTCTCTCTCTGCCCCACTCTCTTTCACCCCCACTCTTTCTCTCTGCCCCAGTCTCTCTCTCTCTCTGCCACTCTCTCTCTCTGCCACTCACTCTCTCTCTGCCCCAGTCTCTCTCTCTTTCTCTGCCACACACTCTCTCTCCTCCCACACACTCACTCTCTGCCCCATTCTCTCTCTCTGCCCCATTCTCTCTCTGCCACACTCACTCTCTCTCTCTCTGCCCCACTCTCTCTCTCTCTCTGCCCCACTCTCTCTCTCCCTCTGCCACTCTCTCTCTCTCTGCCACTCTCTCTCTGCCACACTCTCTCTGCCACACTCTCTCTCTGCCACTCCCTCTCTCTGCCACTCCCTCTCTCTCTGCCACACTCACTCTCTCTGCCACACTCACTGTCTCTCCCCCCACACTCTCTCTCTCTCTCTGCCACACTCTCTCTCTCTCTGCCACACTCTCTCTCTCTCTGCCACACTCTCTCTCTCTCTCTGCCACACTCTCTCTCTCTCTGCCACACTCTCTCTCTCTCTGCCACACTCTCTCTCTCTGCCCCACTCTCTCTCTCTCTGCCCCACTCTCTCTCTCTCTCTGCCACTCTCTCTCTCTCTGCCACTCTCTCTCTCTGCCACTCTCTGCCCCACTCTCTCTCTCTGCCACACTCACACTCTCTCTCTCTGCCACACTCTCTCTCTCTCTCTCTGCCCCACTCTCTCTCTCTCTGCCACACTCTCTCTCTCTCTCTGCCACTCTCTCTCTCTGCCACACTCTCTCTGTCACTCTCTCTCTGCCACTCTGCCACACCCACTCTCTCTCTCTGCCCCACTCTCTCTCTCTGCCACACTCACTCTCTCTCTGCCCCACTCTCTCTCTCTCTCTCTCTGCCACATTCACTCTCTCTCTGCCACTCACCCTCTCTCTCTGCCACTTTCTCTCTCTCTCTGCCCCACTCTCTCTCTGCCTCTCTGCCACACTCACTCTCTCTCTCTGCCACACTCTCTCTCTCTCTGCCCCACTCTCTCTCTCTCTGCCACACTCACTCTCTCAGCCTCTCTCTGCCACTCACTCTCTCTCTCTCTCTCTCTGCCCCACTCACTCACTCTCTGCCCCACTCTCTCTCTGCCACACTCACTCTCTCTGCCACTCACTCTCACTCGGTCACACACTCTCTCTCTCTCTCTGCCACTCTCTCCCTCTCTGACACACACTCTCTCTCTCTCTGCCACACACTCTCTCTCTCTCCCCACTCTCTCACTGCCACTCACTCTCTCTCTCTCTCTCTCTCTGCCACTCCCTCCTTCTCTGCCACTCTCTCTCTCTCCCTCTCTGCCCCACTCTCTCTCTCTCTCTCTGCCCCACACTCTCTCTCTGCCCCACTATTTCTCTCTGCCCCTCTCTCTCTCTGCCCCAATCTCTTTCTCCCCCACTCTCTCTCTCTCTCTGCCCCACTCTCTCTCTCTCTGCCACTCTCTCTCTCTCTGCCACTCGCTCTCTCTCTCTGCCACACTCTCGCTCTCTCTCTCTGCCACACTCTCTCTCTCTCTGCCACGCTCTCTCTCTCTGCCACTTTCTGTCTCTCTGCCCCACTCTCTCTCTGCCCCACTCACTCTCTTTCTGCCCCACTCACTCTCTCTCTCTGCCCCACTCTCTCTCTCTCTCTCTCTGCCCCACTCACTCTCTCTCTCTCCCCCACTCACTCTCTCTCCCCCACTAACTCTCTCTCTCCCCCACTAACTCTCTCTCTCCCACCTCAGAAGGCCGCGAAAATGTTCGTGCAGATAATCACAGTGATATTCTAGGCAAAAGTCCGGGAGGCTCATTTAGTATAGTCATTGATTTTCGAAAGATAATCCAAAAGCCCTAGTAGCAGGCTCAGGCTCGGCCATGTGGTAGGCCCCACTTCCGGCTTCCTCATATATCGTATTACGCACGCGCGATCGGATCGAGTGCGCATGCGCAGTGGGAGTCAAAAATCGCCGTGCAAATAATCACCTTGATTTTATATACAGCATTTTGGCGCCACCCAGTGACTATGTTTTGTCAGTTCTGGGTTTTAAAGTAATGGAGTCGAGAGTCCTTAAAAGTCATTAATAGGTACCTAGCTCAGCTATTCATAAAAAGAAAACAAAACGACATCCCCATCACAGTATCCAACTGCTTCTTAAATGATTTCAGGGTTTTTGTCTCTGTTATCCTACCCTGGAGACAAATAAAATAAAACTTTAAATAAAACTAGTTGATCTCTTGTGGTGTTACACATGGAGAGTCAAGACATGTAAGCAAGGTTAGAAGGATATGGGGTAATCGGACAAAGGCGAGGAAAGGAGGGGGGGTGAGACGAGAGAAGGGGATGAGGGAGGATGCAGGCAAGGGGTCGGGGAGGAGGAAACGGTGAAGGGCGAGGGGTAGAAGAAGGAATGGATATGGCAAGGGGAGAGGAGGGAAGGAGGAGGATGAACAAGAAAGGAGGAGAGGTGGGAAAGGAGAGTGCTGGTTAGTGGATTGCATCTCTGCCTGGGAAATCCTCTCAGTGTGTGTATGGGGTTGGGGGAGAGGGGTCGGGAGGTTGGGAGAATTCGGACAAAGGGGGGAGTGGGGGCTGAGACCAGGACGCCAGGCAGCTAGGGGCATGTGGGGGGCTGCTGAGGAAAGAGAATTCAGGTCAGCCGAATGTCAAGGCATGGCAAATACAACCAGCAGGGGAGGGGTAATTCAGGTCATCAGACAAAGGGGGGAGGGGGGTCATAGCATGGGAAAGCCAACTGGCAGGGAAAAGGGTGCCGAGGAAGGGGAAAGCTAGATTGCGGGGGAGAGGAGCTGCTACGGAAGGGCCATTCAGATCACCTGGGGAGAGAGAGGTCAAGGCAGGTATGTATAGTAAAGCCAGCCAGCGGGTCAAAGGGGTGGTCGGGAGGGGGCATTCAGGTCAGTGGGTGAGGAAAGCTAGGCAGCAGAGGACTGGATGCTGAAGACGGGCATTCAGGTCAGCGGGGGACAGGGGCTTTGTGTGAATTGGGAATCCAGCCAGCAGAGAGAAACATGGGGTGCACTGAATATGAACCACTGCAGGATCCTAGTCACAGCGGGAGGCACAGGATAGGAGGTCGAAGGTGCAGAGAGGACGACAGCTCCAGAAAGGACTGTTGGCCGAGAAGATTGGAGCGGCGGCTTTTCCAAGGGCGCCCGGAGAGACTGACCTCGGGAGTGGGAGTCAAGCAAAGGAGTCCCGCTCCTCCCATGAACTTTTCTAGTGAACAGTTTTTCAGCGTTGGCTACTATTTCAAAGGTCTCGCGGGTGGAGAGGTTATGCGAAAAACAAAACCTGTCTAAAAGGACATCAGGAAATGGCTGGACGGCACCGCGGGACGGTTACTTGTTTCTAACCTGGCCCACAGGAGACTTCCAGTGGAAGTTGCGTTCATTGGGCCTCGCTATCATTGATCTAGATATTGGGTATGTTAGGCATGCTGTAAGTTGTGGGAGTGTGAGGTCCCACTTACAGGGGTGGTGAGTGGGTCTGAACCCACGATGCCATGCCCCTTGACCCCCGTCTCCCGCAGTCCAGGATTCTCTGCTTCATTTGGCTCCATCCCCAGTATGTCAAGGCCCAGACCTTTCATCATGGCCTAGCTGTGCAGGACACAGCACACAACAACAATCCTCGCTACTCTCTCCGGGATGTATTGCAGGACACCCCCAGAGCATTTGCTACCTTTCAATTCGCTGGGACCGTTCTAGAATCTGGAAGATCACAACCAATGCATCCACTATTTCTGCAGCCACCTCTTTTAGAACCCTAGGATGTAGGCCGTCAGGTCCAGGGGATTTGTCAGCTTTTAGTCCCAATAGTTTCTCTAGTACTTTTTCTCTACTTATATTAATTACATTAGGTTCCTAACCCTCATTAGACCCTTGGTTCCCCACTATTTTTGATATGCTTTTTGTGTTTTCTACTGTGAAGACAGATAAAAAATATTTGGTTAACATTTCTGCCATTTCCTTATTCCTCATAATAATTTCTCCTGTCTCAGCCTCTAAGGGACCAACGTTTACTTTTGCTACTCTCTTCCTTTTTACATACTTGTAGAAGGTCTTACAATCTGTTTTTATATTTCTTGCTAGTTTTCTCTAATATTCTATTTTTTCCCTTTTTATCAATTTTTTGGTCATCCTTTGCTGGTTTCTGAAACTCTCCCAATCCTCAGGCTTACTACTCTTCTTCACAACATTATAAGCTTCTTCTTTCAATCTAATGTTATCCTTAACTTCTTTATTAGACACGGATGGATCACTTTTCCTGTGGAGTTTATGATTCTCAATGGAATGTATTTTTGTTGAAAATTATGAAATATTTCTTTAAATGCTAGCCACTGCTTATCTGCTGCCATACCTTACCTTTTAATCTATTTTTCCAATCTACCTTAGCCAACTCACCCCTCATACCTATGTAATTGGCTTTATTTAAGTTTAAGACTCTAGTTTCGGACTTAGGCAAGTCACTCTCAAACTTAACGTGAAATTCTATCATATTATGATCACTCTGCCCCAGAGGATCCTTTTACTATGAGATTGCTAATTAACCCTGTCTCATTACACAATACAAGATCTAAAATAGCCTGTTCCCTGGTTGGTTCCATGACGTATTGTTCTAGGCTGGGGTTGTTTTCCTTAGAGCAGAGAAGGCTGAGGGAGGACCTGATTGAGGTGTACAAAATTATGAGGGGCATAGATAGGGTAGATAGAAAGGAACGTTTCCCCTTAGTAGAGGGGTCAATAACCAGGGGGCATAGTTTCAAGGTAAGGAGCAGGAGGTTTAGAGGGGATTTGAGGAAAAACTTTTTCACCCAGAGGGTGGTTGGAATTTGGAACTCACTGCCTGAAAGGGTGGTAGAGGCAGGAACCCTCACAACATTCAAGAAGCATTTAGATGAGCACTTGAAACGCCATAGCATACAAGGCTATGGACCAAGTGCTGGAAAATGGGATTAGAATAGACAGGGCTTGATGGCTGGCGCGGACACGATGGGCTGAAGGGCCTCTTTCTGTGCTGTATGACTCTATGACTATGAAACTGTCCCGAATACATCCCATGAACTCGTCCTTCAGACTACCTTTGCCAATTTGATTTGTCCAGTCTATATGAAGATTAAAGTCCCCCATGATTATTGCATTACCTTTGTTACAAACTCCTACTATTTCTTGATTAATATTCTGTCCAACGGTATAGCTACTGTTAGGGGGCCTATATACTACTCCCACCAGTGTTTTCTACCCCTTGTTATTCCTTATCTCTACCCATACTGATTCTACTTCCTGATCTTCCGAGCCAAGATCCTTTCTCGCTACTGTCCTTATGTCATCCTTTATCCTCAGGGTTACCCCCCCGTTCTTTTCCATTTTGCCTGTCTTTTCAAAACATCATGTACCCTGGAACATTTAGTTCCCAACCTTGGTCACCTCGCAACTACGTCTCTGTAATGGCTATTAGATCAAACACATTTATCTCTATTTGTGCCACTAGTTTGTCTATCTTGTTATGAATGCTTCGTGCATTCAGATAAAGAGCCTTTAATTTAAATTTTTTACCATTATTCCCTGCTTTGACCTTATTCTCTGCTGCACTGCAACCGTTAAACTCTCTGTCCCTTCCTGTCACACTCTGCTTATTTTTACCCAAATCGCTACACTGCTCTATTGCCTTGACCTTTCTCTTTAGATTTCTAAATTTCCCCTCACCTGACCCGTCCACCCCCCTTTTTTTAGTTTAAAGCCCTATCTACAGCCCTAGTTATTCGATTCGCCAGGATGCTGGCCCCAGCCCGGTTTAAGTGGAGCCTGTCCCGATGGAACTGCTCCCTCTTTCCCCAGTACTGGTGCCAGTACCCCATTAATTGAAACCCCTTCTTCTCACACCACTCTTTGAGCCACGCATTTAACTCTCTGATCTGCTTGACCCTTTGCCAATTTGCGCGTGGCTCAGGCAGTAATCCAGAGATTATTACCCTTGAGGTTCTGCTTATTAATTTAGACCCTAGCTCCTCAAACTCCCTCAGCAGAACCTCATTCTTAGTTCTACCTATGTCGTTGGTTCCTACATGGACCACGACAACTGGATCCTCCCCCTCCAAGTTCTTCTTCAGCCGCAAGGAGATATCCTTAACCCTGGCACTGGGCAGGCAACACAGCCTTCGGGACTCTCTTTCGCAGCTGCAGAGAACAGTATCTATCCCCCTGACTATACTGTCCCCTACCACTACCACATTCCTTCCTTCTCCCCCCACTTGGATGGCCCCCTGTACCACGGTGCTGTGGTCAGTTTGCCCATCCTCCCTGCAGTCCATACCCTCATCCATACGGGTAGCAAGTACCTCGTACCTATTGGACAAGGTCAAAGGCTGAGGCTCCTCCATCACTACATCCTGGGTCCCCATACCTGACTGACTCGCAGTCACACCCTCCTGTCCCTGACCACTGATGAACTCTAAAGTACTACTTAACCTAAAAGGTGTGACCGCCTCCTGGAACAAAGTGTCCAGGTATCTCTCCCCCTCCCTGATGCATCGCAATGTCTGCAGCTCGGACTCCAGCTCAACAACTCTGAGCCGAAGTTCCTCGAGTTGCAGACACTTACTGCAGATGTGGTTGCTCAGGATCGCGATGCTCTCCACAAACTCCCACATGCTGCAGTTACCACACACCTGCCCTGCCATCTCTATCTAACCTTGTTTTATTTATTAATTAATTAGTTAAAGCTTTTATTCAATCAATATTTTAGTTTTATTGTTTGATTATTTTATCTAGTTTAAGTTATTAATTTAATAAGTACTAGCAAGTTACAGTTTCTCAGCTCTTAATTTAATCCCCTTCCCTAACATAGAGAACAAGAAAAGCTGTAATACTCACCAACCAATCACCTACCTGCTCTCCTGTGATGTCACTCTTTGATTTTTGTTGTTTTTGAATAGGAGCCTCGCCACTGTTTTAATTCAGGGCCGCTCTAGTGTAAAGTTTCCAAAATTTGCAGATCCCCAAAAATCTAAGGGAAAAATATAAGGACTTTGGAACTGCTGCTGTTTTAATTCAGATCCGCTCTCAGGCCACTTTTTATCCTCTCATCGCTGCTGCTGTTTTAATTCAGGGCCGCTCTCAGGCCACTTTTTATCCTCTCGCCGCTGCCGCTGTTTTAATTCAGGGCCGCTCTTTATCCTCTCGCTGCTGCCGTTGTTTTAAGGTTTTAAGGAGCATCTTAAGGGAGGAGAGAGGGGTAGAGAGGCGGAGAGATTTAGGTTTAGGCATATATATAAAATACATACATGAATCTAGATAACATTAAATCTCATTTTCCTGTTAACTTGTATTCATTTCCGTCTTTATTTAGACCCCACCCTCTGCACAGTATGCCTCTTTTGGTTAACCCATAAGGAGACTTGTCCCAGTGTCATCAACTCAAAAAAACTAACAAAAGTACCACCTTTTTAGAGGGGCACAACTAATAAAACCCAAATCATACAAAAAAGAAACTTAACAAACAGGATAATATTTCCCTTATCCACTACACACTCCAGTCCCTGGGGTTGCGGAAGGCAGGGTTTGCATTGAGTTTTGCACTGATGTGGTGCAATTTCTCACAGCTCTTTCTGCAACTGCGGGAAAAAGAACTACAACTCCCACAGTACACTGCGCAGGAAAGCGGCCTGAGTCATAGCAACACGGTGCAGGGAACCTAGCCTTTGGAACCTAGCAACACGGTTTGGAACACGGTTTGGAACATAGCGACACGGAGTTCGCAGCACCGGCCCCCGCCTCAAGTCGGATCTTAGAGCAAAAACCAAGCAGACCCCGGTAAGTACTGATCCGCATGGAGGACAGACATAACCTGCTCAGCCTCTCGACTGCAGAACACAATCCCGCGCAATGTTTGAAAGGCAAGGTGTAATAAAAAAACAGTTTAATAAAACACTCACCATCAAATCAGTCGGCAGTTACCAGTGTGTTTTTATATTCTCACTGGCTCCAATGATCTGATCTTGGTAAAGTTTGTCTGAGAGGTACGTCCAGTTCCGAGTAAAACGGTCTCATGAGGCTAACACTGGCCACTAAAGGGGAAAATAGTCTTTTTTAATGTTTCTGGAAGCCTTTCAAACTATTTCCCTAATATTGGATGATCTGCAAACGGTTTCGCTGTAAATATTTGTTGTTTGTCCTTACCCGAGCTTGCTTGTATTTTTAGTGAAGGTGACGTCGGTCTTTGGGAGCTGCGACCATGCCAGTGGTTTACCCCATTCTACAGTTCCAAGGATTCCCCACATTGTTCGGAGACATAAAGGACACGAATATTACCTTTGTTATTGACACCTCGGAAAGCATGCAAGCCCACCTCACTACAGTCAAGTATCATCTTACGGAAACACTTCTGGCCAAGGCTTACAATACAAACGACAGTCGCTTTAACATTGTGGAATTTTCTAATAAGGTATAGTCTACTTGTACTAAGAAGGTTAAAGGTATAATTTATACACTTTTGGTAAAAAAAAACTTCAAAAGCAAATAAAGGTAGTTTAATTATGTAGTGTAACGTTAGCTTTATTGTTTAACTAATGTCATATTAATAAGAGTTTACATATGCATTACACTCGCTTATGATGTATATGATTTGAATCCATATTAAATATTGGGTATACATTATTTCTGCTAAATTATCATAATTATTGCACCTTGAATAACGAGTGTAAATCATTCATTTTCTAATCTCGATTCCGATACATTCCTACACTGTTAAACATCCATTGCCTCCTTCCTTCACGCAGGTAACTAAATGGTGTGACCGGATAGTAAGCTGCAGCCCCCAGACTGTCAACAGTGCAATGCAGTGGATTCAGTCGCTCAGCTGTACGCTGGGCAGGGATCTGCTTGGTGCATTAGCAGCTGCATTCGATGACCCAGTATGTCAGGCTATCTACCTGGTGACAAGCGGCCTCCCAGACAATACACTAAAGGACATTTTTCACGTGATACCTTCTATATCCCGCGGTCGTCCAATACACACGTTCTACTTGTCAGGCAAATGGATAGACAGCGAAAGTCGAGAGTTTCTGCAGGGAATTGGCAGACTTACCCGGGGCAGTGCTCATCTCATTCGACTCAACCCCTCTGGCGATATCAAACAGGTAACTTGTGGGAAACAAATGTGCAACACTTTTACAGAATATGATGGAAAAGCACAGCAGGCCAATCATCTTCTGAAAGGCAAAGACCGGTCACAAAGGCGATGAAGGGTCGCACCCCAAACGTTCATTTATTCTCTCTTTCCGATCGATGCCTTTTCTTTACAACCGTAAGGAGGCAGTGGGTTGCCCCGCGTCATCAACGCAGAACATCTAACAAAAGCGCTCCTTTTATAGAGGGGCACAGCTAACTGATTGCACTGCATAGCCACTTTTTTCGTTTTAAATTTGCGAAATTAGTGACTTCTTTTTATCACCCCATTTTACAGTCTAATCACACTGTTTAGTGAACATAGTCAGATTGTATTATTGAGTGAATGATTGGAGAGGTGGTGGTAAATTGGAATATTTTGTGTGAAAATAATTATGAATCTTGTTGAGGCTGCCGCGAAACACGAATTAAGGCTGAATCCATGTGTGTTAAACAAGAGACTTTTTAATCAACTGCATGGTACAAAAATGGCTGAACAGACTGCTCCCAGAATTCTCTGGAAAAATCCTGAGGCCCCGCCCACTCCTGCCTTAAAGGTAAGGTGCCTTAAAGAGAAGGTGCATCGATATATTGTCCACGGACGGAAATGTGGATAATGCCCGTTTAGATGGCAATCCGCCACACAGCTCCCCCCAGAATCCGCTTAGGAGGTGTGGACGAGACGGTGCGGCGGTCTGATGGGCCGGCCGGAGCGGCTCTTGTAGGACGCCAGTGGACGTGGAACGGCCGGGCGTGGAGCAGCCGGGTGAACCAGATTGAGGGCAGGTCGGCCACGTGGAGGTGGACGAGCTACAGGGACCTGCTCACCGGGCTCCGAGTGTGCTGGCTTGAGTCGGTCAACCGACACTTTTTCGGTCCTGTCGCCCACTTGCAGGGTGAAAAATTTGTCCCCAGCCTGTAGCACCTTGTAGGGCCCGTCGTACGGGGGTTGAAGGGGTCCGTGGTGGGCGTCGTGCCGGACGAAAACAAACTGTGCCTGGTGCAGGCTTAGTGGGACGTGTGAGGTGGATTCGCCGTGTCGGGCAATGGGCACCGGGGCGAACTGCAGCGCCGGTGAGGCGAAGTCGTGGCGTTGCTGGTCAGCTGACCAGGGTGTCGTGGCGGTGGGCAGGAACTCACCGGGTACACGCAGCGGCTGACCGTACATGAGCTCTGCTGCCGATGCGTGGAGGTCTTCTTTAACTGCGGTGCGCGGGCCGAGGAGGACCCACGGAAGTCGGTCGGTCCAGGCGCCGTCCTGGAGGCTGGCTCAAAGAGATGCCTTCAATGATCTGTGGAACCGCTCACACAGTCCGTTGGCTTGGGGGTGGTACGCTGTGGTGTGGTGAATGGTCACCCCGAGATTGCGTGCGACGGCGGTCCAGAGTTCAGAGGTAAATTGCGGACTTCTGTCCGACGTCATGTCGGAGGTGACGCCGAACCGTGCGACCCAGGTGCTGATGAAGTCTCTGGCGATGTCGGCGGTGGTGGTAGAGGTCAGTGGAATTGCCTCGGGCCAGCGTGTGGTGCGGTCAACGATGGTCAGCAAGTGCGTGTGGCCTTGCGACGGCGGCAGGGGCCCGACGATGTCCACGTGGATGTGGTCGAATCTCCGCGAGGGGACGGTAAACTCCTCGAGGGGTGCTTTCGTGTGTTGCTGTACCTTGGCCCGTTGGCAGGCTAGGCAGGAGTTGGCCCAAGTACGCACATCCTTGCGAAGGCCGCGCCAGACGAAGCGGTTGGCTACCTATTTGATGGATGCACGGGGTGGGAGAGGTTGTGGAGAATGTCGAATACCCGGCGGCGCCAGGACGCTGGAACGACGGGCTGAGGTTGACATAGGGATATGTCACACTTGACCGTGACTGCGGTCGGGCCACAGATGACGTCGGCCAGGCGTAGCCCTGGTAGGTTGGTGGGTGCGGAGAGCAGATCAGGGTCGGTGATCTGGTCTGCTGCGAGTTCAGCGTAGTCGACTGCCAGGTGTGCGGCGTGGATGGCGGGGCGGGAGAGGCAGTCGGCTACTACATTGTCTCGGCCGGAGACGTGTTGGATGTCCGTGGTGAACTCGGACACTGCCGCGAGCTGGCGCTGCTGCCTGGCGGACCAGGGGTCGGTTGTCTTTGCCATTGTGAATGTCAGGGGCTTGTGGTCGACAAACGCAGTGAAGGGGTGGCCCTCAAGCAAAAACCGGAAATGGCGGACCGCCAGGAACAGCGCGAGGAGCTCGCGGTCGAAGGTGCTGTACTTGACCTCCGGGGGGCGTAGTTGGCGGCTGAAGAAGGCAAGTGGTTGCCAGGCGCCGTCGACCCACTGCTCATACACGGCGCCGACCGCGTGGTCGGAGGCGTCCGTGGTGAGCGCTACCCTGGCATTGGGCCGTGGGTGCGCGAGCAGGGTGGCGTTGGCGAGCGCGGTCTTGGTGGAGTCGAAGGCGGCAGACGCGTCTGCCGTCCATTCGACCGCCATCTTGCCGCTCCTGCCCCGGAGGGCTTCATACAGGGGCCTCATGAGGGACGCCGCTTTGGGGATGAAGCGGTTATAGAAATTCACCATCCCGAGGAACTCCTGGAGGCCTTTGATGGTGGTGGGGCGGGGAAATTGTTGGATGGCCTGCACCTTGGTGGGCAGGGGAATGGCCCCAGCATCGGTGATGTGGTGGCCGAGGAAGTCGATCTTGTCCAGGCCAAACTGGCATTTGGCTGGGCTGAGGATGAGCCCGTGGTCGCTGAGGCGCCCGAACAGGATGCGAAGGTGTTCGAGGTGTTCCTGCTTGGAGCAACTGGCTACCAGGATGTCATCCAGGTAGACGAACAGGAACTTCAGGTCCCGAAGGACTGAGTCCATGAGCCGTTGGAATGCCTGGGCCGCGTTTTTGAGGCCGAACGGCATCCGCAGGAACTCGAACAGGTCGAAGGGGGTGATTACGGCCGTCTTGAGGACGTCCGCGGGTGGACGGGGACTTGGTGGTAGCCGCGCACCAGGTCGACCTTGGAAAAGACTGAGCGGCCGGCCAGTCTAGCCGAGAAGTCCTGAATGTGCGGCACGGGGTACCGATCAGGGGTGGTGGCATCGTTGAGGCAGCGGTAATCCCCGCAGGGGCGCCAACCTCCGCCTGGTTTGGGGGCGATGTGGAGTGGAGAGGCCCAGGGACTGTTGGAGCGGCGGATGATGCCGAGCTGTTCCATGGTGGCAAACTCGGTCCGCGCGATCTCCAGTTTGGTCGGGTCCAGCCTGCGGGCGTGGGCGTACACTGGGGGGCCTGTGGTGGGGATGAAGTGTTCCACCCCATGTTTGGCGGCCTCCGCGGAGAAGGTCGGATTGGTAAGGGCCGGGAATTCGGCCAGGAGTGCCGAGTAGTCATCCGTGGCCCGGACGTGGCACTGTGACACCATGTCAGCGGGTTGACGGGGGGCCATGGCGCCCAGGATGGGGGACATGGTGTTCATGTCCATGAGGCGGTGATGAGGGATGTCTACCAGTAGGCCGTGGCCGCACAGGAAATCTGCGCCGATGAGAGGGGAGAGCACCTTGGCAGTGATGAACTCCCATCGGTAGCGGCGACCAGCGAGGTTGAGGGTGACTGTCCGGGTGCCATACGTCCGGATTTCCGAGCCGTTAGCAGCAGCCAGCGCCGGTCCTCGTTCGCCCTTTTGGATGTCGAGGGAGGAGGCCGGGATGATGCTGTGCTGAGCCCCAGTGTCGCACAGGAACCGGCGGCCGGTTTTGTCATCCGTGACGAACAGCAGGGAGCCCGCGTGGCCCACGGCCATCGCGGGGGCTGGTACGGGGGCGGACTTGAAAGAGCAGGGAGGTGTGCACCGTTGTGCCCTGGCGCCGAACCGTGTGTGGTAGTAACAGTGGCCCGGGTTGGTGGGGCGTGAAGGCTCTGTGGGCCTGGTAGCAGGCCCTTGTGGCCGCGTGGTGGCCGGTGAGGGGCGCGCCCAGGCATTGGCTGCCAGGTCCGGAGTGACGTCGCGGCTGGAGTGAGCGGACAGCAGCTTGTCGTCCTCATCGGCCAGGGCTTCCAGGTTCGTGAGGCCGGACGCCACGATCGCTGGGCGGATGCTGAGAGGGAGCTGGCGGATGAACAGCGTGCGGAAGAGGGATCCGGGTGGGCTCTCGTCGGTGAGGGAGAGCATGTGGGAGAGGAGGTCTGACGGTGAGGCATCACCGAGGCCTGGAAGGTCTAGGAGGTGGCAGTTTCGCTGATATGCCGAGGCCGTAAATTTTTTAAGGAGCGCTGTCTTGAGTTGTGCGTACTTGCCTTCCTCTGGTGGGTTCTGCAGCGTTGTCCAAACCTTCGAAACTGTGGCGCTACTGAGTGATGTGACGAGATAATCGTACTTCGTCCCATCTGTGGTGATGCGTTGCAGCCGGAAGCGAGATTCAGCTTGGAGAAACCAGGCTTCGGGCTGGTTTTCCCAAAACTCCGGCAGTTTCACGGAAACTGCGTTCGTGTCCGCCATTGCAGTGCTCGGAATACGTTCTGAGCGTTGGGGTCACCAATGTTGAGGCTGCCGCGAAACACGAATTAAGGCTGAATCCATGTGTGTTAAACAAGAGACTTTTTAATCAACTGCATGGTACAAAAATGGCTGAACAGACTGCTCCCAGAATTCTCTGGGAAAACCCTGAGGCCCCGCCCACTCCTGCCTTAAAGGTAAGGTGCCTTAAAGGGAAGGTGCATCGATATATTGTCCACGGGCGGAAATGTGGATAATGCCCGTTTAGGTGGCGATCCGCCACACAGTAAGCTTAGACTGCAGGATGACAATTTAGATGTCTCAAATTCTAATGTTTTCCCAGTGGATTTTTTTTGTGCTGCCAATATCCAATTACTAATCACTGTCAGTATGATATGACCGAGGGCTGTTACATCATGTACAATGCCTGCTTTCTCCACGGATGCTGCCTGACCTGCTGAGTGTTTCCAGCATTTTCTGTTGTTATTTCAGATTTCCAGCATCCGCAGTATTTTGCTATTGTGCCTGCTTTCTATTGCCTGATGATTATCCAGATGACACAGAATGAAGTTTCCAGTCGTAGTTTTCAGTAACATCACCTGACCCATAACTCTTAGCAGGAATTTGATGCCATTACAGAGTGGGGATACTATCTGGGTTACAAAATTCTGCCGCCATAGCAGATAGTAACACAATAATTTGAACCAAGCACTTTGAACAGCATTAGTCACAAGCAGAGAAACCTGATAGCTTTTGCGTAACAGGATCACCAGGAAGAAGAAATCTCGTTTCTCTTATGCTGAAAAAACGAACTGCAGATATTGCAAGCTAAGTGTCTTTAGACTAAAAATGTGTACTGAGAGAAGCAGTACAGGGGCTTGTGCTAATGAGTATCCAAGTTTGTCACTTTAAATAGACGAAACTTTCCCTTTAACCAGGAACATGTGAGAGAAAAAAACAAATGGCAAGTTACTTTGATTGGGTCCATTTGTTTTCTGGGAAAGTTTGCTAAATATTAGCAAGAAAATGCCTCACATTGTGGAAGAATCTAATCATTTGTTTATTGTTATCTAGGTGATTCCTGTTTATCCTGCAGACCTCTCAACCTCTGGGCCCCTGTATTCTGATCTGAAATACTGCAGTGTAAAAACAGCACTGGATAACAACCCTTACCTTGGCTCATGGGCAGAAGCTACTGACCCAAAAGCTTTTCATATGCACCCGGCCAGTGTGTACAGTCCACGGGTTACTGCTGGGTTAGTCATGTTCCTTCTCCGTTCATTTTCTTGATAAAAAATATTGGTACTTGTATTATTATCATCGAACTTACTGAACTAGTCATTTCCTTAATTCTACTTTGCTGTATATTTTGTAATGCTGCACATCACATTAGAAACCAGAGCACAGTGTTTTAAATTGCTTAACTATTTCAAGCTTTTATTATCAAAATATGTCTCGAGCTGGATAACTGATTTAATCAAATAATTGGCTCTTCATTGAAACAATAGTGTGAATATAATCCATTGCTTTTAGTGGACTAGCCCACTAGTGATGCAATTAGTAGAGTATCTATTCAATGTAATGTCAGTATTGGAATAGTTCAATTTACAAGACAACACAACATTAGGGAAAAGATTTTGAGTTAAAATGTCTGAAGTGTTTTGAGTGTTGGGTTTTAATAATGGGACTCTCAGTTGTTAAGCATGTTTTGTTAGAGGGATTTTTTTGGAGGCTAAGTGGACTTGCTTAGCCCATCCTTTTATTAATCATACACTACTAAGATTATCTTACCTTTATAAGGACAATTGTTTTCTGGATTCACTGAAATTCTGAATTAGACTGCAACTACATAGCTTTTGATGATGTCAAATGGCTCTAAGATGAATTGCTTTTATCAAAAAACAATTAGGAAATATATTAAAGAATGTAACCTTTCTAATTGGAACCAATGAATTATCAATACTTGCTACCATAGGTGCCCCTAATTTTTTTGTCATAAGTTATATTCCCCTCTCTCGCTGCAAATTGCACCTGATGTCCTCCCCCAACTCTTTATGTGATTGTGTCTTTGCTTTCTATCTGTATCATCACACAGAAAAACTGTTTACATAAAGCAATTAATTCATTGTTATTTTCCAATTCCTGCTCTCCCCAAAGCATACTTTAACCACTGTTTGCATTGATCAAAATGAAGCTGGAGTTGTGACCTGACATCTTTCTCAATAGTATCTGCGAATATGCTGACCCATGGAAAGGACCTCTTGGATCAAATCAATTGATTTCTGGAACCTCTGTCCTAGCAAGGCAGGAGTCTGATGGATTCTATTACCGTGGCACAATCAAGCAAGAGGTGGAGGTGAATTGTGCTGTTAATATTTATATTGAACTAGGAATAACATTTCTTTTAATTTTTCACAGTCTTGGCACAGCTGATTATTTGTTCAACCGCATGGTTATATCATTACAAAGCTTCTCATTTGAAAGAAAATTAAAAAAAAATGATTATCACCCCATTCCTATTGAAGGTTCTACACTATGTCACTGTCTAACCCAATTTATAACAGCATCCTTGACCAACTATACCATCAAATGGATCTCATTTCTCATTTTAGGGGCAGAATTAAAACTAGGGTCAGGCAGCTATTTGTGTACTTGATGACTGAGAAAAAAAGAACTTATACAGCACCCTTAGGATATCCCCAAACCTGAAAAAATAAATTACATTTTGAAGTGCAGTCACTATTATTATGTAGAGAAATATGACAGCCACTTTGTGTATAGCAAGATCCCACAAAGAGCAAATGAGATAAATGAGGCAGTATATCTTTGTCTGACTGAAAAAGGTAGATTGGAATGTCAATGATAAATTGTTGCTGAAGATACAAAGTCATGTATATCAAAGTTTATTCCAACTGTTCCTGGATGGGTTAAAGAAATATTTGTTTACCCACATCTTATTTCTAACAAATTATGCAAATACATCAGGCTGGATTTTGTCTTGGGGTCGAGTTGGGGTCGTGTCATCCGCATTTCGTGTTCCCCCCCCCCCCCCCCGACTCCAGATTAATGTGGATGAATGATGCAATTTTCACTTAATTGGGCAATTGAGTTCCAGCATGTGGGAACCCATGAACTAATTAGTGGTTTCAGTCTGAAAGTCGCCTCTGATGATGTCATCATTGTTGAGTGTCTGGTCTCAGAGACTGCCTGGATGTTGGTGAGAGAGGACCTGCCTGGCTTTTGCTGTGAGTGGACCTGGATGCAACTTATGGGAGAAGAGAGAGAGAGAGAGAGAGAATTTTTTTGCATCCAAGTCTCTCACAGCAAAGGCCATGCAGTCTCTGAAGACATTCAATGCAGCAGCATCAGAGGCGACTTTCAGACCTAATACTACTACTACCTTTATCACATCTCCGTTGTAATAGTGGACCTGCAGCTGATAGTCCGCTATCCACTTGTGCTCCCGCCAGGTTTCACTGGAGTGTTTCCCATCAGGCGTACTTCACGTCGCAAAAGGGTTAAACTAGCTAAAACGTTTCAAAATGGCATTACAGAGCCAATTTAGGGCTTGTTAAGGGCTTTAATGACCTCTCCCGCCTCTTGGAGGCGGGACGGAGTCGGGAACCCCGTGACTGATTTTGTCAAAATTGCGTGGAGGCGGGATGGGGTCGGGACCCCCGACCCTGCAAATTTAACCCCCCCCACGCCTCCAAACCCGACTCCATGGGTCATTCAAAATCCAGTCCATCATGTCAATAACTTAGCACTTGTTACTGATTTTTATTACAAAATTATTGAATGTTTGAACATACTAAGCTGAGTAAGGGATCCCTCAAAATATTCAAAAGTAGTCTGGAGGACGAGTTCATGGAATGCATTTGAGACATTTTCCTAGAACAATATGTCATGGAACCAACTATTTTAAATCTTGTATTGTGTGATGAGACAGGGTTAATTAGTAATCTCATAGTAAAGGATCCTCTGGGGAAGAGTGATCATAATCTGATTGAATTTCACATTGAGAAAGAAAGACTTGCATTTATATAGCTCCTTTCATGATCAACGAATGTCCCAAAGCGCTTTACAGCCAATGAAGTACTTTTGAAGTGCAGTCACTGTTGTAATGTAGGAAACGCGGCAGCCAATTTGCACACAGCAAGCTCCCACAAACAGCACTGTGATAATGATCAGATAATTTAGTGATGTTGATTGGGGGATAAACATTGGCTCGGACTCCAGGGATAACTCCCCTGCTCTTCTTTGAAATAGTGCCATGGGATCTTTTACATCTACCTGAGAGAGCAGACAGGACCTCGGTTTAACGTCTCATCTGAAAGATGGCATCTCCAACAGTGCAGCCCTCCCTCAGTACTGCATTGGATGCCAACCAAGATTTTTGTGCTCAAGTCTCTGAAGTGGGACTTAAAACCCACAACCTTCTGACTCAGAGGCAAGGGTGTTACCAACTGAGCCACTGGTTGACACTGTGACAGTCATACCTATGAGAAACATACACTATTTGTACAGGAGAAAATGCCATTTTATTTGGTGGTTGTACCGAGCAGCATTTAAATACATTTCTGAGTTGGCTTTTCTTAGCCAGTGTGATGGTATTGGTAAATACTGTCATTAACTCCAGTAGCCCTGAGAAAGGGGGATGAGAAATCAGACGCTCCTGATTGCTTGTGGTACAGGAGGGTGGCTTTGCTGAAGCAGCCGGCAATGATCATCTGTGGTCTTCAGTGAACATAAATGAAAAGCATAAAAACTGGATTCTTGAGGAAACAATGGTATTTCTGGGGAGGAGGCGATGCTTTGCTATTTTACTGGCTGAGGTGGCTGCCATTGTCACTTATCTGTACCACTCTGAACCAAGTTGGCACAGTACTAAACCCTCATACCCCAAAATGAGTCAGTGCCTTTGTGAGAGGAGGAGACAAGGTTGGAATAAAAATAGAACTTGTGTAGAAATCTCGGGCATATCCTTGAGTCATACTACTTTATGGCACAGTATATAAATGTACTAAACTGCAGTAATCCGGTTCACCCAAGCTGACCTACAATGGCGCCTGGTTAAGCAATGCCTCGATTTCAAAATTCTCATCCTTGTTTTCAAATCCCTCCATGGCCTTGCCCCTCCCTATCTCTGTAATCTCCTCCAGCCCTACAACCCTCTGAGATCTCTGCGCTTCTCCAATTCCATCTCTTGCTCATCCCCGATTTTAATTGCTCCACCATTGGCGGCCGTGCCTTGGCGGCCGTGCCTTAGCTGCCTAGGCCCTAAGCTCTGGAATTCCCTCCATAAACCTCTCCTCCTTTAAGACGCTCCTTAAAACCTACCTCTTTGACCAAACTTTTGGTCATCTGCCCTAATATCTCCTTATGTGACTCGGTGTCAAATTTTGTTTGGTATCGCTTCTGTGAAGCACCTTGGGAAGTATTACTATGTTAAAGGTGCTTTTTAATTATACAAGTTGTCATTGCTGTAGACTGTTTGAATTATTATGCTTTACTTAGCATATATTGCAGGTAACTAAAATAAAGTGTCAACAATATATATGTAAAGGAAAAGAGATGCTGCAAAATAACCTCATTCTGCTGTTGCCAGCTAAAGAAAGGATTATTCCTGATTGAGTTTGACAAATCTACTCTGGATCCAAGTGGGAAGTGGCAAGTCTCTGTGCAGAAGACTACTTTGCATGATATCATTCAGTACAATGAGGCAATGAGGCATTCTGTGGTCCCGGGTGATAACGTATTAGCACCTTGGGAATCAAATGGAACCAGATATGGTCCTGGAACAGTGGTATTTGGCATTGAGACCAGAGATCCTCTGCAAGGTATGGACTTCAATTTAATTATATATATATATATATATATATTTATTTATTTATGCAGTTATTGGAGGTATATTGGATCTGATTTTATCTTTATCTTTTCCATTTGAATCCAGGATTTGCAAACTAGAAGCCCATTAAGGCTCCTAGGGGTGCAATTTGTCAATGGGCTGATAGCAAATCGACAGCCCGTTTTACACTGTGCCCAATGTTCTCAGTGCCATTGTGATCAAAAGATAAGATCTGCAAGCATACCGTTTAAACCACTTCTGTCTACATTAGCTGTTCTGCCTTCGTTCTGCATTAAAACAATGTATAAACATATCTATATTTTTAGACTGAGTTCATTCATCCCTTCCTTCCACCCTCACAACAACATATACCTCTGATACGGGAGATTTGCTAATAGTACAAAGTAGTTTGATGATGTTGGGCATATGGGGCTAACTTTTTGAGTATGCGCTGGTGGTGGGTAACCTTGCCCATTGTCAACCTGAACTTGCAAAATGATTCCTGATATAACATCAACCCCAAGCAGTGAAAAAAAAATGACTGGTTCTTGAAGGAACAGTTGTTCGGCATACAACCTTTATTAGCTGTGGGTGAAGAGAGAACATTTATCAAATTTCAAGGCAAAGATATAATTTTGTAAAAGCTGTGCATAATGGGCATTATTTGAAGGATTGGATGGTGCATCCCCAGTGTCTGTTTTATTTTTCTGATTACATGAGTTGAATCACGATGAATATGAGGGGCATCTTTAATTGTTTTGAATTGTTCAAATACAGAAGTACCTCAGAGTTACCGACACTTCAGTGAATTGTGTTGTGAGGATTACATTTTTCAACTTCTCATAAGCTTTCTACAGTAACGTACTTGACTGTGTGCTTGCTATTGTGTACTGTATTTTTTTCTTTAAATTTACACATTTACTTTATCTAAAAGCATTTTTCACTGGAATAAAATTATTTTTTAATAATTTCACTGTTATATGTACTGACACGTCAGATTTACAGCTATTTCAGAGTTACAGGATCCCTTTGGACCCAAGGTAACTGTAACTCAGAAGCTGTCCTGTATATTTTGAATTTTGTTTCTAGCTACAATTAAATCAACTAATTCAATTGATAACCAGACTGAAAAATAAAACCTGACATGTTAGCTTAGTCTTCTAGTGGTATGATGTGTGATGTATATTTATGTTAAATGTATAGTTCCAGAATATAAAGCCCTTCCCCCTTTTTAATTGAACAGTGATGGAAGATGACGAGGTCTCTATAAACTTCTGGAATGGGAAAAGAGTCAAAGTTTCCAAAAATGTGGCCATGTGGATTCCATCTGCTTTGTATGAAAGAGTGCTACAGGAGCTGCTTACTCCTCTATCATCCAGACAGCAACCACAGGATGAGGAATTGAGTACCTGCCGTGATGTTTGTCTGCTTAGGCCCCAGACTGTGCCAGTTCACCTGTGCCACTTTGAACCAACACACATCCAGCCCTGGTATTCAGGTTTCCCTGGCCTAAACCCATATAATAATTACTGGCATGGGTTCTATCGTGGCTTCCACTCTTTGCCAGCTCATCCTGCGTGTTACTGTTTTCCAGAAGTGATTTCTCCTGTAGGATGGTGGTCAGTGACTCCAAGATCTACCAACGCAACAGCATTTAACAAAGATGAGTTGGACAAGAAAGTTACTTTGCAGCTTCAGGAATTAGATGTTCCAAGAAAGAAAATTCCTGATGAAAACTTGCTTTGTTCATCTTCTTCCTCTTCATCATCTGAAGATTCTGATAGTAGCCTAGAGACAACTGTCAGCAAGCCTACTTTGGAGGACAGGGCGGTGAATACAGACATTAACCTGTTGGAGAGGCCGAGGACCAAAGTAAAAGACAGGCCTGAATGGAGGTATTGGAGTCAAAGCCACCAAGAGCCACATCGAAAGAAACCAGGTAAAGTGAAACTGAAAGTGTTAGACTGAAAACAAAAATATAAAAATGTATTATCTAATATGCAGTATTTTAAATATGCTTGTTGGTGTTAACAAAAGTAAACTATCAGTCCATTAAAGGATTACTGCAGCATTTATACATCACATAAAAAAACAGCATAAAGGGGGTGGTGGAGTATAACAATATACAGAGCTTGCTCCTTTCAACAGATCATGTACATTTTGTACTGTTACAGAATCTTCCTTCATGTAATCTCCTGAAACAGCTAAATAACTGCTGACAATGTCAAAGGAACTATGTGAAATGTGTGCCTGTCCAAAAGTAATTGGAAGAAAACTCCAGTGTATCAATCTAACATTACTCATTTTAATATTCAACCATGACTCGTTGCATTGCACAGATGATATCCCCAGGGTCCCTATAGCATTGCAGTCATAGTATTGTGTCTGGTAATGGTACATGTGTCTGTTCTTATCACCAGTACCTTTGATACTTTCTGTAACTAAATGCAGGGTATTTGTATTTGTCCCGCTGCTTTTCGAAGGAGTTAATCTGCACATCATTAAACTGTTCTTGATGAAAGTCCACTTATCTATCACTTGCTGTGAAAAACTTTATTCTAACCTCTACCCTCCAGCCTATATCCAGTGTAGCTTTGAGTATGTCTCAATATTAATTCTACAGTCCAGGAGGTAAAAGGTAACAATTTAATCAGCTCTAGGCAGGCTTATGTATTTCTCACTGTTAACTCCTGTACTTCATGTAAACTGCCTAGTTGTATTTCAAGCACAGCAAAGGGAGCAGGCAAGCACAGGACAAACTGTATGGGTAATTTCTCGCGGTGTTGCATATGAGGAGTCAAGAACAAGTGTAGTCTTCAGATGAAGCAGATATGAGGACAGGGGACATTTGGTCCAGGGTGTGGAGATGTAATTCAGTCCCCATTTTAAAGTCATACATTTTCCCCTGACTTTTATATAAAACTTTGATTTTATATTGGTTTCCTAATTGATATTGGGGAGCTCACAAGATAATAGAGATAGAGTGATGTAGCGAATGAGTAATGATAATATTGACATGAAACCTGATCTGAAAATATATGTCATGTGCCTGGTACTGTAATACTACCTGGGCTTGTTACCAAAAAAAACTATATAATATACTATAAACAACAATGTACACTACATAATGTATGTTTATGTATAAACAGCTATAGATGACACATTACCAAATGTATGTACTATATATTCTGATATTTGGTTTGTGATGTGCAACCTGGTGTATTGCATTTCTGGTTTGAAAAAGAACTAAAACACATGAACTCGTAGCCTAACCACTCCAATGCAATATTGAGGGAATGCTGCATTATTGGCCTTTGAATCAAATGCTGAACCTAGGTACCAACTACTTGTTTGGGTGGATGTAAATGATCCATTGGCACTATTTGATGAAGAGCAGTGAATTCTGTGGCGTTCTGACCAATGCTCTCACTCTCAACCAATACCACCAAATACCAAAAAGTACTGGTTATGCATTTCATTGCTATTTGTGGGATATTGCTGGTGTAGAATCACTGCTTTGTTTGCTTAAATAACAACCATTACTGCACTCCAAAAGTTTAGGTAGTGTATTAGTATGCAAGATAAATGTAAGTATTTAAAAAAAAATCATGGATTTGTATGTTTTTCTAGATTTTTTTAAGGGAAGTGTAACATTATCATTCATCTTAAAATTTAAAAAACTCTTCAATTCCCCCCACCGCACAAGGTGAGTTCGCAATCTGAGCTGGACCATTAGGGATGGCCCAAGTGGAGTAGTTGTTCCACAAATAGTGGGGGGGGGGGGGTCGGATCTCAGGCCATTTATTGTTCTAAAAGCCAGTTGAAGAGTGACATTGGCCAAGCCTTTGGATCCAGTTACTACCGTACTGAACAACAATACTCTTCTTTTTGCAGGAACATGGTCTTCAAGCCCATCGAGGAGTTTCTCTGAATCCAGTCAGCTGATTTCTTCCATGCAGCTGCAGAACCTTGGAGCAACAAATTGCAGTGCAATGTTTGAAAACATTGATCGTACACATCCTCAGAACCGAATCACAATGAAAGAGGTTCTGACACATCAGAAACATGACATCACATCAGCTACCGGGGTAAACTTCCAAACTGACTGATGGTATCCACAAGATTGCAGAGCATTTTCACCCCATCTTCTCGTATATTTGTTTTGTTATATACTTCATAGTTTTCCTTAACAATTTAGTGCTTCTACCCGCTGAAACGTTAACTTGTTTTTTCTCTCTCTCAAATGCTGCCGTGTATTCCCAGTACTTTCTGTTTTTATTCCTTTTTCTTCCCCTGTTCCCTCTCCCAAATCTCCCTCGCCATGTACCTTTCTCTGCTGAAAAGATGGACAGCAAACCTGCCCTGGGCTCCTGCCAATGCCACACTACAGCCATCCCCTATCAGGTACAGCACAGATTGGATACATGATAATGCTCTGTACTCTCCTCCAACAATGAGTTAAACCCAGTCTCATGAGAGCACACCTTACTGAACAACTGTGACATTTTCATTTACCATATAATTTCCCTTTGATCATCACAGATTTGCCAATGCCATGCTGTACATTCGTGTCCACTGAGCATTAGATTGACTATCCAAACATATTTCAAATAGGATTCTGAGAACCAGTAGGCTCTTTCATCCCATTAGTCTCCTACATTGAATCAAGGGTCTAGAAGTGAAGGACAGTGCTCTAACAAACTGTCAGTGTCCAGTTCTTTTTGGCGAACACTCCAAAGTCAGTGTACAGAAAGACGTGTAACTAACCACATAACCAAGTATCAGTTATTTCCCCAATAACAAACCAGAACAGTAAATAATTTGAGCAGTAAAGTGTTTTTTTAAATAAAAATGTAATTTTGAATTTTATTGACCAGGCTCAGGCTCCACCAATTCAGGAGCGTCTAGGAGAGAATCAGTTATCACGTGACCGCCAACATCAGGAAGCAGCACAAAGATCGAGAAAGAAAAAACTGCAGCTGCGTCAGTGGGAGAAAGACAGAGAGCAGCAAAGTCAAGACAAGTATCAAAGTGTCCAGGAACAGCGCAGGTACGTCAGATCTGGGATAACAGTGTTTGAATGTGCTGCAATACAACAGAAGTTAGCTGTCGTGACACTGAGAGATCAGTTAGAGACAGGTAAAGAATATTGGACAATCAAGGTTAAAGAATGTGACATAATATAATCCAGGGATTATTCAATCTATATGAAAAATAATAGATACCACTTGGGAGTGAATATAGGCTGCAATGTGATATGGTGAGGCGGGGGGGGGGGGTGGCGGCGGTGTTGATTACAAATAGCAATTTGATATCCAGGAGTGATTTACAGGCTGTCATCTAATATTGGGGAATGATTTATTGTCTGCAATTTGATATCCAGAAATGATTGCAGTATTCGCAGAGCGCTAACTGTCTTTGCTGTCAAGTTTAAAATGTTTCCAGGTGGTCATTACTTTGCACCAGTAGGTACATTGCACTAAGTGTGAAACCAAAGTTGTTTGGGACTATTTCCTAACTCTGATTTACAATTGACTACACACCATAATAACAAAACACAGCTTGTATTGGTGCAGAGCTCAAGCCACTTCAGCTCATAGCAAACCTTGCAGTATAACCAGACTATAAAAGTAAAAAGCAAACCAGGAACTAGTTTATGTTTGTATTACTATTATGTGTGATATTTTTATTTTATTGAAATATCTGTTTCAATCACTAAGATCTGTTGCGGGAGGCACCTCATTTCTCCACTTGACATCTCAGGAGGCCATCGAATGGCTAGCCAAACTAGACATCCCATTATAAGCTTTTCCCGTCATATGACACAACAATTGAAATATCAAGGAAGAGAAAACTGAAACATTAACAGTTGCAGATCTGTTGTGAAAACATTAGGAAAGAAACATATCACACTATAGTAGAATGACCTGTATACAGTCTGCCTGCTCAATCCTTTCTCAGTTGCTCAGTACAAGGTAGTGTAGTGGCTATGTTACTGCATTAGTAATACAGAGGCCTGGATTAATAATCCAGTGAGTTCAAATCCCACCATGGCAGTTTGTGAATTTGACTGCAGGTTTAAAAAAACTTTTATTTTTGCTGTTGGATTGTTGTAAAAACCCAACTGGTTCACTAATGTCCTTTAGGGAAGGAAACCTGCCGTCCTTACCCAGTCTGCCTATAGGTGACTCCAGTCCTACACTAACATGGTTGACTCTTAACTGCCCTTTGAAATGGCCTAGCATTTGTTCTCAATACACTCTTACTCTGGGTTCCAGTTTTGATAGAGGATGTCCCTTATCAGAACTCCATGACACAGTAAAACCCACACAAGACATTTGGGCTCCTTTCTTTTATTTCCGTGTTCAAAAATTGCACATAAATCTGAAATTACTTGAGAATTGTCAATATTTTTGGATTTTATTCAACTTTTTCCAAGTAATCTGCTCAAAAACAAAAAATGTAAACAAACCCACACTAATGTAGAAATAAATTTTGACTTAAGCTCACAGCACAAGCATTAGCACAACCTAAAATAGCTGTCACTCTGTCAAATATCACAGTACAGCGCAAACCTTCCCACACAAAAGAGCTAAGACATACTCTACCTGTATGAGATAACTGATCCCAATTTACCTATTCTCCAGTTTTTGATAAAAATTGTTTCTTTATTGTTACAGTTTGATGAATTGTTATGCTCAGTTACTGCAAAGAAAGAGACCACTTTTCAACTCTGGCCTTCCAGTGTCAGTATCAGGTGCTGCCTGGTCACACTCAACTGCAGAGTAAAACTCTAATGATGTCCCAAACTCCAGTTTCAGAAGAGCACCTGCTAGTCTAAGTGCAAACCTTCTCACATAAAAAAGCTAAGACATACTCCACCTGTATGATACAACTGGTCCCATCAGAATGATTTTTTTCATTTTCCACACCAGAGACGGTCATGGACTTTCTAAGTATAATTATGATTATATTGTGGATTTGTGCCTACTAGGAAATAGTTGAGACTCAGTTCACGTGGAACCCTTATAATCAGCAACATAAGATTTTCATCTCATTACTCTGGACTGAATTGAAACCCAAGTCTCTAAGGCTACAGGCCAATATCTAACACACTGCACCTTCTGGTTCCCAGACCGTTATTTAAGCAACAAAAAGGAACACACACTACACCTTTCCGGATACGCTCTGCTGTGCATATTTTTAGAGCAGCAACCTTTTGTCCAGGGTGTAAAGTATTGCAGACAATGCAATAGTAAAACATCATTTCCTTTTATTTTCAGCCATTACATTTTTTTCACAACCTATTAAAGTGACACTGACTTGATTCAGTATTTTGCCTTTAGGGAGAAAGTGATTCAGCGTCTGCAGAATGATTTCAAACAGGTAGCAGAGTGTGAGCGCAGGCTGGAGGAAATGACCAGAGCCAAGCAGCATTTGCAGCAGAAGACTCAAACCAGGATCCAGTCTATAGCCTTTGAGGACAAGGAGAGAGAAGCCCACAGATTGGCGTATCACCAGCAGGTGACAGCGAGGAAGGATTCGACAGAGGCAGAGAAAGTGAAAGCAAATGAGATTAAAGAAATCCAGCAGCAGGTAACTTACTCAGGAAGCTGTTCCTTTGGAAAGTAAAACACTTAGCAAGAAAGAACACGTTTATATAGCGCCTTTTACGACCTAAGGACGTTCCAAAGTGCTTCACAGCCAATGAATTACTTTTTGAAATGTGGTCACTGTTGCAATATAAGGAAACACAGCAGTCACTTTGCGCCCAGTAAGGACCCACAAACAGTAATGGGATGAATGACCAATTAAACTGTTACTTAGTGATGTTAGTTGACGGATAAATGTTCACCAGGACACCAGCCCTGCTCTTCTTCAATAAGTGCCATGGGATTTTTTTATGTCTACCTGTGAGGGCAGACAGGACCTCGGTTTTACATTACATGTCCAAAAGACAGCACCTCCAACAGTGTAGCACTCCCTCAGTACTGCACTGGAACGTTAGCCAAGATTTTGTGCTCAAGTCCTGGAGTGGGGTTTGAACCCATGACTTTCCTGACTCAAAGGCAAGAATGCTACCACTGAGCCACAGCTGACAGATATAGTAAATTGTTTTTTCTACACAGAAGTTACAAGTTATAAACAATAGTCCCATGACTTTGTTAAGTTTTTCATAAGTTGGTGGGGGGGAATAATGCAAAGGATTGCTGTTTAAATGTACCACATTGAGGACTGTGTAATACGGATTTGTGCCTATGATTCTCCACATTGTAAGTTCCTGATATTTGTTATCAGTGACTTGAGCACATAAACTAGGTTGATACTTATCTGTCAGTTGAGATGTTAAATCAAGTTTCCATCTGCGGTTCAGGTGGATGTAAAAGGTCCCATGCTTTAGCAGGGGACTTCACCTGGTGTCCTGGCCAACATTTATCCCTTAACCAATACTACCAAAACAGATTTACTGGTCATTTATCTGATCACTCTTTGAGCGATCTTGGCTGTGTGCAAATTTGCTGCCAAATTTGCCTACATAGCCACGGAATCATAGAATCATAGAATGGTTACAATACAGAAGGAGGCCATTCAGCCCATCGAGCCTGTGCCGGCTCTCTGCAAGAGCACTTCAACTAGTCCCACTCCCCCGCCCTTTCCCCGTAGCCCTGCAAAAAAATTTCCTTCAGGTAGTTATCCAATTCCCTTTTGAAAGCCATGATTGAATCTGCCTTCACCACCCTTTCAGGCAGTGCATTCCAGATCATAACCACTCGTTGCATAAAAAAGTTTTTCCTCATGTCGCCTTTGGTCCTTTTGCCAATCACCTTAAATCTGTGTCCTCTGGTTCTTGACCCTTCCGCCAATGGGAACAGTTTCTCTCTATCTGCTCTGTCTAGACCCCTCATGATTTTGAACGCCTCTATCAAATCTCCTCTAAACCTTCTCTGCTCTAAGGAGAACAACCCCAGCTTCTCCAGTCTATCCAGGTAACTGAAATCCCTCGTCCCTGAAACCATTCTTGTCAATCTTTTCTGCATCCTCTCTAAGGCCTTCACATCCTTCCTAAAGTGCAGTGCCCAGAATTGGACACAATACTCCAGTTGAGGCCGAACCAGTATTTTATAAAGGTTCATCATAACTTCCTTGCTTTTGTCCTCTATGCCTCTATTTATGAAGCCCAGGATCCCGTATGCTTTTTTAACCGCTTTCTCAACCTGCCCTGCCACCTTCAACGATTTATACACATATACCCCCAGGTCTCTCTGTTCCTGCACCCACTTTAGAATTGGATCCTTTAGTTTATATTGCCTCTCCTTGTTCTTCCTACCAAAATGTATCACTTCGCACTTTTCTGCGTTAAATTTCATCTGCCATATATCCGCCATTCCACCAGCCTGTCTATGTCCTCTTGAAGTCTATCACTATCCTCCTCACTGTTCACTATACTTTCAAGTTTTGTGTCATTTGCAAATTTTGAAATTGTGCTCTGTACACCCAAGTACAAGTCATTAATATATATCAAGAAAAGCAGTGGTCCTAGTACCGACCCCTGGGGAACACCACTATATATCTTCCTCCACTCCGAAAAGCAACCATTCACCACTACTCTCTGTTTCCTGTCACTTAGCCAATTTTGTATCCATGCTGCCACTGTCCCTTTTATTCCACGGGCTTCAACTTTGCTGGCAAGCCTATTATGTGGCACTTTATCAAACGCCTTTTGGAAGTCCATGTACAGCACATTAACCCCATTGCCCTCATCAACCCTCTCTGTTATCTCATCAAAAAACTCCATCAAGTTAGTTAAACATGATTTGCCTTTGACAAATCCGTGCTGACTTTCCTTAATTAATCCACACTTGTCCAAGTGACTGTTAATTTTGTCCCGGATGATCGTTTCTAAAAGCTTCCCCACCGCCGAGGTTAAACTGACTGGCCTGTAGTTGCTGGGTTTATCCTTACACCCCTTTTTGAACAAGGGTATAACATTTGCAATTCTCCAGTCCTCTGACACCACCCCCGTATCTAAGGAGAATTGGAAGATCATGGCCAGTACCTCTGCAATTTCCACCTTTACTTCCCTCAGCATCCTAGGATGCATCCCATCTGGTCCTGGTGACTTATCTACTTTTAAGTGCAGCCAGCCTTTCTAGTACCTCCTCTTCATCAATTTTTAGCCCATTCAGTATCTCAACTATCTCCTCTTTCACTATTGCTTTGCAGCATTTTCTTCCTTGGTAAAGACAGATGCAAAGTACTCATTTAGTACCTCAGCCACACCCTCTACCTCCATGCGTTGGTCTCCTTTTTTGTCCCTAATCAGCCCCACTCCTCCTCTTACTACCTGTTTACTATTTATTTGCCTATGGAAGACTTTTGAATTCCCCTTTATGTTAGCTGGCAGTCTATTCGCTTACTCTCTCTTTGCCCCTCTTATTTCCTTTTTCACTTCCCCTTTGAACGTTCTACTTTCAGCCTGGTACTCAATTGTATTCTTAACCTGACAACTGTCATACGCCTCCTTTTTCTGCTTCATCTTACTCTCTATCTCTTTCGTCATCCAGGGAGCTCTGGCTTTGGTTGCCCTACCTTTCCCCCTCGTGGAAATGTACCTCGACTGTACCCGAACCATCTCCTCTTTAAAGGCAGCACATTGTTCAATTACAGTTTTGCCTGCCAATCTTTGATTCCAATTTGCCCGGGCCAGAAGTAGTCACAGTGACTACTTCAATACTAATTCATTATTTGTAAGTGCTCCAGGACATCCTGAAGATGTGAAAAGTGCAGTATAAATGCAAGTTTTTTTTTTATTGAAGAAGGGTGAGAAAGATTAAAATGCCCTTCGTCCCTTTTCAGCATGGTTCTGAGGGACTGTGTCAAGGCTGAAGGTGGCATTCAGCAGGACCTCTAGTTACCAATATGAATCAAACAGTTCGAACAGATATCTCTTGTGTCCTCCAATCAATATCGTCAAAAGTCATCTTGAGCTCTGAAAAGCCATAATAGTGCACTTGAGATATTATTCCACTGTGCAGCCCTTCAGGAAGTAAGAAATATTATAGAAGCCACTTTATGCCGGCTATCATGCTGAAGACTTGTGCTCCAGAACTAGCCGCGCCTCTAGCCAAGCTGTTCCAGTACAGCTACAACACTGGCATCTATCCGACAATGTGTAAAACTGCCAAGGTATTTCCTGTCCACAAAAAGCAGGACAAATCTAATCCGGCCAATTACCGCCCCATCAGTCTACTCTCAATCATCAGCAAAGTGATGGAAGGGGTCATCGACAGTGCTAACTAGCGGCACTTACTCACCAATAACCTGCTCGCTGATGCCCAGTTTGGGTTCCGCCAGGACCACTCGGCTCCAGACCTCATTACAGCCTTGGTCCAAACATGGACAAAGGAGCTGAATTCCAGAGGAGAAGTGAGAGTGACTGCCTTTGACATCAAGGCAGCATTTGACCGAGTGTGACATGAAGGAGCCCTAGTAAAATTGAAGTCAATGGGAATCGGGGGGGAAAACTTTCCACTGGCTGGAGTCATACCTAGCACAAAGGAAGATGGTTGTGGTGATTGAAGGTCAATCATCACAGCCCCAGGACATCGCTGCAGGAGTTCCTCAGGGCAGGGTCCTAGGCCCATCTTCAGCTGCTTCATCAATGACCTTCCCTCCAACATAAGGTCAGAAATGGGGATGTTCGCTGATGACTGCACAGTGTTCAGTGCCATTCACAACTCCTCAGATAATGAAGCAGTCCATGCCTGTACGTAACAAGACCTAAACGACGTTCAGGCTTGGGCTGATAAGTGGCAGGTAACATTCACGCCACAGAAGTGCCAGGCAATGACTATCTCCAACAATCGAGAGTCTAACCACCGCCCCTTGACATTCAATGGCATTACCATCGCCGAATCCCCCACCATCAACATCCTGGGGGTCACCATTGACCAGAAACTTAACTGGACTAGCCACATAAATACTGTGGCAACAAGAGCAGGTCAGAGGCTAGGTATTCTGCGGCGAGTGTCTCACCTCCTGACTCCTCAAAGCCTTTCTACCATCTACAAGGCACAAGTAAGGAGTGTGATGAAATACTCTCCACTTGCCTGGATGAGTGCAGCTTCAACAACACTCAAGAATCTCGACACCATCCAGGACAAAGCAGCCTGCTTCTTTGGCACCCCATCCACCACCTTAAACATTCACTCCCTCCACCACCGGCGTACCGTGGCTGCAGTGTGTACCATCTACAAGATGCACTGCAGCAACTCGCCAAGGCTTCTTCGGCAGCACCTTCCAAACCCGCGACCTCTTCCACCTAGAAGGACAAGGGCAGCAGACGCATGGGAACACCACCATCTCCAAGTTCCCCTCCAAGTCACACACCATCCTGACTTAGAAGTATATCGCTGATCCTCCATCGTCGCTGGGTCAAAATCCTGGAACTCCCTCCCTAACAGCACTGGGGGAGTACCTTCACCACACGGACTGCAGTGGTTCAAGGCGGCGGCTCACCACTACCTTCTCAAGGGCAATTAGGGATGGGCAATAAATGCTGGCCTTGCCAGCGACGCCCACATCCCATAAACGAATTAAAAAAAATAAAAAAAATGCTGGTTTGATGTTTGTCCCCAATACTCAGCACCATGAAACCTATTCAAATCTTTTTTTTTTGTTCTATATTTTAATATTTTTTACATATTGTCCACCACTATAACCCACTGGTTAGCCCATTGTTCTAAGATGATGGATACAGCGCACTAGATCCCCAACTGAGTCCTCCAATGACATCTAGAAGCCTTAGTAGACTCGACACTCAGTAGTGCTGAAAATTGTTTCTAATGGTAAGTAAGGAGCACAGTGGCAGCCGAACACAATTTGGAGGTTCATAATTCTAGATGAGATCCGTTTCCATGATTGTTCCTCCATTTTTTGTTTCCGGTCTGGGTAGGAGGTGTCACTTGCTACACTTGCTCCTTCACGTACATGCAAATGAGCTGAATGGCTTAAGGGGTCAAGATTCCTGGCCGTTGTATCTCCATTAGATATAATTTACTTCGGGATAAGTTACATACAGATAAATGGGGCATAGCCTTCTTAGGAATTGACCTAACTGGGAGAAGTGAACTTTTAAAATTTGCTAACAGCATTGAATACTTTTGCCAATATCTCACATTTGCCTGCATCATTTGAGAAATGTTTTCTGTTGTGTGGAGCAACTGAGTTGCACTTCAAACTGTCAGAGAATCTCTCTGGTCAGCAGCATGTTTTTGACCCCCACACCCACTCACAGTAAGGCAGAGTAACATGGGGTTCCTTTGTGTGGTATCTTAATGGAGGAAGAGGAATATAACAGAAGGGAGAAAAGGAGAGTGAGTTAGCATCAAAAGAGGATAGTTCAACCTGTTATTACCCCGCAACAAATATATAGGCCTAACAGATTTTTTGAGGGACTGATTGAGGAGTCTGCCTTTGATGACTGTATTTCACTAAGGAAGCCCTGGATGAGCTGTGCCACCTTCTGCATGATGACTTACAGATCCGATCAAGTAACAGAACTGCTCTGTTCATGGCTGTCAAAGTCTTCATAGCTCTCAATTTTTATGCCATAGGTACCTCCCAAGCTACAATCGTGGACTTAGGCAACATTAGCCAGGGTGTAGTGTGATCCTGCATATGACAGGTTACCAATACCATCTTCACAAGAGAAGGGCAATTCATCCATTTTCTGATGATTTCTAGGTAGCAGGATGACAGGGCTGTTTCTATCATGTTGCTGGATTCCACAGAGTTTGGGGGAAATAAATGGCACCCACATTGCATTATTGGCTCCTATTGTGAACCTGTTGAATTCCCTGTTGGATTCTACTCTCTCAATGTTGAAATCACTCCCTCAAGTTCAAAGGCACAGACAAGCATATCTGGCACACAACTCATTTAACCATCCATCACCAGATCTGGCTGGACCACTTCAAACACTATCAGGCTTCACTCTCCTCTGCCAAAACCGCTCACTACTCCAGGATCATCCTTGAAAGCAAAGATAATTCACAGCTTAATTTCTACACTACCAACTGTCTCCTTAAATCCCTCTCCCTTCCACCCTCACCTCCAACAAGAAGTGTGAGGCGCTCATGGACTGCTTTGTGACAAACATTGAGACCAGCCATTCAGCGCCTTCCATATTCCTCAATGCTCTAAACTTCAGCTCATTCAAAACTCTATTTTACATATCTTATCCCGCACCTAGTTCTGCTCACCCATCACTCCTGCTCTTGCTGACCTACATTGGCTCGAGGATGAGAATTTTAAAATCGAGATGTTGCTGGACCAGGAGCCAGTGTTGGTCAGCAAGCACAGGGGTGATGGGTGAATGAGATTTGGTGCAAGTTAGGATACAGGCAGCAGAGTTTTGGATGAGCTTAAGTTTATCTATAGCCAATAGATAGAGGAAACTTTTATTCCACAAACCTAGGCTGGACTTGGAGGCCAGAGTTGAGAAGCTAGTTCACTGTATTAACCAGTCCCCATCATCAGTATTAATAGCACAAATGAAATATTCAGAAAGAACAACCAGACTCAAAAACATTCATATGCAAAATGTTTGGTTTAATACATTTGAGTGTAAATTTTCTTTCTGTATGCCTTCTCTTTTCTGAACGTTGTTGACCAATGTCCTTTATTATTCCCAGTCTCTGTACAGGTGGATTGTATGAGACACACACAACTACCTGTTGTATCAGATCATCCAACCACATTCTTCTTTACCTGCCTCCTGATCTATTACCATCACCTTTTCCAAAAGAAGAAAAAAGGACTTGTGAATTTAAAAAAAAATCTTATAATGTCTCATTGTTCGTGCTTTCTAGGAAGCCAGAAGGAAGCGAGTGGAACAACACAATAAAATGCTAGCAGAAAAGTTCCATGAAGCAGAGAAGCTGACTGAAGAACGAGAGACAGGAAGAAGAAAGCATCAAATGAAACGTGTTTCATCATTTTAGACGGAAATTTTACCAGGTTCAGTCTTTGCTGTTACCACAGTAGACCCTATATAAAGCTCAGATAATATTCGGCAGTGCATTCCAGAGACAAAAATATAGCATTTGACCTCAAGAACCCATTAGTATCTGTGACATGGGATACAGGATCCACATCATTCATTTTTATACACTAATGATGTGTATTTTTTTTAATATAATTTTTCTTAAATTTGTTATTTATTTTTCTCTATCCAGTCTTTATTCTCTTCTTAAACCCAACTCCCAAGTTAATCTGTTCATAAGGGCAGTAAGGAGAAAGGATCTTGGCTCAGAAGATCAGGAAGTAGAATCAGTATGGGTGGAGATAAGAAATAACATGGGGCAGAAAACACTGGTGGGAGTAGTATATAGGCCCCCTAACAGTAGCTATACCGTTGGACATTGTATTAATCAAGAAATAATAGGAGCTTGTAGCAAAGGTAATGCAATAATCGTGGGGGACTTCAATCTTCATACAGACTGGGCAAATCAAATTGGCAAAGGTAGTGTGTCTGGAGGACGAGTTCATGGAATGCATTCGAGACAGTTTCCTAGAACAACACGTCGTGGAATCAACCAGGGAACAGACTATTTTAGAAGTAAGTGTTGGCCCCTTAGAAGCTGAGACAGGAGAAATTATAATACGGAATAAGGAAATGGCAGAGACTTTAAACAAATATTTTGTATCTGCCTTCACAGTAGAAGACATAAAAAGCATTCCAAAAATAATGGGGAACAAAGGGGTTAATGAGAGTGAGGAACTTAAAGTAATTAATATCAGTAGAGAAAAAGTACTTGAGAAACTAATGGGACTAAAAGCCGACAAATCCCCTGGGCCTGGTGCCCTACATCCTAGAATTCTAAAAGGGGTGGCTGCAGAGATAGTTGATGCCGTCCAAAATTCCCCAGATTCTAGAACGGTCCCAGCGGATTGGAAGGTAACAAATGTAACCCTGCTATTCAAGAAAGGAGGGACAGTGAAAACAGGGAACTTCATGACAGTTAGCCTGACATCAGTCTTCAGGAAAATGCAGGAATCCATTATTAAGGAAGTAGTAACAGGGTACTTAGAAAATCATAATATGATTAAGCAGAGTCAACAGAAAGGGAAATCATGTTTGACAAATTTGTTAGAGATTTTGAGGATGTAACCTGCAGGGTAGATAAAGGGGAACCAGTGGAGGTAGAATATTTAGATTTGCAAAAGGCATTTGGTAAGGTGCCACATAAAAGGTTGCTACGCAAGATAAGGGCTAATGGGAATAAGGGCTAATGGGGTTGGGGGTAATGTATGAGCATGGATAGAGGATTGTTTAACGAACAGAAAACAGAGAGTAGGGATAAACAGGTCATTTTCAGGTTGGCAGGCTGTAACTAGCGGGGTGCCTCAAGGATCAGTGCTTGGGCCTCAACTATTTACAATCTATATTAATGACTTAGATGAAGGGACTGAGTGCAATGTATCCAAGTTTGCTGATGATATAAAGCTAGGTGGGAAAGTAAGCTGTGAGGAGGATACAAAGAGTCTGCAAAGGGATATAGGCAGGTTAAGTGAGTGGGCAATAAGGTGGCAGATGGAGTATAATGTGGGGAAATGTATGGTTATTCACTTTGGCAGGAAGAATAGAAAAACAATGTTTTTTAAATGGTGAGAAACTATTAAATGTTGGTGTTCAGAGAGATTTAGGTGTCCTCGTACAGGAAACACAAAGAGTTAGCATGCAGGTGCAGGAAGCAATTAGGAAGGCAAATGGCATGTTGGCCTTTATTGCAAGGGGGTTGGAGTACAGGAGTAAGGAAGTCTTGCTACAATTGTACAGGGCCTTGGTGAGACCACACTTGGAGTACTGTGCACAGTTTTGGTCTCCTTATCTGAGGAAGGATATACTTTCCTTTGAGGTGGTGCAACAAAGGTTCACTAGATTGATTCCTGGGATGCGAGGGTTGTCCTATGAGGAGAGATTGAGCCTATACTCTCTGGAGTTTAGAAGAATGAGAGGTGATCTCATTGAAACATATAAGGTTCTGAAGGAGATTGACAGGGTAGATGCTGAGAGGTTGTTTCCCCTGGCTGGAGAATCTAAAACTAGGGGGCATAGTCTCAGGATAAGGGGTCGGCCATTGAAGACTGAGATGAGGAGGAACTTCTTCACTCAGAGGGTTGTGAATCTTCGGAATTCTCTACCCCAAAGGGCTGTGGATGCTGAATTATTGAGTATATTCAAGGCTGAGATAGATAGATTTTTTACTCTAGGGGAATCAAGGGATATGGGGATTGGGCAGGAAAGTGGAGTTGAGGGCGAAGATAAGCCATGATCTTATTGAATGGCGGAGCAGGCTCGAGGGGCCGTATGACCTACTCCTGCTCCTAATTCTTGTGTTATGTTAACCTTCACTATTGTTGCTGTCCTCCTTGGTTAGTCCAGACTACAGACAGATCCATGGGTGCTGTCATCCAAAAGCAGTATAACACATTAGGATGTGCACTAGGATCAGGACATCAAGTGGGATTACTCCTACAAGACTGTTAAACTTGCCCCCCCCTACCCTTGGAAGCATAAATTCAAAGTCCAGTATGGATGGTAGCCACTGGCTGCTTTCAAAAAAATTAGATACTTGTGTTCATATAAATGCTTCTCGGTCAAACCAGCCCTGCGGTAGTGTTATGCAAGAGTACGTCAAACTACTGGAAGACACTTCATGCTGTGAAGGATCAGACAAAAGCCTCATATATGGTTAATTTTGCTGGGATATCATAGTAGAGTGCAAAATAACTTTGAGCTTCTAATGGTAAATGGCTCATGTTTAGAGACTACATCATAATGTGATATCAATTAATCTGTGAATGGTACTCGTTAATTGCATGCACATCAGGCTAAAGAAGCTTTAAAGATGATGACCGGAGCATCTGAAACAGTCCTACATGCTGAAAACTCATTTTGGACTATTAGACTATCCTTGTGTAGAGCTCTCTGAGAAAGTCATCCCATTACTGTTCAACACTACAATGCTGCCAGGCTTTTTAACTCATCAGCAAAAATTAGAACATTATTTGTGAGGGTTTTTCTGTAAGTATGGATATATCAGGAAGGAAATATGTCTTTTAGTTTCCCAGCTAGGAAGACCTCTCCACTCAGAAATGATGTAGTACTACTAATCTTAGCAAATTGGAGGTATAAAAGAGAATTTCTCAGGTATGCAACACGTTTCAGTACTACTTTAGGCACTAAAGACATATTGGACACTAGTTCACTATCTTCAAGGTTAAGTATAGCAAAGCGAACTTGCTCCAGCACTGGTAAAATTAAATTTTTCCTTCCCAATAATATTTGTACTATTGCCGGGGGGGGGGGGGGGGGGGGGGGAGGAGGAGGAGGGTTGGAAGGAAAAAGATAAGGCAGTGCGAAAGGATGCATTAATTCTCTTAGCACCGTTCTCCCAAAATAGAAAGGAGCTGGTTGCTGTTTGGTCTCTCCAAGGTTGCAAAAGCTAGCAACACTATTCTAGGCTCACATCTGCCTGGGTCCCTGCATTAATCCGTGTTATTGAAACCAAAAGGCCAGTACCATACAGCCCATGTTAAAATGGTAACCTATCATTTTATAAGTCCTATATACTGCAATCAGGTTGCAATTGTATAGACAAACAGAATACTAGTGTGTATGAACAATTTATCAGTTTTGTGAGTGCTACAGCAAAATGCAAGGAAATGATAACTTGCTTCAACAAATGCATCAGTTTCTGGGCATTATGACGTTGATTTTCCTGGACACACTTAAATTCAGGTAGATGGCCTGAGAAAGAAAAGGGGCAGGGAGGCTTGCTGTTGATTACCTGCACCAAAAAAATCACCACTCTGATTTTTCTCTAATCCCTCCATAGCCAGATCTGGGATCAGTATGGTGTCCAAGAAGTAGTAAAGCATCTCAACAGCCAGAGATTACTGAATACAACATCCCTGCTGGAATGCGAGGACTGGAAGAGACTTCCATTACCGTACAATACCGAGTTATCAAGGATTTAAAGGAAGTTGCTATTTGCAAAGAATTTGAAGTCAGTGTAACCTTATAAATAATGATATATAATAAACAATGGATTCCCTCTTGGAATTCCATTGTTTCCATGCTTATAGGAAGGTGGTGATGAGGACAGGGAGAAATCCAGCATCATGTACATAAGCACCATCCAAAACACAGATACCCATGTCAGAGGGTCTACAGACCAAGGAGATCATATATGGATCTCTTCCAAAGGTAGTGTGAAAAAAGGCTGGGTAGTGGTGTCCCACAGGGTTCAGTTCTGGGGCCTCTTCTGTTCACTGTGTATATCAAAGATTTGGACTTGGGCCTAGAGGGAGTGGTGTTGAAGTTTGCAGATAATACCAAAATAACTTGCATTTAAGAGCACCTTAGATATATTTCTTAAAACTAAAGGGGTCAAGGGATATGGAGAGAAGGCAGGGACAGGGTACTGAATTTGGATGATCAGCCATGATCTCATCGAATGGCGGAGCAGGCTCGAGGGGCTGAATGGCCTACTCCTGCTCCTATCTTCTATGTTTCTATGTTTAACGTAGCAAAATGTCCCGTGGTGCTTAGATAGGAGGTATAGTTAATTTTTTTAGAAGACCAAAGGAAGCTCCAATGGAATTTTGATAAGATGGATGAATGGGCTTAAAAAGTATCAGATGGAATTCAATATCAGCAAGTGTGAGGTAATGCATTTTGGTCAAAAAATAGCAGTAGTAATTATGTCCTGAATAGAAGTGGGCTTGGTGCTGTAGAACAGCAGAGCGACTTGGGGGTACAGGTTTACAGGATATTAAGGGCAGCACCTAAGGTTGATAAGGCCATTAAAGAAAAAGTAATGAAATTCTAGGTTTTATCACTAGATATAGAATATATAGAAGCTATTGGCAAGCCAAATAAAACCGTAACACAATTTCAGTTAGAGTACTGTATGCAGTTTTGGGATACACACTATAGGAAAGATAGAGGCTTGAGAGATTATACAACAAAGGGTTCAGTAGGATGTTGCCCTGTATGAGGAAATCAAATATGAAGAAAAACTGTTTTTTGTTAGAACAATGCAGATTATGGGGGCGTTAAGTGTTTAAAATTATGAAAGAAGCAGACTGCAGTTTCCAGTAGTTGAAGGGTCTAAAACAAGGGGCCATAGGTACAAGATTAAATGCAAGTGATTTAGAACAGAGAGCGAGAGAAACTTATTTACAGAGAATGTGAGGATGTGGAATTCACTTCCTGGGTTAGTGGTTGAGGCCAAAACTGTCAACATTCAAGATTAGATTGGATGGGTGGATGAATGAAAAGGGGTTAAAGGGATATAGGAACAGGACAGGTAAAGGTGATTAGGACTATTTTCTCACTTGGAGGGTAATGCTGGCATGAATTACTTTGGCGGAATGGCCTGTTTCAATGTTGTAACTTCTATTTATTTCCCAGAGAAGCACTCCAGTGAGTTATGCCAGCTGTTGACACCAAACCTCAAGCCTCTTTCTACGAGGGGCACCTCGTCAGTGGCTGTAAATGTAACAACAGCTCTAAATGTTTATGCCACACAATGTTTCCAGGGAGTGTTGGGTGACATACATAAAATAGTCAGTCAATCAGCAGTGCACCATTGCATTAAACAGGTGACAGATGGCCCGTTCATGAGGGCCCCAGATTTGATATTCTTCCCCATGGACCCACCAGAGCAGAGACAGTAAGCACTCAAATTTTATAAAGTGGCAAGATTTCCCCAAGTACTGGTTTCAGAAGCTTCCTTCTGTGCTGGTATTGGAGGGGGCTGGATTGATGCAGCCACATTGTCATTATCACAAGAATTAATGATATCTGCAATCGCTCCTTTCAGCATCACCGTGACTCCCCACTCGTCTAGTCACAAGGAGCTTAGCATCAAACAACCTGATCTATTCACATTCCCTTTGTCACCTTCAGATTTGATGCTCTCCTGTTCAGCCTTCTATCCTCCACAAACTTCAGCTCATCCATAACTCTGCTCCTGGCATCCTATCCCACACTAAGTCCCTCGCACCCATTATCCCTGTCCTTGCTGGCCTACATTGACTCCGGTGCCCCAATGCCTCAAATTTAAAATGCTCATCCTTGTGTTTAAATCCATGTCCTCTTGTGCACCCCCTCTCCATGCTCCACCATTGACAGCTATGCCTTGAGATATCTAGGTACAACTCTCTGGAATTAACTCTATACCCCTCCACTTCCCTCTCCTCCTTTAAGAAGCTTCTTAAAGGCCATCTCTTTGACCAAGCTTTTGATCACCATTCCCAATCTCTCCAGCAACGTCCATTTTTACCCCTTAACGCTTTGTGAAGCACCTTGGGACATTTGTTCTACATTAAATGCACTATATAAATTCAAGTTATTACTCTTATAAAAATCAGTCTTACCCTCTGTTTGAACGACAGCCTAGTCATTATGCAAGGATTAATTAGATGATAATGTCACCTAGATGTCCAACAAAAAAATCCATTATGATTTTAATCCTGACATACAAGAGCCCACAGTGTAATTCTTACACCTACGAAGTTAAATGTCAAAATTAATTAAAATGTATCCATTTAATAGGCTAGAATGATAGACAATGCATGCGCTTTTGAGACGGAATAAGTGAAAAGGGAGGAGGAAAGACCATTGGCAGAACTTTTATTTTGAAACTTCTCAAAATATAATGCCATAAAGTTCCATTATTTACAGTGACAGTGTAATACTACCAATATAGGCTTTGTCATCCATTTTCTTCAAGTATATTAAAAGTTAATCTCATTAATCCGTTTATTAGTTTATATAGATATAAGATCTGTACTTCAGCTAAATAAAAATTGTCATGTATGAAGAACACAACACAAAAATAGACTGCATAATTCAGTTATGTTCAGTTTTAAAATTGTATTCCATTCAAATGTGTTAAGCAGCACGGCACTTTAGAAATGGTTACTTCACTCAGTCTTCAACTGCTGCATGGAGAAATGGCATTTTAATTAAAAGGTGTCTGAGATAATCATTGCGTAGACACTCAAAATTCCAAATGTCCCTCTGTAAAAACAGGGCCATTCGTTAGTGCCACATGCCCTGCAACACTGTACTCCACACACTTCAGACAGTAAAAGCAAGATCGATGGTCTGGTCTGGTCCCAAATGTATCACATGGGTCTGCTCGCTCTCAGATATTCTTGATTTTGCTGTCACTGCGTAAGAACCTGGGGCCACTTGAATATGAACCTCGTCAGTGCATTTAATCTGTTTGTTAAAAAGAAGAGAGGCAATTGTCACTAAGAGCAGATCACATTAGTAGATTTGCTTGTATTTAAAACAAAACTCACCATTACTGTATATAGGTGCCTGCCTTATTGTTAGATACTTCACTTTTGCCACATCAACTGCTGTACAAGGACTTCCTGCTAGGTCACATGTAGGCCTGGTGTCTCCCCCACCCCCGAGTGCAGCTGGCGCCAGCTGTCTCAGGGCAAACCAATCTTGCAGTGGGGACCTCAAACAGGCATTAGGCCCCTTATTTGCAAATGCAAAGGGGCCAATGCCTGTTTCAGGAATGCATGCTGCACGCCGATTTTTTGACCTTTACCAATATGGCGGCTTGTGGCTCATAATGATTGTGTGCTTCCTGGTCACCATGTTGGAGGCTTGGGAAGCCATATAGCACCTGAAAAACTGGCGCTGCACAGCTAAGTTTCTAGTCCTGCGTGTTTAAATTCTCCAGTTCTGGATTTAGCTCAGTGTACGTTAAGCTCCAGTTCCTGTAGGAAAAGTTGGAGTTTCGGATGAACGTGTTTATCACTAAAGCAGCTTTGGAAAAAAACATTAAGTGAAACTAAACCCCTGAAAATGAAAGAGCATTCGGTCGGAGCAGATTATGTAGTCTAACCAGCTTAATCCTCAAACTAAAATGAGTCAACTATTTGGCTAATAATGAAATGAAAACTCAAACATAACTGAAATAAAAACAGGAGAATGCCAAAACACAGAGCAGGTCAGGCAGCAACTAAAAGAGAAAGACAAATGAATGTTTTGAGCAGGACGCTTCACGGGAGCTCAACTGAAAACATGAATCTGTCTTCCTTTTTCAAAGGCTAACTGGCCAGCTGTGCATTTCCAGTTTTCTATTTTTTCAAATTTCCAGCATTTGCATTTTTTTCTTTTTCTCTCTCTCTCTCTCTCTCTCTCAACAGAACTGTAGCCAAAGCCTGGCACAGGTTGACTTTGAAGCTGCAGCGCGGTTACTCCTCAAGTCATTCCTGCTCCCGGCCCATTCCAGACCTAGACCTCAGATATCACACTCACAGGAGCTTTGGTGGTTAATGAACCCAAGTGATATTTCAGATTCATGTGGTATCGTCGAATATGGTTTTCCTCCAATTCGTCTCTTTCACACAGCGGTACACTCTTGTAGTAGTGCTGCAAGTTAAAATGCTACAGGGTTAGTATTACAATAGGTTAACTGTGTTCAGACTTTATTTACATCCAGCTCACCAGAAATAGGCTGTTTTGTTTCAGTTTGTCACTAGCTCATTTGTCTGATCCTTCAGCATAATCATTATGGCACACTGAGTTGCAGAACATACCCCAACCCATGCTGATTGCACACCCATGTATTTTTCTGCCAGCAGTTCAGTGTCATTTTATGGTGCTGTTATATTCGAGACACCAGTTTCAGATTAATACAGGAAACTCTCTTTTAACCGGCACCCAAATAACCGGAAATCTCTCTTAACCGGCAAAATTCTTGAGTAGGTAACCGGGGTTTTCCTTCATCTCTCCTTTAAAAATAACTTTAAAAAAACCCCGAGGCGTTTGCCTTGTATCGGAGCGTGTAGATTGGGAGGGGAAATGTGCAGCCCGGGTAGGCAGCGGACACGACAGATGGTCAGCTGGCGGTCCCCGGGGAGACGGAGCTCCGAATGCAGGCGCATGTCAGTGTGTACGGGGCTCTCGTACGTTGGGAGATAGAACTCTCCATTATCCGGACTTTTTGATTAACCGGCACCACGCCGGTGCCGGTTAATAAAGAGTTTCCTGTACCTGCTTATAGTGACGTGAGGTTAGCAGAGCTGAGTTATATCGCTGGTTCTGCATCACTGACTAGTCAATACAAAACTCTGCACATGCATGCTTCTGTAGAGCTCAGCTCACCCATACCCAAATACTGGTTAAATTAAAGAACAACAGGACAGCAAGTGCTTTGCTCACATTAAAAGGGTTAAATAATCAGGTTCAAAAAGGAGTTCCACCTCAGTTGCAATACCACGAAATTAACTCTGAGCTGGGCTTGTACTACTTGTCAATATTAGATCCGGCCAACTTAATTTCCAAATATATCCATGGCTAACAAATATGAATCAGTTTTGGCTTTGCATTGGTGCAAAATGTACTGTATAACTGGTCTAGAAGAAGCAACAGACCTTCACATCAGTGAGGGAGGAGAGTAGAGTCTGCATTGTCCTTTCTACTAGTAAAAGTAATGTAGATTTAAAAAATACATCAGTGTCTAGCATCAGTATGTTTAGTTCTCCAGGGTTCATTCACCCTCCTGCCCACAACCACCAATAATCACTCAGATTAAAGGTGCGAAGGGTGACCCGAGTTAGTGAACTGCACCCAGTCCCCACTTGTTCAGTTTATATTTCTGTAATCCATTATGTTACATCAGGAATCTAAATGGTCCAAAGGGCAATGAAGTATGCCCCCAAAATGGTCGCACATTTTGTTTAAAAGACCAAGATATCAAAACTGAAGATGTTGTAAACAAAAAAGTGTGAAAGAAACCTAATTATTTGCTGCTATTTTTTTGACTGAGATAATCTGAAGAGGTTGTTGAGAAAACACAGGGGAAGCCAAGCAGATGGCAATTTAAGAGAATTTTCCAATAATAATTAACCTTTAATTGACCTCAGGACCTAATCACCTTGACCTATTTAGAGCACCTCCCCAAAGGAGCCCTTACAGGAACAGGGCAGGTTAGCATTACAACTGTGCTTCAGACCCCAGACTACCTGTGAGCAATGCCACAGATCAGCCTGCATGTAAATAAAAACAAACACTTTCACAACATTAGGACTAAACCTCAGCTTTCACCAGAAATTAAATAAAATGGAAGTTTAATCAGTAATTAATACTACTAAATTCCCATCCATCAGCTCAGTAGCGATGATGCAGGCGAATGAATTCACTCCACAGTTATCGGTTCTGAACTAGCCGGGCTGCTTCAGTCATCTGTATCCTTTTCTGAGAGAAGTTTCTCTTGACATTGTCTATCCAGCGCTTCCCTGGTCTTCCTCGACTTCTTGTTCCATGTGCCGCTGTATCCAGGCCCATGAAAGGTATTCTAGCTGTTTCCATTCTTGATATGTGCCCAAAGCATTGCAGTCGCCTTGCTTGGATCTTCTGTACAAGCGGTGTTTCTTGTCCAAGCCATGTTCTTATTATATCATTCTTGATTCTTTGTATCCTGGATACTCCCAGTACTCCTCTCAACCAACTTATATCTGCTGTTCGCATCTTTTACTCATCAACTTTTCTCATGTTCCAGCACTTAAGATACTTATAAAAATGTGGGATAGCCATCGCTTCACAAACTCTCGCTTTTGGTTTTTAATCTAAATATCTTTAGCTTTCCATATCCAAGAGCAGCAGAAGCAAGTCCAATACTTCATTTTATGTCTTCTTCAAAACTCCCATCTGACACTAACCCACCCACATTTTTCCACCTGTTCAACTGCATCCCTTCCAACAGTAACGTGTACATCTTTGTAATTAATATTTGTTGTGATACAAAACCAACTTGAGTTTGTTAATTAAATTGATGAATAATTGTAATCCTCTAATTTGGAGAACATGCTCAGACAGTACCACTGTAACACAAAACTCAATTTGCTTCAGATTGTAAAAGTGTCTTGAAATTTGGTGAAGAAAAACATTGTAGAGATCCTAATAACTGCATATCTTACCTTACACTGCCTGGTGGTGTGAGCCATACATTGCAGAACTGAAGCAAAGGCTTCATTGAGGTCAGTCCACTCTGCTTCACCCTGAAAAAGAGACATCATCAGAATCACACTGGGGTTCTATTTGCCATAAGCCAGTCAGTCTACAGTGATGCTGACACTATAACAAGCTTACGCCTACTGCTAAGATAGCAGCAATAATAAGATAAAATCTCTTTTTGAACCTGCCATCACTGTCAAATAAATAATGCCGTAATTGGTAGGAGAGCAACACAAGAGCGAGATGATATTAAAATTTGAGGCATGGTGAATAATTCTGAGAACCAAGGAAAACTGCAAGGGGATACTGATATGATGGAATGGACAAAGTGTGTCAGATGGAATTTAATATCAGTAAATGTGAGGTGGTTCATTTTGACAGAAAAAAACCCATTTTGAATGGTTGGATTATCAGTAAAGATTGAGCAGGCCAGGGCTCTTTCCTCTGGAAGAGAGAAGACTAAGAGGAGACTTGATAGAGGTCTTTAGAATTATGAAGGGATTTGATAGTATGGACATGGGAAAAACTGTTTCCACTCGTGGGTGGGTGCAGAACAAGGAGTCATAAATATGAGACAGCCACTGACAGATCAAGTAAATAATTTAGGAGGAATTCTTTAGATGGAGAGTGGTGAGAAGGTGGAACTCGCTGCCACATGGAGTGATTGAAGCAGATTCCATTGACACATTTAAAGGGAGGCTTGATGCATACATGAGAGAAAGGAATAGATAATTAGAGTGGGAGAAGGCTCATGTGGAGTATAAACTCTGACATAGACAAGTTGGGCCAAATGGCCGGTTTCTGTGCTGTAGATTCTATACGTGTATGTAAATCTGAAGAAAGACCTGAAACATTGGGTTGCTTTTGTTAAGACAGAGGAGATTATGGGGCAATTCAGGAATTACATAGTATTTACAATAAAGAAACAGGACATTAGGCCCAACAGGTCCAGGCCGGTGTTTATGCTCCATACAAGCCTCCTCCCACCCTTCTTCATCTAACCCCATCAACATATCCTTCGATTCCTTTCTCCCTCATGTGTTTAATCTAGCTTCCCCATAAATTCATCTATGCTGTTCGCCTCAACTACTCCCTGTGGTAGTGAGTTCCACATTCTAACCACTCTCTGGTTAAAGAAGTTTCTCCTGAATTCCCTATTGGATTTATTGGTGACTCATATTTCTGGCCCCTAGTTCTGGTCTCCCCACAATTGAAAACATCTTCTCTACGTCTACCCTATCAAACCCTTTCATAATTTTAAAAACCTCTATCAGGTCACCTCTCAGTCTTTTTTCTAGAGAAAAGAGCCCCAGCCTGTTCAATCTTTCCCAATGGGTATAACCTCTCAGTTCTGGTATCATTCTACTAAATCTTTTTTGTAACTTCTCCAGTGCCTCTTTATCCTATATTATGGGGACCAGAACTGTTCACAGTGCTCCAAGTGTGGTCTAACCAAGGTTCTATACAAGTTTAACATTTTCAATCATTCACTATGCCTCAAATTTTATCATCTTGCTTTTGGGTTGCTCTCCTACCAATTATGGCATTGCTTTTCAATTCGATCCCTCTAGAAATGAACCCCGCGTTTTGTTTGCATTTTTAATGGCATTAACCTTAGTCGCTACTTTTAGTAATTCATGCATCTGTACCCCCGCCGATCCCTCTGCTCCTCTACCCCATTTAGACATTTATTCTCCAAGGAGTAAAAGGCCTCATTCTTCCTACCGAAATGCACCACCTAACACTTACCTATATTGAAATTAATTTGCCAATTACACGCCCATTCTGCAAATTTATTAATGTCTTCCTGTATTTTGTCACAGTTCTCCTCTGTATAAACTATACCCCCCCAATTTGGTGTCGTCCGCAAATGTTTTAATTGTACTCCCGATTCCCGAATCCAAATCATTTATGTAAATAGTGAACAACAGGGGTCCCAGCACCGATCCTTTTGGAACACCACTTCCCACCTTTTGCCAGTCTGAGTAACTACCTTTAACCCCTACTCCCTGTTTTGTAGCCAGCTTGCTATCTATTCTGGATGGGACAGAATACATAGAAACAGACTGTTTCCAGTGGTTGAGGGGTCCAAAACAAGCAGACGTAGATACAAGGTTAAACGCAAGATAGTTAGGGCAGAGGGCAGGAGAAACCTTTCTTTTAATACAGAGGGTTGAGAGGCTGTGGACTGCACTCCCAGAATTAGTGACTGAAGCAGAGACCATGCTAACTTTTAAGAATAGATTAGATGGATGGTTGAAGGACCAACAGAGCAGGCACATGGGATTAGGACTGCTGCTCGCATGAAGGATAAACATCAACACGGACATTTTGGGCCAATCGACCTGTTCCATGTTGTCATTTCAACGTAATAACAATTTTAAAATTTCAATAGCTTTCAAGATCTTATTATTCAGTTCCAGTGCTTTACCGTACATTGCTTTCTTGATATACAGCAAGGTGATGGAAGTATAAAATGATTAACAGTGGTCTCTGGGTGTCCCTGGCATTTTCAATGATTTTAGTTATCTAAGAATTTACCAAATGTCATTAATATGATAGTTTTTTCTTGAACACAAATCATTGGTACTTTGAACTGTTTCTAGGAAAACAAATCAAATAGAATTTTCCACAACCTTATTTCTCACTGAATGTACTGCTATTCCACACACTCCATCCCATGCTATCACCTTATCTCTTGCTGTTGAAGGTGCTGCTGTTCCGCACACTACATCTTGTCCTGTCACCTTAGCTCTCACTATTGAAGGGCCTGCTATACCACATACTCCATCTTGTGCCAACTCCTCATCTCTTGATGTTGAAGATACTGCTATTCTGCATATTCCATCTTGTGCTAACCCCTCATCTCCTGCTGTTGAACACAATGCTGTTGCACATATTTTATCTTGTGCTTTCATCTCATCTCTTGCTGTTGAAGATGACATTTCACATATTTTCTCCTCTGTTAAAACTTCAGCTTCCCCTGTTGAAGATGCTATTCTACATGCTTCATCATGTGCCAGTATCTCATCACTTGGTGTTGAAGACTTTGTTATTTGGCATACTTCAGTTTGTACTTTTACCTCATCTTCCTCTGTTTCCCTTGCTCTACCACATAGCAGATCATCCACCAACCAATGAACTCTCCTCTTCTGAGCACGTTCCAGAACTTCGCGCCCAAGCTTTGATGAGCGCCTCAAAGCACTTTGAAGCTGGCAGCTGCCATGTTCCATGGTAACATAACCCTGGTGGAAGAGGAAATTGCTCATCAACATCTATTTTGCCAATCAAAAAGTTATTAACTATTACTTTTATGTACACCCGTTTTGGCAAATCATTCTGCACAATATTTTACAACATACACTAATCCCTTATAATTGTGTTGTGGAATTGCACAAGTCCATTATACTGCCTTGTGACAATACTACTTTGCAGCAGAGATATCCCAATAGTCTCCCAGTCTTCAGTGTAATGTTAGCTCCACTTTTAACCATCATAAACATAGGTTTTATTCTATCTGGATGACAATATACATCATGAAAATTAAATGGCACAGTGAGTATAATGCTGCAGTTTATAGCTCCCCGATTGCTTGTCAGTTAATCCAGGGAGTACCTAAGACATGCAGACCAGGAATACCCTAGGTTTCAGCCTCAATTTATGTCAAGTCAGCTGATTTAATACAGGGAAACTACATTTGGCCTCTGTGCCCATGGGCTACAGAGGGATCTTTGTCCAGGGTCTGTGCTCCTGATCACTATCCAGATATCCCTGCTGGAAGTGTGTGCGTGAAAATGTTGGGTGAGGACAAGATCGGACACTGCTACCTTAATGACTGAATAGCTCAGGGTTCTGTTGATAAGCTAAAAGAAGGAACTTCAAGTAATTGATCAGCTGAAATAAAAACAGAAAATGCTGGAAATACTCAGGTCAGGCAGCATCTGTGGAGAGAGAAACAGAGTTAACATTTAATTGATCAGTTATTGAGTTAAATTTATCAGCTGATATTATTTTAACCCAATTAAGTACTGCCTGTTGAGTTCTCCCATCCATTCACACTTCAGTGTGCAAGTTAGGACCTCTTGCTTATTATATTCATTTATATCTGGATGGGTAATAACATAAAACGGCCCACTCGTCTCTCTCTCGCTCTCCATCTTCCAGGACTCAATCTAATTTTTTTGAAGTATTTTCATAACCTAGCTTGCTCTTCTCTTTGCTGAATCAAGGTTTTGCATTTCCTGTGCACTTTTGATAAGTCTATTTCATAAATCACCGATGCTAAATGTGAAGGAGTCATTCTTTATGCTAAGCTTATTTGTGACTCCCTCGGTTTATAAGTATTTTTTCAGACTTTTCCATTTTTTCCCCCACAAGAACTTTCTACATCCATCTTATTTGGTTTCTGCAGTACTTACAAAAACAAACCCCTTTCCCCATCTACTTAAGAATCAATTCAACTTGTTTAGCTTTTCTTTATAACTCAGCTGTCTGAATCATTAAAGCCAGAATCATTTTCATTACCTTTCACTGAATCCTGTTTCAAAACGTAATGTGAGATTGCCACTTTTACATTGCTGCAGAAAGGTTTCTGGAGCCCAGTCTCGACATAACTCTGGAGCGCAGCGGTGTGAGATCTCCTCAGAGAGGCTGCTTGATAATTGTATTAATTATAACGGCAGTGAAGCCTGGTTTAAAAAGTGCTCGGCTCCATTGGCCTAAAGCGGGCTTTTTAAAGTTGAGTGTGGTGCGCCGTTTTAAACATTAAAAATATTTAAAATCCAATTGCTTTCTACACACAAGTAACCAGAAATGTGCTCACGACAACCGGAATGCAGATGCACAGCTATCATCAGACCACAGTATAACTCTGGTGCTAAAACCTGTTCCCTGACCAATTGGGCACTGCAGCCTTCCATTGAAAAAAAATCCACACATTTTTAATCATAAAATAAGCCTCACTGCAAACATTCGCCCTCTGGGAATGGGCGGCATTAACCGGCTGACTGACACAACTACAACTTAATTTGTTTCCCTCCTTTGCCACCCCGTTCATAATATTTTAGGAAACCGGTGTCAGAACCTCTTCTTCCAGACTGATTCGGCGCCTGGTTCCTTCCTCAGGAAATACTTCAAGCAGCGCGCAAGCCCGGGGAAGCGCCAAGCGGCTGCGACAATAGATACAACAAAGTAACGACTCTCTTACTCCGCTACACTTTGTTCCATTCACGAGTAACTGTTATCCCGTGCAGCGCGCCAAGACGCCCACTGTCAGTCGGGCCAGGCCGCATTGGAGCTGGACTCCGCCACCAGAAGACCCACCCCTTCCTCCTCACGTCAATCAAAGGCCCATTTCCCGAAGTGCAGCAGGAGTCAATCAGGTGCAGGGCTGCAGTTGTCAGTGCAGGTGCCGCAGCCCCACTTTATTCATATTAGTACTTACCAACTCTCCAGGATTCTCCCCGAGTCACCAGGAATTAAAGGTTAATCTCCCAGACACTGCTGCAAACAAAATCATAGCGGCATAAAAAAAATGTTTTTTTTTCCATTTTCTTTGAACACTTTCGTTTGTTAGTCATAACAATTTTGTAGATCGGAAAAAAAAAGCTTTTTGACTTGACAGTCAAGAATCATCAAATCGGGTAAGAAAGAGTGTTCGCTTGAACATGTCGAACGGCCACTGGTGCGGCAGGAGGTCACGTGACGAAAACTAGAGGTACGGTCACGGTGAAAACGATAAAATCGGACTAGTTCCAACGAAAGATTACGCCTGAAATGTTAACCTCCTTAAGATGCAGACTACCTGCTGAGTAGTTGCAGATGTTTTCAAATATTTTTGATTTCATGGTCTGGGTGCAATTTTAGATAATGGTGTCATGGTTACCAGTAATTTTTTTTTAAACTTTCATTCATATAGTGTCTCATCACATGGTCAAAAGGTCTCAAAGTGCTTCAGTTCTTTTGAAGTAAAGTGACTGTTTTGTAGGCAAATGCTGTAGCCATTTTGCACTAACAACGTGACACAAACAGCAATAAAATGGACGAGCAATTAAATATGTCTTTACAGGAACAAATGGAAGAATCAAGTATGAACAAAAAGCTAATGAAAACCTGGGCAGTAATTGAGAAAAATGGAAATAAAAATATATGGTGGCCAATATTTTTGGGAATCGCACATGTGCATGTAGTACAGAGAGCTAACTTCAACCTATAATGTGAAATCTATTAATTTATATGAAATCGTGGAGCTGCGCAGCACAGCATACGAGACAGTGGGAGCACATCCCAGTCCAGTGCCAATAGCTCTTTGAAAGGATGCTGGTCGCCTTTAAAGCCGTCCCGCTCCTGAAGATGGGGAGTAATGTCTGCAGCAAGCACATGACGCAGAATGGTACCATTTAATGAAGCAACTTTGGAGGTCCTGTTTGAGGAGGTCCTGGGGGGCAATTTTAACCTAACCTGTCCATCAGGAAACTGACTGGATCAAGTGTAAAGCTGGTTTTACACCCCGCACGATTTTACTCTCCATTGAAGTTAATGAGGAGTAATATTAGGCGGGGTGTCAAAACGGCGTTCCACCTGATCCTGTGGGTTTCCTGCCCTGCGAGTTAGGTTAAAATTACCCACCTTCTCTCAGAATCCACAAGTACTCCAAGGGCCCCTTTCGTGCCCAATCTCATTCAAGGCCTCTGCTCCTCTGCCCACATGCTGACTCCAGTTCTTCACTCCTTCCCAGCCTGACTTTCCACCCATATCCCTACTTTCTCTCACTCACATGTGCTTCCAGACAGCCTCTTTACTGATATCCAACTCTGACTTGCTTCATGTTTGCTGTTATCTTGCAACATACACTGGGCTTTAAAAAGGCAGGATATAGAAATTGAGTACAATAATAAAGGAATAAGTGTGAGAACATTCAGATAGATTGGGAGACATACACAAGACATACAACACAAAAAGAAAGCTGCTGGATCATAGTAAAAACCCAACTTGTTCACTAATGTCCTTCAGGGAAGGGATTCTCCCATCCCTACCTACTCTGGCTTACACGTAATTCCAGTCCCACATTAAGTGGTTGATTCTTAGTGCCCTATGAAATGGCCTATCAAGCCAGTTAGTTGTAAACAATCACTACTGAGTTCAATAACAAGGAAAATAAAATTATTAAAATTGGACAGACCTATCTCAGACATCGTGTCTGAACAAATCTTAGTCCAGCTGAACCTGAAAAGTCCTCCTCACTAACATCTGGGGATTGATGCCCAAGTTGGAGAGTTCTCCCTCAGTCAAGACATAGAAAAATAGAAACATTAAAAAAAAAAAATTATATTCGTTCCTGGGATGTGGGCATCGCTGGCAAGGCCAGCATTTATTGCCCATCCCTAACTGCCCTTGAGAAGGGTGGGGTGAGCCACCATTTCAGAGGGTAGTTAAGAGTCAACCACATTGCTGTGAGTCTGGAGTCACATATAGGCCAGCAGATTTCCTTCCCTAAAGGACATTAGTGAACCAAATGGGTTTTTACTACAATCCAATAGTTTCATGGTCACCATTACTGACACTAGCTTTTTATTCCAGATTTATTTAATTAACTGCCATGGTGGGATTTGAACTCACATCTAGCTAGATCATTAGGCTTACTGGATTACTAGTCCAGTAACATAACCACTATGCTACTGCTCCCTATAAACATATCAACCAATATCCCTGACTGTTCTATCACCATACCTGGGGTATGTCCTGTTCCATTGACAGGATAGACCCACCATAGGTGGGGCCACAGTCAGGTGGGAGTGGCCCTGGAGATCCTCAATGTTGATTCCAAATGCCATGAAGTCTCATGGCTTCAGGTCAAAGAAGTTCAAAGAAACTTCCTGCTGATCATCTCCTACTGTGCTCCGTCAACTGACAAAACATTATTCCTCCAAGCTGAACATTACTTGGAGGAAGTACCGAGGGAAGCAATGGCACAGAATGTACAGCGTGTAAGACCCTTTATTGTCAACCACCAAGAGTGGTTCGGTAGTATCACCACTGACTGATATGTCTGAATCCTGAAGGACATAGCTACCAGACTAGGCTTGCATCATGTGGTGAGGGAACCAACATGAAGGAGAACCTACTTGATTTCATCCTAACCAACCTACCAGCTGCAGACACATCTGTCTATGATAGTACTGGTAGGAGTGACCACCACACAGTCCTTGTGAACATGAAGTTTCATCTCAATAGTGAGGACATTCTGCATCATGTAGTATGGAACTACCGCCGTGCTAAGTGGGATGGACTAAGGATAGATCTTGCAGCCCAAAACTAGGTATCAATGAGGTGCTATGGGCCATCAATAGCAGCAGATTTGTACACCACCACAATCTGTTATCTCATGGTCCAACACATACCTCACTCCACCATCACGCCAGGAGACCAACCTTCAATAGGGAGTACAGAATGGCTTGCCAGGAGCAGTACTAGCCATATCTTAGAATGAGATACCAACTTTGTGAAACAACAAGAGGCAAATTCCATGCTAAACAACAAATGCTTTAGACAGAGCTAAGTGGTCCCTCAACCAATAGATGAGTAAAATTCTCTAGCCCTACTGCATTCAGTTGAGAATGATGGTGGACAATCAAGAAACTATTGGGAGGAGGAAGTTCCATGAACATCCTCATCCTCAACCATGGTGAAGCTCAGCATGTCCATGCAAGAGACAACACTGAAGTGTTTGCAAGTGTTTTCAGCCAAAATTTATGAGTGGACAATCCTACTCAGCCTCCTCCCAAAGTCCCTACCATCATAGATGGTAGTGTCCAGCCAATTTAATTCACTGCATGTGACATTAAGAAGTGGCTGAGTGCACCGGACAAAGTTTAGGCTATGGACCCTGATAATATCCTGGCTGTTGTGCTACAAAAACCTGCACACCAGCACTAGCTGTACAGTACAGCAATGACAGGTATATCCAATCCACAAAAAAGGATAAACCTAACCCATCTAATTACTGCACTATCAGCATCCTTCCAATCATCAGTAAAGCTATGGAAGAAGTCATAAATAGCACCTACTCACCTATAACCCACTCACTGACATTCAGTTCAGGTTCAGCCAGAACTACTCAGCTCCAGACCTCATCACAGCCTTGATTCAGACAGGGGTGCAAGAGCTGAATGCCAGAGGAGAGATGAATTACTGCCGTTGACAGCTAAGCAACACTCGACTGAGGTATAGCACCAAGGAACCCTAGCAAAACTAAGGGCAATGGGGGTTAAAGGGCAAACCCTTCAGTGGTTGAAGTCATACCTCATACAAAGAAAGACGGTTGTGGTTGCCGGAGGACAATTATTGTAGCCCCAGGACGTCACTGCAGGAGTTCCTTAGGAAGCTTCTTCAGCCCAACCATCTTCAGCTGTTTCATCAATGACCCTCCATCTGTCATAGGTCAGGAGTGGGGCTGTTCACTGATGATTCCACGTCAGCTCCATTCACAACTCCTCTGATAATGAAGCAGCCCATGCCAGCCCGTAGCAGGACTTTGACATTATCTAAGCTCTAGCAGGTAATACGTCACAGAAATGCCAGGCAATGACAATTTCCAACAAGAAAAAGCCCAACCACCTCCCTCTGATCTTCAAATGGCATTTCAATTGCTGAGACCCCCCACCATTCTGAGGGTCGTCATTAACCAGAATTTTAACAGGAACAGCCATATCAACATTGTAGCTACTGCAATGTGTAGCTCATCTGCTGACCCCTCAATGTCTGTCCACCATCTACAAGGCTCAAGTCAGGAGTGTGATGGAATACTCAACACTGGCCTGGACAGCTGCAGCCCTAACAACACTCAAGAAGCTTGGCCACCATCCAGGACAGATCATTTTGCTTGATCGGCTCACCTGCCACTGGACTCAATATCCATCTCCAACGTCACCAGTGCATTGTGGCTGCAGTATGTGCAATCTGCAGGATTCACTGCAACAACTCACCAAGCTTACTTTGAAGTGACCTCCCTCCAGTGTGACAAGAATTGCAGTGTCCTGGGTATACCATCACCTCCAAGTTCCCCTCCAAGTCACACACTATCCTGACTTGGACATATATTGCTGTTCCTTCATTGTCCCTGGGAGGATAGCCTCGCATTCCCCACCTAACACTATCCTGGGAAAGGACTGTGAATTGCAATTCAATTACAGAACGTTGTTCTTATAACAAATTGTTACATGAAATACAATATTTATGGGAGCAATTCCAAGATAACTCAATAAATGAAATAGCATTGAGCTGTATTCAAACATTCCAGGTTATAATTAAAATCGATCCAAACGTCAAATACAACAATTAGACATTATTGTAAATGATTCAGCGGCACTATAGAGAATAAATCAATTTACCTATTCAGCAGATTAAACAAAGATGTTAAGCAACTTATTTTGCTAAAAGCGCGCTATTAATATTTAAATCAAAATTACTGTAATTTGAGAGAAGATTTCAATACTTCAATCATTCTACGAGGAATTGTAAAGTTAAAATAAAGATTTGATTCAATTAGAGAAGCAGTTGGTTGGGAAAATGACGGGGACAATTTGATTTAAATTAGATGACGATGAGAAAATCTGACAATAGAAGACGCTACAGTTGCAAGGCTGTTTTTGTGTTGCTGGTCGGGGAAGGGCGGACAGGAGATTATTTCTGCTTCAGCTGCCCAGCCAGACCACGGAGTGGCGCCCTCACCACATGCTCTTCGGTAACTGAAGCCGGTGGAGGGATTGGGTTTTGGCAGAACTGGGAGTCCCAGGCACAGGACTTGGCACTCCTGCAGTTTTTAATCGAACGCAACGAATAACGAAGCTGAGTCTCATTCGCTTCTAAATGGCGTTCTGTTCATTACTTCACATTCGCAGACCCGCGGCGGTAGCAAGTAAGCGCTGTTGCTCAATCCAGCGTTACAGATTTTAAAACAAACGTGTTGCTCGAATAATGACAAGCTTGCAACCTTGGAAACAAAGACAAATTCATTGATAGTTGGACTTAAATGCAATTAAAACCTTTTTGTTATTTCACAGCGAGTTGGAGTGGTACCAATAATCTGGCCAGTTTCTGTAACTATTCCGTGATAATCGTAATTGCTCTCTACTTTTTGGATGAGTTAAATCCACCACATTTGTTGATTTTAGCATCTTGTCGTTCAGAGCCTGGGCTAGAGTATTTGAAAATGTCTTATTTCATTTAAATGCCTTGCAAGCACTTTACGCCAACTTCATTAACTCAACACTGGCCTTTAGAGAGGAGTTTTCTTCTGTGCGCAATGTGTAACGAAACCATTATACGGTGCAAACCTCTGCCCCCCTCCCTCCCGTCAAAAATTATGGAAATTTTTAAAGACTCCTTGACTTTCACCTTCTGACTGAGCGACAGGAATCGCTGTTCTCGGTTAATTGGCTCTTCCTTAAATTCAGAGGAGAGCTCAACCCTCCCGGTCATTGCGCTTTAGGCTTTATCCCGTTTGAAATTTCACATCAATAACAGGAGCTTCGTCACCGCTTCCGGCGTCTTTACCATTCTTTCCAAAAAAAAACCCTCTGGAACAGAATCGGGGCAGAGGGGCTCAATCCGCAACCAACTTTAAAAAAGTCACTTATTTCTGCAAGAATTGCAAGTTTTTGCTAAAATGCACGGTAAGGAGCGAATTCCACATCTTTATCTCTGTTAGAACTCATACCACGTGCTGGCTGCTGCTTTGTTAAAATATGACACTTTATTTGGTGGAGTTTTTTGATGTGTTTCCCTCTGAAATCATTGGATGTGTTGTCAGTGAGAGTAATATCAAACTCTCTCTCTCTCTGAGTACATATATCTACTGCTTTCCCAGAACTGTGTATGAAATTTATGGAAACCACAGTGTTTTCTCGTAAAGTCTTTTTGATCGCGGAGTGTTTCATTAATCAGACCAACTTGATCTGTTTGATTTCCACAAACGGAAAACAATACGATGCAGTCGCCGAATTAAATAACATTGAAGGGAGTGAACAACACAACTAAGAGGCAGAGTCGGGTCGTTAGTTTTATGGGGTGAGGTGTCTGAGAGGTGTCTCATTGTGAGTGTATGCGTATATGTCTGAGTGTGTTATGTCTGAGTGTGTGTTATGTGTAAGAGTGTGTGTGTCTGAGCGTGTGCAGGAGACACTGCTTTCACCTTGCTGTGAATATCATAGCACAACACTGAACTGATTGTCTGGACAATCTACATTTTCTAAATGTTGTAATTTCTGCACTTTAACTGGAAGATTTGACGTAAAGAAGAGACACATCGACCTTCATATAATCAGACGCCCATCCTTCAGAGGGTGCAGTGATAGGTGAGTGTAGAGGGGGATGTCTTCTCAGGACAGGGCACCACCTTTAATCGGAAAGCAGAATCAATGTATCAGCCGTAATTTCCTGACATGATGGCTTTTATCATCGGGTACTTGCTGCTGGCGACACTCAGCGCTTGTGGTAACCATAGGTAAGTTTTGATAGGCTAGTTATGCACAGTGTGGTTTCAACTGTCCCTCTGAGAAAAAAGTTAATGGTGATATTACAGCGACATCTTAACACTGAAACCAGAAGAAGGGCAGCAACCGGGTATTATCAGGAGAGAGGCAACATTATGGAATCGTAGTCAAAGAGGGGCAACCTAATGGCATTGCACCCAGGAGAGGGGAAACTTTTCAGGAAAGGATAGCAACCTGACATTATCAGGAAAGGGACAACATCATGACAGTGCAGTGTGCCCTGTGATTTCAAAATATTGTGGAAAAAAGGATGAAGGATATACATATGGTAATGGAGTATATTTGTGTTGACAAAGTAATAATTTGCATTTATATAGCCCCTTTCATGACCTCAGGTCGTCCCATAGCACTTTGGGATGTTCTGAGGTGGTCAGTAGTAATGATATCACATTAAAATATACAGTGAGGAAAGGAATACCCATAGAAGTTGGTCTCTGTTAGTTACCAAAGCTAATTGAGCAGTGATTATCTGATATGCCCTGGCTGTATGAAGGAGCAAATCGATAGCTCCGAAAGCTTGTGATTTCAAATAAAACTGTTGGACTATAACCTGGTGTTGTGCGACCTCTCAATTGTATACAAGACCCCATTGGTGGTGCAGGACTTCGCAAAATTTACCCTAACATATACTGACTGTGTTTTCTGGTAATCAGTTGTAGATTATCAATCACTGAACTTGGACTGATTTTATCATAATTATTAATAATCATTAATATCATCATCAGCACATTGATTGAATGGTGTATCTTGGCTTTAATATCCGACACCCGTTACCAGAAAAAAAGAGTGAAAATAAACAAACATTACTTTCACCCACTTCGCAGTATCCAGAATTTAAAACGGGATGGGTTTATGGGAATGATTGCAAGATCATAATGACAATTGAACACCTTGATAAGATCACTCACAGGACATCTATTATTCTCCAATATATACTGACCATAATATTTATTCATGGTATTGCTATACAATAATTACTGACATTATGTTATAAATGCTGTTGGTTTTACTTCCTAGTAATAAACTTGATTATAACTATATGCTCACAGTAATTATGTTACATTTATTAATCTCTCAGTGTGAATGTTGTCACTCTTTAACAGCATCGAGCGTGTGGCTGTCAATGCCCACAGCAAAAGCCCACTCCTGGCATAAAAAGAGACTGAGAATAAAATCATTCCATCATGCTTATAGAATGTGATATAAAGATTAACAGTAGTAGTTTTAAGTCAGTGATCTAATCTTTAGTTCAGATCAAAGATATAAACTGTTTGAGCTTCTCTCATAAATGATCATGTGATCTTAATCGCTCAATTAAATTACCCTCAATTTTCCCTTATTCTCAATATAAACCATCTCAACCCCTGGATTAGATTGCTGCTTTATAATCCCTCCCCCACCCCACCCCAAATCCCTTATTTTCAATACAAACCATCTGAACCCTTCAATTAGATTACCACTTTATAAATACCCTCATGGACCTCTTATTCTCAATGTAGACCATCCAAACTCCTCAATTGCATTACTGTCTTATAATCACTCTTGAAAGTCCTTTATTCTCAATACAAACCATTGAACTCCTCGATTAGATTGCTGCCTTATAAGTACCCTCAGAAGTTCCTTATTCTATATATAAATGATCTTAACCTCTTAGTTAAATTATAGATACAGACCACATGAACAGAGATTTAAAAAAACAGACAAAGTCGGGGTTGGGCACTAAATTACTTTCCCACAGATGTGATGGCAAGTTACAGGAAGGTACAAAATGCATAGACAAAATATGGATTCATAGCAGGAAATCATATCCTCCATATTGTGGCAATGGTAGATGGATGGAGCTTTGAACTTTCCATCCCCCATCCATTTCCTTGTGAAAGCATAGCTTTATCACAGATAAAATGTCTCCTACCTTGTCCACACCTTCACACACTGGCATAAACCTTTACCTGTATATATTTATATTACATGCTTAATATATCATTTAAAATAAATTAAGTGTTTTATGACATCATGTGTGGAGATATAAACACATACCCCGGGTGAGCCATATGACGTGAAAATTATCTTCACATAGTGAGGCTGACTGAATAACCCACAAATGGAGACACTTATCCGAGTAGATGGCATGGCTGATCATGGTAAATAAGAACATAAGAAATAGGAGCAGGAGTAGGCCAATCGGCCCCTCGAGCCTGCTCCGCCATTCAGTAAGATCATGGCTGATCTGATCCTAACCGCCAATCTACTATCTATCACAGAACCATCTCCTGCATCTAACAGAATTGCACACACGAAATAGGAGCAGAATCAGGCTACACGGTCCCTGGGCCCGCTCCACTACCCACAGGGCCATGACCAATCCGAACCTAGACTCATGTCCAAATTCCTGCCCGCTCCCCGTAACCCTTAATGCCCTTTACTTCTAGGAAACTGTCTATTTCTGTTTTAAATTTATTTAATGATGTAGCTTCTACAGCTTTTTGTGGCAGCATATTCCATGGACCTACCACCCTCTGAGTGAAGTAGTTCCTCCTCATCTCAGTTTTGAAAGAGCAGCCCCTTATTCTAAGACTATGTCCCCTAGTTCTAGTCTCACCCGTCATCGGGAACATCCTCCCCGCATCCACCCGATCCAACCCCTTCACAATCTTATATGTTTCAATAAGATCGCCTCTCATTCTTCTGAACTCCAATGAGTAGAGTCCCAATCTACCCAACCTCTCTTCATATGACCACCCCCTCATCCCCGGGATTAACCGAGTGAACCTTTTTTGCACTGCCTCGAGAGCAAGGATGTCTTTCCTTAAGTAAGGACACCAAAACTGTATGCAGTATTCCAGGTGCGGTCTCACCAATACCTTGTACAACTGAAGCAATACCTCCCTATTTTTATATTCTATCCCCCTAGCAATGAAAGCCAACATTCCATTTGCCTTCTTAATCACTTGCTGCACCTGCATACTAACCTTTTGAGTTTCGTGCACCAGGACCCCCAGATCCCTTTGCACTTCAGTACTCTCCAGTTTCTTGCCATTAAGATAATAAATTGCTCTAGGATTTTTCCTGCCAAAGTGCATCACCTCACACTTTCCAGTGTTGTATTCCATCTGCCAAATCTCTGCCCACTTACTTAGCCTGTCTATGTCCCCTTGCAGGTTTTTTATGTCCTCCTCACTCACTACTTTCCCTCCCATCTTTGTATCATCTGCAAATTTTGATATGTTACACTTGGTCCCCTCCTCCAAATCGTTAATATAGATTGTAAAGAGTTGGGGACCCAGCACTGACCCCTGTGGAACACCACTAGTTACTGATTGCCAGTCTGAGAATGAACCATTTATCCCAACTCTTTGCTTTCTGTTAGATAGCCAATCCTCTATCCATGCCAGAATATTACCCCCAATCCCGTGATTTTTTACCTTAAGTAATAATCTTTTGTGTGGCACCTTGTCAAATGCCTTTTGGAAGTCTAAATACACTACGTCCACTGGTTCCCCTTTATCCACTCTATATGTTACTTCCTCAAAGAACTCCAGCAAATTTGTCAAACATGACTTCCCCTTCGTAAAACCATGCTGACTTTGTCCTATTAAATTATGATTATCCAAATGTCCTGTTACTGTTTCCTTAATAATGGACTCCAAAATTTTACCTACCACAGATGTTAGGCTAACCGGTCTATAGTTACCAGCCTTCTGTCTACTGCCCTTTTTAAATAAGGGTGTTACATTAGCAGTTTTCCAGTCTGCCGGGACCTTAGCGGAATCCAGGGAGTTTTGAAAAATTATTACCAATGCATCTACAATCCCTACCGCCACTTCCTTCAAGACTCTAGGATGTAAGCCATCAGGTCCAGGTGATTTATCCGCCTTGAGTCCCATTATTTTACCGAGTACCACTTCCTTAGTGATTTTGATCGTGTTTAGCTCCTCTCCCCCTATAGCACCCTGTTTGTCCAGTGTTGGGATATTCTTAGTGTCCTCTACTGTAAAGACTGATACAAAATATTCATTCAGTGTTTTTGCCATCTCCATATTTCCCACCATTAATTTCCCGGTCTCATCCTCTAAGGGACCAACATTTACTTTAGCCATCCTTTTTCTTTTTATATAACTATAAAAACTCTTACTATCTGTTTTTATATTTTTTGCTAATTTACTTTCATAATCTATCTTCCCTTTCTTAATCAATCTTTTTGTTATTTTTTGCTGCCTTTTAAAGTTTTCCCAATCCTCTGTCTTCCCACTAGATTTCGCTACCTTATATGCCCTTGTTTTTAGTCGAATACTATCCTTAATTTCTTTACTTAGCCACGGATGACTGTCCTTTCTTTTACACCCTTTTCTTTTCAGTGGAATATATTTTTTTTGGAAGTTGTAAAATAACTCCTTGAATGTACACCACTGATCATGTGTCGTCTTACCCTTTAATCTATTTTCCCAATCCACTCTACTCAGTTCCGCTCGCATACCTTCATAGTCTCCTTTATTCAAGCTTAGCACGCTTGTTTGAGATCCAACCTTCTCACCCTCTAATTGAATATGGAATTCAACCATGTTATGGTCACTCATTCCAAGGGGACATTTATCCTAGCATGGCTGATTGTGACAAATTCTATCCATAACACTTTTAATATAAGTTAAATTAATTCTAATGAATACTTCTGCAGTTTTTAAAGCCCAAAAAAATCAGATGAAGCTTGTTAATGCTGTCACTGTGTTGCTCTGTTATGTAAAATAGAATTACATTTAGTTGGTAGTTTAGTCACCATGACATCATAAGCCATGAAAGCAAAAGTTCCAGTAATTCATAGACCAAAGATTCACCGTTATTATGCATTTTCTATCTTCCTCTATTTTTCTATATACATTAGTCTCAGTAATACAGAAACAATAATGTATAATTGAGCAGCTGCATCTGCATGGAAGACTGACAGGATATTGTGATGTCATCAGTGGAGAGTAACATGGTCACCTGGCACACAGGAGTGTGTTACATACAAGAAAATACAGTGACTGGAATGTGTTACACTCAGGAAAACACACTCTAGTGTGTGTTAGAGCAAAAATAACAGATAGGCTGGTAGGTGTTTGAGAGAGGATAACAACACAGGTTGGAGTGTGTTACAGACACAGATTAGCATACAAGCTGGAGCCTGTTAGAGAGATAGGATAACACAGAGGCTGGAGTATGTTACAGAGACAGGATTAACACAGCCTGGAGTATGCTGCAGAGAGAGAATGAGGCACAGGTTGTCGTGAGTTACAGACAAAGGGCTGGAATGTGTTAAGGATAGGGTAACTCACAGACTGGAGTGTGTTACAGAGACAGAATAACACACAGACTGTAGTGCATTACACACAGGTTAACACGCAAGCTGCAGTGTATTACAGACACAGGATAACATACAGGCTAAATTGTTTTATTGACATAGAATAACACATAGATGAAGTGTAAAACACAAGTTAGTATGCCACAGACATCAGGCTTGAATGTGTTACATAAAAGATAACACAGGCTTTTACAAGATAGTAACATACCAATGGGCTGAGAGATGTCATAAACTGTGAGGTTGGCTTCACACTGTTTTTGGCAGATATATCTAGACATATTTAATATATTAAACATTTTATGTCTGCATACATATCCAATCAACTTTTTAACGATAAGTTCCTATGTCCACATTTAGAATTGAAACTGCATATGTAACGTTATTGTGCTATAATTACACTTTCTTGCCAGTGCACACGATGTAATATATCGCCATATAAATTTTTGTTATTTCCATTGATATTTATCTGCTCACATAAATATCAAGAAGAAAACTATCTCAAAAGTTCCCCCTTTGCATACTGGATAGAAATCATTATTGAGGTAGAAAAGCTGGCATGGAGATATGACTTGCTCTCTAATTATGTGCCTGTGTCTTGAGCTAATTAAAAATGAGGAGCACTGAATGGCTCAGTTATAAAATGCACCACCTAGTGTGGTGCTGAGTGACATAGTCTATGAAGGTCTCAGGGTCGATTGCTGGTTGGTGCTGAATTAGCCGCTCACAGCCAATAGTATTACAATTGGCCTCAGTACACTTGGGCTTGGAGGAGGTAAAACCAGACATAATTTGTACTCTTGATCGCCATCCAGTGACTCCTGGAGGAAATGCATTCATGTGGAGATCAGGAACAAAAATGAGAAGTCGCACAACACCAGGTTATAGTCCAACAGATTTATTTAATTTTACAAGCTTTCGAAGCAGTTCGCTCCTTCGTCAGGTAAGTTAGCAATGAGAGAATCTCCCAGAATTCACAATTTAAACCCAGATTCTGGGAGATTCTCTCATTGCTAACTTACCTGACGAAGGAGCGAACTGCTTCGAAAGCTTGTAAAATTAAATAAATCTGCTGGACTATAACCTGGTGTTGTGCGACTTCTCATTTTTGTCCACCCCAGTCCAACGCCGGCATCTCCACATCGAGATCAGGAACAAGCTTGGCTGTGATGCCCTCTATGATTGAATAGCTCACCAACACTCACTCTTCAGGCTCATATACGAAGAATGGCCACTTTGGCGTGGCGCTGGAGGATACTTTGTACATGTGGAATCATACTGCAGCGTAAGTTGGTGCCCTCAACAGAGCAGGGGAGCAAATTGTAAGAAAAAATGTAGTATATTTAATAATGTTTGGATAACTGAAGGAAAACAATCCCTCATCATAAATTAGAAAGAAGCTCCCTGGAAATCAGGCCTTACTTTTGATTGGCTTAGAGCCATCTGTTCAATGTATTATTACTGTATCTGTGCCAATGTAAATCAATTCCTTAACCTATTCACACCCGTGTAGGACCTGATTTTCAATGTGCAGCATGTGGCTGCATTGCACCATTATCACAACTGTGGTGATTGAAAAAATATATACTTTTCCAAAAGAGATTCTCTGATTGTGCACAACTGGGCATTTGATTTGAAAGCAAATAACAGGACAGTCGGATATGAGGACGTCCTTTTCATTTCCATCAGTGATGCTGCAAACGTATACCACAGCTGATTAACAAATAGACATGAAAACCATTGTTATGTCACTCCAGTGCTGATTTGATCTCGGATGGTAAAGTGCTATAATTGGCCACAGCACCCGTGATTAGTGAAGAGAAAATTAGCCAGAGGTCCCAATCCTGATCTGCGTTCCCTACTGGAGGTGCCCGTTTGTGAATGTCAGGTGAGAACAGTATTGGGCTTGGCTGTGATTTCCTCCACAGTCAGATACCTGCCGACATTCATTGTCAAAGTTCACACAGGAAATAATGGCCACCTGGACGAGGTACCAGCGGGCCTGTAACAGGTGCCTGTGGAACTGTACTCGAGCAAGGGACTCAATGCCTTCACAGGAGGAGAGGAGGGGAGAAAATTAGAGGAGAAAATCAGGTAGAAATACTGAAGAAAGAAATATGCCGCTGACCCAGAACTGATGGTTTTGATGGTTAGGTGGTAAAGCGAACCAAAAGTAGCCTTGATTCCAGTATTTCAGTTCAAAACAGACAGTCAGCCAATGGCTTCTTCTGTGATAAAACTATTAGCACGAGGAAGTGCTGTGTATGCCTGAGGAATGGTGGGTAGTGTGACGGTGCAGCACATCTAATGTGTTGTGTCATGGGGTGGCAGCACAGGGTGTGCATCACACCAGTGGTTCATCACACACTGAGCTTTAGAGTGAAACCTGGATGCTTTCATTTTCAATCACTTCGTAGTTGTCAGTCAAAGAGTGACACTGGCGGAGGCCCAAGAGATGATCATCCAGGTGTACCTTCCACCACAGAGGGTGCGCAGCAAGTTTAGAGAGGTGAATGGAAGATTTTCCACCAGGAACATAATTCTAAAATGAGAGAATAAATGAAAGCATATTATTTTGGATGATAGCTCGCAAGTGCTACTCGTGTGCCTCATATATAAAAATAAATTATCCCCCGTCCCTCTAATGAGCACAACCTAAACCTAATTCTTGCCTGGAACTGCTAGCATAAACACTGCTAAATGCAGTAACTACAGTAATTTGCTAAAATATGCTGGCCTAAGTTTTCTGATCTTAACACTGATGGTACCCCATTCATTTGATTACCAACGCCATTACAATTGGAAAACTTAGGCCGCTATGCCTACATCATAATTTATAAAGGATGCAGATGCATGATGGCTGATTTGTCAACTTATCTAGATCCACTTATCTCATCAGTGTTTGTAATATTAGCTCATTTAACATTTCATTCTGCTACTGAATGTAACGAAACCAATCCCTCCTGCAAAATGTAACCAGCTGCACTACATTATAAATAATACTTTACAAGAGACTGCTATTGTGGTATGTATGATTGTCGCTTGCTTTGAGGATGATTTGATCATAAGTTTCTCAGATCCTCTGGTGCATCTGTTGATGACTGATGAGCCCAATGCAGGAACTACAGGTCTTTTTGAACAGTGTAAGTGGTCTGTTTGGAGTCAGTCAGTTGCTGTAGCCACTTTGTGGTTTTGGTTGTGCAAATGAAATGTTCTAACCTGTGCTGCTGTCCGAGACTACCTGAATTGAATGTCTGTGTTTATGGGCATGCATGTGGTTTGAGGTTGAGGACGCCTAATAAGCTTGCTGAAAATTCACAGACACTGGAGACTAGCTTGAGTGTACTTGTGTGACCCTTAACTGCAGGTAGTGGGAGGAGACCTTTATTTTCGCAGGGCACTGGCTGAAGGGAGTCTTTGGGAGTGGGCTGTCTAATGTTGCTCTTTGGGATTCCAGATACCCTTCCCGGAGGCCTAGACATCAAAAACTTCCTCACAACAGCATAGCACACCAACATAGAGGGAAGGGCATGCTGATATGGGAGGAAAGATGGAAGTAGCTCCTTGCCCTCCCTACTCCGGTGCTCCCACATTTCCTGTGCCCACTCCCAATGAAACACATCCGATCTTGAAGCATGTAACACTATTTTATCAGTACTTAGCAAATACACTAACAGTCTCATTGCATCGGTGCACACTCTTGTAAAATGTCATGTAAGCAAAGTATACAACTGCACCAACATATAAATCAATGTAACATTTTGAAATTAATTTTTTTTAAATGTTTGTTCTTTGGGGGACCTTTGTGATTGTTGTGCCACTGTCTTTTCAAACTGCTTCTCATGGTAATTTATGGGGATTGAAAGAAACAATGGAGTGTTTCTGTGATGGAAACTTGGCTTTGGTTTGTGAAAGGAAATTTTAAATTAAAACAGAAAGTGTTGGAAAAACACAGCAGGTCAGTCAGCATCTGGAAGAGAAAGATTGATCAATATGTCTGGTGGGAGTCTTTATTCAATTTGTAATAGATTCTAACTGCAGGTCTCGGTTGAGGGCTGCTATGGACTGGAAAGGGTGGTGGTTTGAGTTCATTTTTACAGTGTGTTGGAATCCAGGACAGGAAACGGAGTTTATGAGCTTGGCAAACACAATATATCACAACTCCCAAAGGTGTTCAGATAGAAGTTCCGTCATTTATATATTCTGCTTAATTAAATCTGATGTTTTAACAGGTCTGTTTAAATGAACTGAAATAACTTTATTTACAGAGAACCTGAAAGTCACGTATGACCAGATTGGCACAAACACAAGAGAGCAGATGTTAACAGTCACAAATTAAATTTAACACACAAACTATGCTGAGATAGACAACAGACGCCATCAAACTGCCAAAAATCAGCTTCAGGTAAACCCCAACAAAATGAAATTCCAAACAATATGAGGATAACAGTATTGCAACATGTTTAATAAAAGGTAGGATGTATTAAAACACCTGGAATGTAATATGTTGAATTAGTCCTCTCAGAACTGCAGCACCATGTATGTCACAAAATACCAATTACATAGAATATACAGCACAGAAACAGGCCATTCGGCCCAACCAGTCCATGCTAGCATTTATGTTCCACTCGAGCCTTCTCCAATCCTTCCTCATCTAACTCTATCAGCATAACCCTCTATTGCCTTCACCCTCATATGCTTATCTAGCTCCCCCTTAAATGCATCTATACTATTCACCTCAACTACTCCCTGTGATAGCGAGTTCCACATTCTCACTACTCTCTGGGTAAAGAAGTTTCTTCTGAATTCCCTATTTGATTTCTTGGTGACTATCTTATTTTGATGGCCTCTAATTTGCTCTTCCCCACAAGTGGAAACACTCTCTCTGGCTGGGATTTTGCTCACCTCGGCGGGTCTGTGGTGGGCGATGTCGGTGGCGGGTTACGGCCCCACTGCTGGCTCCATCCCACTCTGTGAAATTAATTTCCCTTGATTGGGCTTGTTAAGCCCGCACAGCAATTAGAGGAAGCGGGTCTGGTGACGTAATTTGATGACACGTCATCAGCCGGTTTCCTTAAAGGGACCATGTCCAAATTTATTTTGACGTTTTTGCTGTCAGTGTTCTACAGCATTGAGGTGCTGCAAACACTGACAATCACTGCACAAAGGCACAGGGCTGCACCCAGGCCCTCCCATGACCCCCTCCATATGCTTATGGAGGGAGTCACAGCACGCAGGGAGGCCCTCTTCCCTTCCCATGAGTGGAAGAGACCTCCCAAGAAGATCAACACAGCCTGGTTGCACATTGCAGAGGAGGACACAAGCAGGGATGTGGTCAGGAGGACCTGGGTGTCGTGCCGCAAACATTTCAATGATCTCAGTAGATCACGAAATGTTAGTACAAAGCCACACTCAACCTCATCCTGCTGTGCCTCTCATCACATCCCCATCACTCTGCCTTCCCTACCCTACTCCTGCACATCCTTACTCACACCAACTTACCTTGCACCTCCACCCATCCCTCTCTATCTATATTATCACATCCCCATCTCACTAGGCACCCCTCACATTCACCCTCATCCTACTGCAATCATACCAACTAACATCACACAAGGGTAGCCACTTGGGTGTTTTATCCAATGCTCATGTAAAGTTTCTGTTAATGTGGTGTCAAACATTGAAACCTTTATTTTCAATACTTTGCGTTCTTGGACAGATTTGTGTGCACCTTTGGAAGTGGCTTAGTGAGTTGCAGTGAATGGTGAGACATAACGGTACCCCCTGCAATGTGATGAGTGTGAAAGGAATGGCTTGGGCATTGTAGGGATGCTTTACGGTGTTGGTGTGGGGTGGTACCAACCTGACGCATCATGTGGCAGCCAGGGTGTACAGTGTCAAGTGAAGTAAATCTGGCCATGATGAGGCCATCCCAGGCCTCCCGGGTAGCAATGTGGTTGGGTGCTAATGCAGTCTGTCCTGTGCAGCATCAGTTGATTGCGGAGAAGGTTGGTGTTGTTGTTGGTGCTGCTGGTGTGCCTGGTGCTGCTGGTGTGCCTGATGCTGCTGGTGTTGGGGCTGATCGTGGTGGGATTCTGAGGACCAAGGTGAGAGAGTATAAAGGGCACCCATGTTGATGGAATAGATGGCAGATGAAGTTGAGATGACAGAAGGATTCTGTCAATGATGAGAGAGGTTGCTGCAATGAGGTGACATTAGATAGAGAGTTTGCTCCAAACACTTGCAACCTACATAAAGCTCAATCTGTGTTCCAAATGTAGTAAGCAACAGCTTCTGAGCTTGGAAACTGAACAGCTGTGAGGTGGGAGCTTTTATAGCACATTTCAAGCTGTCAAATAATCAGCTGATTCAATGGCCATTCATCTCCCACCTCAGCTTAACAGACGTGATCCCCGAGCAGCGAGGACCCTGTGGGCGAGCACGTAAAGTCAAAAGGTAAGCTAAAACATATTCTTAATTATGTCTAAACAAGGTCATAATGAGCTTAATTGGGTCCCCCATCGCTGCGTGTCGGGTCTGCTCAGCGCTGACAGACCCGACATTGGGAAAGACATGTGGCAGCTTTCCCACCCAACCCGCCACCGATCGCGCCTGCTGACGCCCCGCAAAATTCCGGCCTCTATGTCTACTCTATCAAACTCTTTCATAATTTTAAAGATCTCTATCGGGTCGCCCCTCAGCCTTCTCTTTTGAAGAGAAAGGAGATCCAGCTTGTTCATCCTATCCTGATAGGTATAACCTCGCAGTTCTGGTATCATCCTTGTAAATCCTTTTTGCACCCTCTCCAGTGCCTCTATATCCTTTCTATAATATGGCGACCAGAACTGTTCACAGTACTCCAAGTGTGGTCTAATCAAGCTACGATACAAGTTTAGCATAACTTCTCTACTTTTCAATTCTATCCCTCTGGAAATAAACCCTAGTGCCTGGTTTGCCTTTTTTATGGCCTTATTACTGAGGGTGTGCGGCACTTTCAGAGGTGCTGTGTTTTGGTTGATATTAACCCAAGGCCCCGTTTGCCCTCTCAGGTAGACATAAAAGATCCCATGGTCATTATCGCATTGCTGTTTGTGGGACCTGGCTGTGCGCAAATTGGCTGCCATGTTACCTACATTAAAACAGTGACTACACTTCAAAAGTATGTAATTGGCTGTAAAGCATTTTGACACATCCTGAAGTTGTGAAGGGCGCTATATAAATGCAAGTCTTTCTTCTATATGGAATGAAAAAAGGATACTTTTCACAAAAAAAACGGAATCTTTGAGTTGGTCACACGTTGTCCTAATTATGTTTTATTCTTGTTGCTCACAACATTTACATCGACAGCTTCAGATCCATGTCAGTGGCATTCTTAACCTTGACGCCAGTGAAGAGTGGTAAGTGGACCTTTGAAACTGCCCAGATGTGTGTAGCAGACACCCATCAGAATATTATTATATTGGAGGAAAACTGCTGATAGTTTATTTCATAGCATTTCCTTATTTAAATGGGTTAATGACTATGTTAAAACAGTGCAACAAAGAAATATGTGAAGTGGAGTGCCACCAGAGGAAATTAAACCCTCCGACTTAGTAAACTGGTTGTCAGTTTTCATCTGGCCACCAGAGGGAGGTTTGAGCAGAAGCCAGAGGCTCCATCTCAGTGGTGAAGAAAAAAACTCACATCTCATTTCTAAGAACTAAAAGAAATCGGTCAGGCCATCAAGTCCACTCCTACCAACAAACAATGCACGATTTTGCATTGAAATGGACTCTAACCGACTCCTTTTAAAGTCCTGAGGGAGGCGAGTAACCACAGTGAGAACGTGGAGTAACATGAAATTCTGTGAACATCGCCCAAACTTCTGAAGGTAATTGAGTGAATATCAAATGTCATAATCCACACTATACAACACTGACTACTTGTATTCCACAGATGATATTTTCATGGCCACAGTAGCCCGGGAGTATTGTATTTTGTGCTTATTCTTCAATCAGATATTCGTACAGCTATTTCTTTACATAGAATTACATAGAATATACAGCACAGAAACAGGCCATTTGGCTCAACTAGTCTCTGCTGGTGTTTATACTCCACACGCATCTCCTCCCATTCCATATGCCTCATCTCAGCCTTTCAGCATATTTTTCTATTCCCTTTTCTCTCATGTACTCGTCTATTTTTTATTGAAAGCATCTATTTGCCTCAACCACTTCCTGTGGTAACAAGTTCCACATTCTAACCGCTCTCTGAGTAAAGAAATTTCTCCTTATTTCCCGATTGGATTTATTAATAATTTTCTTGTATTTATGGCCCCTAGTTTTGAATTCTCCCATAAGTGTAAACATTCACTCCACATGTACTCTATCCAACACACTCATAATTTTGAAGACCTCTAACAGGTCACCTCTAAGTCTTCTCTTTTCTAAAGAAAAAGCCCCAACCTGTTCACTCTTTCCCAATAGCTGTAATCTCTCAGTTCTGGTACCATCCTTGTAAACCTTTTTGCACTTTCTCCAGTGCTTCTATGTCCTTTTTATAGTATGGAGACCAGAACTGTGCACAGTACTCATAAGTGAGCCGTAACCAGGGTCCTGATGGGTGTTTTATCCAATGTTTATGTACAGTTTCTGTTAATGTGGTGTCAAACATTGAAACCTTTATTTTCAATACTTTGCGTTTTTGGACAGATTTGTGTGCACCTTTGGAAATGGCTTAGTGAGTTGCAATGAATGGTGAGACATAACGGTACCCCCCTCAATGGTGATGAATGTGAAAGGAATGACTTGGCTATTGTAGGGATGCTTTATGGTGTTGGTGTGGGGTGGTGCCAACCTGGCGCATCATGTGGCAGCCATATAGGTGTACAGTGTAAAGTGAAGTAAATCTGGCCATGATGAGGCCATCCCTGACCTCCCGGGCAGCAATGTGCTCAGGTGCTGATGCTCTGTGTCCTGTGCAGCATCAGGTGATTGCGGAGAAGGTTAGTGTTGTTGTTGAACAGTGACTCCACTTCAAAAAGTACTTCATTGGCTGTAAAGCGCTTTGAGACGTCCGGTGGTCGTGAAAGGCGTTATAAAAATGCAAGTCTTTCTTTCCTTCTTTTGGTGCTGCTAGTGTGCCTGGTGCTGCTGGTGTTGGGGCTCATTGTGGTCCAATTCTGAGGACCAAGGTGAGAGAGTATAAAGGGCACCCATGTTGATGGAATAGATGGCAGGTGAAGTACAGATGACAGAAGCATTCTGTCAATGGTGAGAGAGTTCTTCCAATGAGGTGACACTGATGGAGACCTTGTGGAAAAACTTGCAGCCTGCAGAATCTGTGCTGGAAATGGACTGAGCAACAGCTTCTGCCTGAGGAAAGTGATCATCTGTCAGCTGGGAGCTTTTACTGTACATTTGATGCTGTCAAGTAATCAGCTGGAGCAATGGCCACAGAACTCCCGCCTCAGGTTGACAGACATAATGCAGGGAAATTTAATAAGTAAGTGAAAAAATGCTCTTAAATGTCTGTAAACTACCTGATAATGATTTCAATTGGGTTGCCCCCCCGCTGCCGGTCGGGTCGGCTCCGCGATGACAGACGCGCCTGGGGGAAAGGCGCATGGGTTCCTGACCCGCTGTCAAAAATAACCACCTGACCCACCACCGATCGCGCCCCGCTACCACCCTGGAAAATTCCGGCCTTTGTTTTTCAAGATTTTCTCCCAGTCTACCTTCTTTAGTTCCACCCTCATTTCCTCATAATTTGCTCTTTTCCGATCTATTACCTTAGTCTTTGTCCTACTTGTGTCACTCTCGATCCTACTCTTGAACCTTACTATGTTGTGATCACTACTACTAAGATGCCCTCCTTCTCTTACTTCTCCAACTATTCTGGTTCATTACTCATTACAAGATCCAGCAGTGATTCTTTTGTTGCTGGACGTCTTACGTCCTGAGTGAGAAAGAAGTCCTGTATACACTGTAAAACTCAATTCCCTTTTCTCCATTCATTACTTCTTCCTGCCAGTTTATTTGGGGGTAGTTAAAATCTCCCATGATTATTATTCTATGCCTGTTACTCACCTCGTAGATTTATCTACCTATTTCCTCCTCAAGTTCCTTTCCACTATTTGGTGGTTTGTAGTAGATCCCTATTAGGGTGATGGATCTCTTCTTGTCTTTTAACTCAATCAATATGTGGATTCAGTATCTATCTTACTACTCGTTACATTTTTTTCTACTGCCATTTTGTTATCTTTAACTAGTACAGCTCTTCCACCTCCACTCCTTAATTCCCTTTCCTTCCTAAATGTGTTATATCCTGCACTATTTAGTTGCCAATTCTGTTCTCTATGTAGCCATGTTTGGTCAGCCCTACTATATCTGGATCCTCTCTACATATTATTGCCTCCTGTTCATCCATTTTGTTTTGAATACTATGTACATTACTGTCCCAACAGTTTAAATTGTTTTTATTTATTATTCCTCTCTCTTTGTTTTTAGTAGTTATTTTACCTTTGTGCTCCACGGCTTTATCTAATCTCTGGTCATTTGTGTTATCCTTATTCCTTCCTTTAGTTTGTCCTTTACGCTCCTTTCCTGATTTTTTTATTGTTAGGTTTCTGTTATTTTTAGTAGTTCCCTCCACCCCCCCCCCCACCCCCACCATGTTATTAGTTTAAAGTCTTATTTATACCCTTGTTATCCTTTCCACTAGGACCTTGGTCCCAGCCCGGTTCAGGTGCAGCCTGTCCCAACAGTACAGCTCCTTCCTGTCCTAGTACTGGTGCCAGTGTCCCATGAAATGGAACCTCTCTTTCCCACACCACTTCTTAAGACACGTGTTGACTTCCCTAATCTGTTTGTTCCTATGCCAATTTGCACATGGCTTGGGTAATAATCCCAAGATTATTACCCGTGAGGTCTTGCTTTTCAATTTAGCTCCTAACTCCTGATATTCCCTTAGCAGGGCTTCTTCACTGCTCTTTCCTATGTCGTTGGTTCCAACATGCAGCACAACAACTGGATCCTCCCCCTCCCTTTCCAAATTCTTTTACAGCCGTTTCGAGATGTCCCTTACCCCTTGGCACCAGGTAGGCAACACAACCTTTGGGACTCTTGATCCTGACTGCAAAGAATACTATCTATCCCCGTAATTATAGAATCCCCTGTAACTACAACCGTTCTACTCTGCACCTCCTCCCCTTGGACAGCCTCCTGCTCCATGGTCCCTTGGTCGGCATTCTGGCTGTCCTTCCCACAGTCTTTCTCTTTCTTCTCACAGGTATCGAGTACTTTGTATCTGTTGGACAGGAGCAGTTAATTAAATTAGGCTTTAATAGGGGTCTATTTCCAATGTACAAGAGGTTTATTTTGCATCTAACCCATGATATGCCTGAGCTTGGGAGTATTTGATATTGACACTGGGTGTAAAAGTAGAACTGGGTTTGATTTATCATCACTGACAACATTTTTAAAAAATCAAGAGTTTTATCGAATAAATAAAAAACATGAAAATATGGATGCTTTCAAATATTCTTTTCTGCTATCATCCCCTTGGTCTATAACAATGGAGTACTCACTAAGAGGACCAAAATCAATGCCCGTTTTGGCTAATATTGGCCACTTGAACTAAACTGCTGCCCACCTTTTTGCCAGCTTTCCAAACTCTGGCAGCAGAACAAGTAATGTTGTCTTCACTGTCTCACCGCTGTGGTAGCAGCAAAAGTGAAATCAGTGGCTGTCAAAATATCATGGCCCTTGCCAGCTGGATGGTTCCCAATGGCCTCCAGCACTTTCAGCTCCTGCTCGGACTGAAATTGAAGTGATTTTGTTTGGTGCACTTACCAGTGTTTTGGTTCTTCCAATGGTATAAATCTAATCCAATAAACCATTTAAAAACGCTGAAGAGGTTCCAACTTGCAATGTCGTCGTGCTAAATTTTTTTGCAACAACACTTCAGATGTTTTGACAAAATTGGGGGGCACCTTACAGTAGAATTCCTCCAGAAGTCTCACAAATAATTATCACCTGCTGCATAAGAGACCCCACCATAGAGGAGGAAGGATGTTGAACCCATGGCAGAGCAGGAGGATTTACCAGCAGCAAGCAAACTGGTGCACTAGGCTCCAACCCAAGATAACTTCCAATAAATGTCAAAGCTGCCCCATTTCTTGCGCGCAATATCTACTTGTTCAAAGTAATCTTCCCAAAGCACCTTCTCCTACATTTTCCTGCTCAGTTCCTTAAATATTACCTATTCCCATCCTTTGCTGTGCCTTTGCTTAATTCAAACCAGTGATGTATGAATTCCATCCTAAGCGTGTTTGTAAATGTTGCCTGCATGGTTTGTCATGGTGATATCACTTTGTGCTTGTCATTTACTTGCGCTGTCTGCCACCTAATTTACTGTTGCTCAGTGACTCAGCTTTCGAAGAAAGAACTTGGATTTATATGCTGCCTTTCATGACCTCAGGGCATCCCAAAGCACATTATAACCAATGGATTACTTTTGCAGTGCAGTCAGCATTGTTATGTAGACAATATGGCAGCCAATTTGCATACAGGAAGGAGCAAGTACTGCCTCGTAGAAAAATGTTGCTGAAACTCTGCTGCCACTAGATCTCCAGTGATGTGTACTCCATTAGCTTTGCATTTCAGTCAGACATTCCCAGTGCGTTTCTGGCTGTGTCGCCCTGCTTTTTTTCTGGGCACATCTGTCACTTGCACATTAATGCTGATGGCCTGGATGTCATATCGTCTTGAGAGCCAGACAACTACAGGCCCTTGGCTTCAGGAGACAGCATTGATCCTTTTAACAATTTCATCTCATACCTGTTGGATCAGGTGCCTTCTCCCTCCTTTCTTTCACTCCTTGTGGGACAGGCTTGATGGACCAGCTGATCTATTCCTGCCTGTCAGTTTTTCATATTCGTACATTCAAGCAGTGCTTCCAGCATTTGGCCATTAAATCTGGATTTCCTTTTCGTTCTAGGCTCCAGTCCGCATGAAAATCACTCACTAAGCAGCTACACTGGGTCCCCATTCACTATTTCAGAGGTTTAAATGGCTGCATAATACTATTTTATAGGTGCTGGCCATAATAATTAATGCTTGTGCTCCATTGGGTGTCCCACTATATGTTTGATATAGCACGCACTATATCATCGGTAAGTTAAAATTGTGAGTTAATCAGCAGGCTGGGAAAGCATGGGCAACACTTGGGTACCAACAACAGCTTACATTTTTATAATGCCTTTAATGTAGAACATTTTCCAAGGCAAGGCACTTTATAGAGGGGGAGGAAAAAAGCAATAAAAGGGATAAAGGGATGGATGCTGAGGCATTGTGGGAGAGTTAGGAGAGATGACTAAAGGTTTGGTTGAAAGATGCTTTTTAGAAGGTTTTCAGAGGTGGAGAGATAAGTGGAGATGTGGAGACATTTAGGGAGAGAATTTCAGAGTGTAGGCCATAGGTGGTTGAAAGTGGTGAGACAGGAGGGGAGTAGCACAAAAAGCCAGTTAGAAGACCAAAGAATTTAGGAGGATGTTGCAGAGACAGGATGGGGCAACGTCATGGAGGAATTTGAAGATAAGGGCGCTGATTTTAAGTTCAAAATGTTGGAGGACAGGGAGTCAATGCAGGTCAGTAAATATTGGGGGGTGGGTGGGATCAATGTATGGCACTTAATCTGCGACAGGTTACAGACAGCTGGGTTTTGGATAAGTTGGAGTTTATGGAGAGGAGTGGATGGGAGGCTGGCATGATGGACATTAGAGAAATCGAGTCTAGAGCTGACAAAAGCATGAACAAGAGTTTCTAAGGTGCACTATGTTGCAGAGGTGGAAGTAAACAGTCTTGGTGTTCCACAGGATTAGTTCTAGGTTGAATAGGATGCCAAGGTTTCGCATTCTCTCAGCAAGTGACCATGAAGAGGAATGTAGTTAGTGGCAAGAAAGTAAAGTTTGTGGTGGTTTCAGTCTTCCTGATGTTCAGTTGGAACACTTTTATTAGCACAAAAACAGCAATTTCTAGCCTTACTACCATTTGGTAAAACCATGGGAATAGTGTGGTAGACGTAGTGCACAATGGAAAATCACAGAAAACATCTGTTGCAATGTAAACTTTTGCAGTGCATTAAAAAAAATAAGTATTGTGTCTGGGTTATGACAAATTCTATGGTTACACGGGATTGGTGAGATGTTGGCATGCTACCCCATGTAGAAGCCTGGCAGTAACAGCCATTTTAACAGTTACCATATTTCAATTGTGTTATAATTGAACCAAGATCTCCAGAACAAAAACTCTAATCTGCCAGCATCAAATAAGAAGTGTGTTTCTGGCCCTTGCCACTGTGAGGATGGAATGCACATTTAGTAGTCTTTGCCCCATACTGTGATCAATCAAATGACTTCTTAGTAATTATGTATGCTCATGCAAGCATGGCACATGCACCATTATCAGATCAGTGTGTGAATTTTCTAGAGTAATAATCAGCATTCATTTTGAATAACTTGGATGTATGGATAGAATTTCAATTAAAATGATTTTCACTTCATCATAAAAAGCAGAAGTAGACTTAACTAAGTCGGAGTTTACACATTCCTAGGTAAAGGGCTGAGTGTGAAAGTGCATGACACCAGCAAGATTGAAAAGAATAAGATGAAGTAAGAAAGAAGAAATAACTTGCATTTATATGGCACCTTTCATGTCCTGAGGACATCCTACAGTGCTTCATAGCCTTTTGAAGTGTCGTCACTCTTGTCATGTAGGCTAATGCGGCAGCCAATTTGCACACAGCAAGATCCCACAGCAATGAGATAAATAACAAGTTAATCTGTTTTGGTGGTGTTGGTTGAGGGATAAATGTTGGCCAGGACACCAGGAGAACTTCCCTACTCGTCGCTGAAGAGTACCGTGGGATCTTTTACATCCACCTGAAGACAGGCCCTCGCTTTAACATCTCATCCGAAAGACAGCACCTCCAACAGCAGCACTCCTTCAGTGCTACACTAAAATATCAGCCTTGATTATATGCTCGATGGTTATACCCACAATCTTCTGGCTCAGAGGCAAACATACCATCACTGAACCAAGATGACCATTGGTACTTGGGTAACTTGAAATGTAGTAGTAAGTTGACGCCAAGTTTGGGGTTTAGAATCTTGTGGATTGTGTGAGGAAAGGAAGTAAGGTTTTAAGATCCTGGCAAAGAATGAGTTAGAATACGAAATGGTGTGATGTGCCTTCATTTCAACACAGTGATGTCTGGGTACTAAAAGTTTTGCCTAAATTAGTGGCAAAACATGAAAGGATCATTGGAAGGTGTGCTAGCCTACCAGGACTGCCATTCTAATGGATGAGCAATTAACAGAAGAGCTCCACCATAATATTTAAAACTGTTCCTTTAAGACTTGCAATCCATACATGAGCACTGCTAAGCAACTTGGAAATCTTCGATTCCCTGGCAATAAATTAAGTGCAATTGTTATGTGCTTAAACTGTGTAAAGTAAAAGGGCTAGAAATTCATTATAGCCCAGGAATGGGCGGTATCTTTAGAAAAGTTTGAGAATTAGCGCCAGGCACTAATGCTTTAGATTGCACGCAAAATTCATTCTCACTGCTCAAAGAAATGATTGGGGCGCTAAATCAAGTCTTAAAGGCCTAGCTCAGTGGTGTTACACTCAAAGGGTGGACCAATATCGGGTGCAGTCTAATTGCAACTCATGATTGACGCAGGCTTTTCCCAGTACTTAAAGGGGAGGTTCATTGATACTGCAGCACCTCATTCTCAGCATTGTTGGCTGTGCAGCTGCCTCAGCAAGGAGAAGCACAACAAGGAGAAGGAGCCGGAGGACTGAAGCAGGCGTGCTCATGGCAGATCCACCTCAGTCGGGTGGTCAGGGTGATTGAATGCTTCAACAAATGCTACATACTACCATCTGTACCACAAGCTTCACACACTGCCCAAAGCACCAGACCCCCAACATTCACCCACCAACAATCTCTACCTACCAACACTCATACCCACATCTCAGGCCTTGCACACAATGACAGCTACGCAACTATGACAGGCACAAGGGTCATTAGTTATTAGAATGAATGTGATATGTATGATATGTTTATGCATAAATTTATTAATGGAGTTTGCAATATTTTGTGGTCATTTCACCTTTACACCCAGGAGGACGCTGTGATATGGCATGACACAGGGATGGTATGATGGGCATGTGGTGAGCAAAAAGGATCTGAGGTTTAAGTCATCCTGGTGTGAGGCTGGAAGGTCTGTTTGGAGGAGGTAGCAGAGTTCTGTGACCACCACCTTGGTGATGCGGAGCCATCTAATACACTGCTCCTCGTTTAATTGAAGGTAGGAGAAGTGCTGTCGAAATACCCTCGGAGGGTAAGGCCTCCTACTGAGAGCCCTGATGTCCCTCTTCATCCCTCTGCGCACATGTTCCCGTATTTCTGGCTGCCTATACTCCCTCCACCGTAGATCCTGGAGGGTGAGGTGGCGCCAGTACAGCCCCCATTAATGTTGCCAAGTGTAGCAGTTTGAATCTTTGAACAATAAATGTAGCCACTGCACTTGCCAGAAGACTGTTGATAAGAAGCTTGCAATTACTCATACAAACTGATCCACTGGGTGAAACTGACAAGAAACCACTTATACAAACCTGCCCTGGTAGCTGCGAGTGATTAATGCTGATGCCTTTAAATAATGTCGCTGGAGCCGGCTTCCTGCAGCTGTGTGCCTGCTCTCCCTGTTGCTGTCTGGTTGAGGCGCAAAGGTAAGTGGGGACAATGAATTTTGCAGATCGGGCACCCAGTGAGCATTGCATGTTCACTGACGTCACGATCTGCCTGGCGTTGAAGTCCCCGGCGGTACCTCCTACTGGTGGCGCAATGGGGGGGCCGGATTTGCTGTGTGGTGCTGGATTCGCCTCGCCCCGGCACTACTGCATCAGCGCCCTGTTACCGCCCTCTGCAGGTGCTAATGGTAGGCACTAACCTACCGAATTTTCCCCCAAAGTGTTTCCTGTAGTGGAACAATGCTGTTCAAACCTAAAGGGGGTGAAATTGGGTGCCTTCGGCGGGAGTTTTGCAGCAGTGCTACGGCGTTGCACCCCGATCTCCTTCGCCCGGAGATCGTGACGTCATTGTCATGCGCATTGCCCCAGTAGCGCCCCAGACCCGAAATTGACTTCCGCCCTCTGCAGCAGCGCCAGTCGAAAACACCGACAGCTGCAGGAGGCGTGCATCGGGCGGCCGGCCGCTTCGGGGGCGATGATTAAAGGCGAGGTGGCCGAGGTAAGTAAAAAAAATTACCTCTGCTGTTCTATTTTTTTTCACTGGTTCCTGCCTGCGATCAATCAGTCTGGCGCTCTGCTTGAGTGCCGGGCTGATCGCGCAGGATCGTGGCTGCCTTGGTGGTCCAGGTAGGTACTTTTTAAATTGCAGAGCCTGCAGCGATGGCCCTTCCCTTTAAGGGAGAGAAGGAGCCTTTGAACGCGGCAGCGCTGCACAGCCCAGTGTGCATCACTGCTGAAGTCTCCGCCCCGCTCTCCGACGTTAGCGCCCTAAGAATGAAGTGGAGCGTTTGATTTAGTGCTCCACTTCCCTCTTGGGGCGCTAAAACTCAATTTCACAGTCGCCGGTGCTAATTAGCGCCGGACACTAAAGTTAGCACCCAGGCGATGTTAGCGCCCCAAAACAGTCGATACCGAATTTTTCCCCCAAAGATTTTACTTTCAGATATGCAGTAAGTGATTTAATGGAATATCTTCAGAAAGCCCTGAAACAGAGTACTATCTTGTAAAGGGGCAAGAAAAAGCAGTAGTAAGATTATTACCAAGAAATATGCAGTTAATGGAAGAACTGAGCTCCAATTATGTTGTCCTTTATGCATTTCTTCCTGTCTGCATCTCCACTGTGTTGAGATCACCAATCATTACAGTCTCTAACTTATTCTTCCCCTGGATCTCAAACCCATGTAACTCCTTTGTTCCATCAGTTTTCTCTTCTGCCTACAATCTACACTATTTTAAATGTAAGAATGGTGTCATCTAATAACTAAGGGGAAGATTTCTTTGATTTGTAGTAAAATCAGAAATGTGTTCATCAGTTTTTTCAGAGGAAATCTTCTTATATCTTGATTTACCTCATCTTCTCTTACCTTTTATAACCTGAGGGGTGTCCTGCATTGTGGGCCTTGGCCTTCACTCAGGTTTTTCAAAAGAAATGGGTAAAAAAATGAATCCTTGCGAACTTAAATTAGTCCAAAGGATAACACATTAAGTGTTCATCTGCTGGTAACGGCAACAGTAATTTCCAGCTTTGTATTTGAAGTCTATCAGACCTCTGGAATAAAATATCAGGATCATCTCGAGGAAAGGATAAGGCCGATAATTTCAGTGCACCTCCGGTGCTAGTAATCTTCATATTAACTATTCATGGAGATACATTGGCAGTGACTGTGCAATAGCATGCAGCCCAGATCAGCCCCCTTTTCAGCTGCAGAGTTTGTGGGAAGTCAGGGCTTCCTCTTGGAAATACATGAGGCAAAATAGACATGAAGGCACCATACTACATGAATAGACTAAGCAGCTCTCGTCTCTCTTGCCATGCTAGTAATTGTTTGATAAGTTAACTTTTGTTCATGGTTTTCAGTAAAATCCAGCAAATCACTAAAACTGTAAGAAAGTTACTACTGTGGTCAGAAAGTGAGAATTTCAGGAATCCACTCAGATCATTAAAACATCTACTTCTTGATTCATTCCCACAGTTTCATCTGTCATGATGTTTGTACTACATATCAATAGTTGTATCATTACACAGTATATTCTTCAGTGGTTTGAGTAACTAGCCAATACTCCTAGAACTCAATGGAAAGCAAGCGCCAATTTCTACAAATGCCTTTGCATTCAGTCAAATGTACAAGACTTCATAGTGCAGATCCATTCCTGCGCATACCAACAATCAAATTGTATATCTGAATAGGAAGTGCTGCAACTCTATCAACGTGGAAATGGTATGTCATTACCAGCAAAAAATCATGCACATCAATGCAAACTTCCCAGGGATATGCATGATGCTTGCATTCTAAGGTTGAGCTAATTGAAGCAGAAAGAAGGATTGACAACTTGCTACTTGATTTGATCTACATGGTGCTACCATGACTTATGGCACCATCGCTGCAACAGGCCAGAGAACAAATACAATATGCATATGTATAAACAAGGGTTGTCACAGAGCAAAAGGTTTGGTACTCTAGCAATGCTTCAGTTGCCTGGATTGTTCACTGGACATCTTATAATATGCTCTGAAGAAGGTGGGCAAATTAGTGACCGTATGCTGCACACTATATAATATTGCTATGGACACAGACTTGCCATGGACTTGAACAAGGATTAGCAGCAAGCCACAGTAGGGCAAGACGGCCAGCAATAAATGAGCAGCCAGCGCAGATGGGAAGATAGAGACATCAGGAGTTGATTAACCGTAACTTCCAATGAGCTCTTCTAATTTGTTTTGGCGTCAGATATATGCATAATGACTGTGGTGTCTTCTGATATACTGGAGGTTTTGAGATAAATACCAGCATTGGGTCACTCACACAAGTGTCTTTGTAATTGACTGGTGCTGCCTCTTGTGCTTAAATAAAAAATGTTGATTCATAATATTTGATAAGTTAATTAGACTTATTGCCTTTATAACTGCAATGTTTTATTTTTGTCTTATCTGAACCAACCACTTTCATGCATCTCTAATGTTGCATTTATACTGCAGCTGCCACTCTCAGACCAGAGCTTAGGGCCTTGGCAGCTGAAGGCACAGCCACCAATGGTGGAGCGATTATAATCAGGGATACTCAAGAGGCCAGAATTAGAGGAGCGCAGATATCTCAGAGGGTTGTGGAGCTGGAGGAGATTACAGAGCTAGGGAGGGGCGTGGCCATGGAGGGATTTGAAAACAAGGATGAGAATTTTAAAATCAAGGCATTGCTTAACCGGGAGCTAATGTAGATCAGCGAGCACAAATCTGATTTGTATGCCCAAGAAGGAACTCTGTGGTTACATGCATGTGTAGAATTCTCCCCTCCCAGCAGTTAAAATTTAAATATTTATAGAATGCAGGTTGGCGTACCCGCATTGTCTAAACACTTAAATTAATTGCAGGTAGGTTTATAAAGTGACCAGGAGATCCACGTGGGCGTTTTCTAACTCTGGTTTGACACCGCACTGGACATACATTCCAAGTGGTGTCAAGTGGGGTGAGACTGAAGGGATAATTACAAGTCCTAGCCCTTTTCGGGCTACCCCAGATCAGGCGTATTCCCCAGACGTTCACCTTCAACTAAAGTTAAAGATAGCCGAATTCTATAAGATGCTTAATTGGGTCTAAAGGTCAGACTACCTCTCCCTAAAGGAAAGGAATGACGTGAAGATGTTACTGTCCTCCGGATAGCACTTTTAATAAGTTTAACTAGACTGTAACCTTCCAGATATTATGAGGGTCCAGAATACCCCCCAGAATTCTGCAACTCCTTTGAGTATACAGAAATTGCGTTCGCGAGTTTATACAGAAATACTCTGAGACAATTCTAAAAATATATAGATTTATTAAAGAACTGACATTTAGTTAACAACTGTTATGGCAATCGCAACTTTAACCGTTCAAAATACAAATAGCTTACATTTCTTATCAGAGATCCTTATTCTCAAATCTTAACTTCATTACATTTCCACACTTCTACTTATTTCTTAATCCAGAATATCCACCAAAATCAAATACCTTGATTACCCGAGACTCAGAGTTGTAAACTTACAGTGCGTGCCTGTGAAGTTGAGAAACGCTTGCCCTTCCAGCAACTTCTGACTTTTCATCTGAAAAGCTCTTATTTTTATACTCTTTTTTTAGTGGTTTATTCTTTGAAGTATTCTGCTGATGTAAGCTAATTGTCTCGAGTGATACTCTATTGAATTGTTTTCTATTCTTACTGTCATTTCAGCTGCCAACTCTTAGAATTCTGTCTGTACCTTTAGGTGTTTCAAAAACTTATCATTTTTATGGTTATTATCGATTTATCTACTTGATGCCATTCTTAGGAAGTCTTTCTATTGAATTTCTAAATCACCTCTGCTGTTTGTAACACAGACTCCTGTCTCCTTATGTTCCAAGTTTAACACATAAACAATGTAATTGCTTGGTGTCATCTATTGATGTAATATCTACAAAGTCTCTCTGTAGGTACTGTTTACAATTTATAATTCAAAAACACTTCATCTAGGGTGTTCTTTGCATTTCTTATTTACTTCAATTGGTTATATTAAGAACCATGTCTCCTTGTTCTAAGTTTAACATAAAACTATTTTACGGCAGTTATTTCTTTTACTTGATGTCATTTTTTCAAAGGCACTTGGTTTTTTTAATGTTCTGTGCACCTGTTCGACGTGTTAGATTTTGACACTTTACTTGGGTCATTCCATTGTGTTGGTTCCAATGTTCAGACATAGAGGAACCTCCAGCCTGCTGTTTCAATAGGGCCATGTCTTTGTATTTACAAACATTTCCCATTTCAAAGCTTGTGGTGTTTTACAGCTTTGTGTTAACAAACCATCTTATCTCGGAAGCCTGTATTCCTGTTTTACGGCTTGTGTCGTTGAGGCTTTTAGATTTTTAACCCCAGTTTGTCATGTTTTAATATTATCAAATCTGTTTATAGGATGATGTATTTCTTGGAATATGGCTATTTCCTTCACAAGACTATACCTGAAAGCAAGAGAACGTCAACATCCATATATGGACACCATCTGCATTTGCTGTCAATAGAACAAGCTTTGTGACTATGTCGCTAGGGTATAATTCTTATGGAACAGCTGTGTGGCTTGGGCTGTTGTTTACAATGATTAAGTGGCCACTAAGCCATTTCAGATGTGCTAACATGGGATTATTGTAGGTGTGTTAGAATTGGCTGAAATTCTGGTGTTAATAATAGTGAATTATTTTCCCAAGAGCTCACCCAGTGGAAACAGAGAGAAGCTATGTCAGTACATTATTTTGGGAAATACATAATTGCAACTGAAAGCTGGGTATGGCTGACATTCATATAAGGACACCATCAGCATTGCCATAAAAATAAAAATAAAATGGGGAATTTAGCACTCCTTTTGAAAGCAGAAAATAAAGCCATTTATCTTTTTATGTTGCTTTATGTGACGCCATAAATGTTGAATCTGTGTAGATGAACAGTCTGGCAGAGCCTAACTATACAGTTAAAGAGAGGAAAAGGAAAGGAATTATTTGATCTGGAATTTAATGGGACTAACGCAGCCATGGCTCTTGTGGTATGTCTGGCAGTATCTAATTTGCCCAAGGTTTATGAAGTGTAAATGGGATGGCAACAGGGACTCAAAATAACATGGCTATTTATAGGACTCCTCCCCTTCAATTTGGACTTCACAGCTGCAGTTCTGAGCTCCGTGACACCTCAAACTCTTGAATTATCACAAATTACTTTATTTGTAAAAACAGAATTCGATAGTGAATGTCTTCCTAACGAGTATTCTGGGATGCTGAAGGAAGAGAATTTGTGGGGCATTGGCTATAGTCATGAAAGAATCATTGACCCTAGGTGAGGTTTCACAGAATTGGAAGCAAATGCAATACCAATATTTAAGAGAGGAACAAATCTGACCCAGGTAACATCAATAACAGATTGTAAGTACTGAAAGCATTCTAAAGGCTGAAGGAGTACCTATATAGCAGTAGTTTAATAAGAAACAGCTAGCGTGGATTTAAAAGGAGATCTTGCTTGATAAACCTCCTCAACTCTTCGAAAATATTACAAATAACTTTGGTAGTAGAACTCCCTACAATGTAACTAGAAAGCTTTGGACACAGTTACACATGAAAAACTTCAAATAAAACTAAATTATTTTATGATGTATTTTTATTCAACACTATTTGTAGCAGTAGATGTAACTAGTGCTACAAGGACACTGAACATGGTCAGTGATACAAGAATATGTATCACAATCAGTGACACAATAACACAGATTGCAGGCTCGAGGGGCCTTTTGGCCTACTCCTGCTCCTATTTCTTATGTTCTTATCAGTGATGTGAATGAAAAGATTGGGTCATGGAATCTTCCTTAGATTACAAACATTGAAGAAGGTTGCAGACACGTTATTATAGTGGCAGTATCCATTTAAATGGACTACTTTATTGCACAAAAAGAATAAGAAATAAGATTATGCCTTGGAATTTGTGGTTAAAAAATGAAATATTTTTGTCTTGGTTTCGGTGGGAAAGGTTTCTTTAACTCAGTAACAAGATATAAACAAGTGTGCTTGCTCCATTTGACATGACTGACTCTGCCTGTATTTCTGGGTTCAAGTTTGCTAGCCAGATGCATCCCCAGGTCAGTCCTGCCCTCTGGCAGGGCCCAGTGCCTGCAAGCGGGGGAGGAAAGTCAGTCACTGCTACAAGCCTGAAAAGTGTGCAGCAGCAGTAATGGCTGCTGGCTGTAAAACCTTTTGGCTGCTGTCCAAAAACAACAGCCAGAAGGCCCCAGCTCCAATGTTCTTCCTCCTTCACCTAGAAAAGAAGGTACTTACATTTTGCATGGCTCCAACAGAGCCTGTTCAGATCCGCTGATCTGAGTGGGACTGGGTGTTATTATGGGGGCTCCTCAAATTGGGCACCTGCCTGCCATTTTGACAGAAAAAATGAGGTGAGATAGTCCATTATATTACTCCGACCTCAATTTCATGGGATGACTCTGTGCATAACTATTTGAGAGTCCAAAACTAGAATCTTAAACTTAAATAAAGCCAATTATAAAGGTAAATGGGGCGAGTTTGCTAAGGTAGATTGAGAAATTAGATTAAAAGGCATGACGGTAGATAAGCAGTGGAAAACATTTAAAGAAACATTCCAAAATTCTCAATGAATATACATTCCATTGAGAAATAAAAACTCCACGGGAAAAGTAATCCATCCGTGGCTAACTAAAGAGGTTAAGGATAGTATTAGATTATAAGAAGAGGCTTATAATGTTGTGAAGAATAGTAGTAAACCTGAGGATTGGGAGAGCTTTAGAAACCAGCAAAGGGTGACTAAAAAATTGATTAAAAGGGAGAAAATAGAATATGAGAGTAAACTAGCAAAAAATATAAAAACAGATTGTAAGAGCTTCTACAAGTATGTAAAAAGGAAGAGAGCAGCAAAAGTAAACGTTGGTCCCTCGAGGCTGAGACAGGAGAAATTATAATGGGGAATAAGCAAATGGCAGAGACTTTAAACAAATAATTTGTATCTGTCTTCACAGTAGAAGACACAAAAAGCATACCAAAAATAGTGGGGAACCAAGGGGCTAATGAGAGTGAGGAACTTAAAGTAATTAAGATCAGTAGAGAAAAAGTACTTGAGAAACTAATGGGACTAAATGCCAACAAATTCCCTGGACCTGATGGCCTACATCCTAGGGTTCTAAAAGAGGTGGCTGCAGAGAGTGTGGATTAATTGGTGGTGATCTTCCAAAATTCCTTTGATTCTAGAATGGTGCCAGTGGATTGGAAGGTAGCAAATGTAACATAAGAACATAAGAAATAGGAGCAGGAGTAGGCCATTCGGCCCCTCGAGCCTGCTCCGCCATTCAATAAGATCATGGCTGATCTTCTACCTCAACTCCACTTTCCTGCACTATCCCCATATCCCTTGATTCCCTTAATATCCAAAAATCTAGCGATCTCTGTCTTGAATATACTCACGACTGAGCCTCCAAAGCCCTCTGGGGTAGAGAATTCCAAAGATTCACCACCCTCTGAGTGAAGACATTTCTCCTCATCTCAGTCCTAAATGGTTCTAGACTCCCCAGCCAGGGGAAACATCCTCCCTGCATCTACCCTGTCAATCCCAGGAAGAATTTTGTATGTTTCAATGAGATCACCTCTCATTCTTCTAAATTCCAGAGAATATAGGCCTAGTCTACTCAATCTCTCCTCATAGGACAATCCCCCCATCCCAGGAATCAGTCTGGTGAACCTTCGTTGCACTCCCTCTATGGCAAGTATATCCTTCCTTAGGTAAGGAGACCAAAACTGTACACAATACTCCAGGTGTGGTCTCACCAGGGCCCTATATAATTGCAGTAAGACATCTTTACTCTTATACTCAAATCCTCTTATAATAAAGGCCAACATACCATTTGATTTTTTAATTGCTTGCTGTACCTGCATGTTAACTTTCAGTGATTCGTGTACAAGGACACCCAGGTCCCTCTGAACACCAACATTTCCCAATCTCTCACCATTTAAAAAATACTCTGCTTTTCTATTTTTCCTACCAAAGTGGATAACTTCACATTTCTCCACATTATATTCCATTTGCCATGTCCTTGCCCACTCACTTAGCTTGTCTATATCCCCTTGAAGCCTCTTTGCATCCTCCTCACAACTTACATTCCCAGCTAGCTTTGTATCATCAGCAAACTTAGATATATTACATTTGGTCCCCTCATCCAAATCATTGATATAGATTGTGAATAGCTGAGGCCCAAGCACTGATCCTTGCAGTACCCCACTAGTTACAGCCTGCCAACCCGAAAATGGTCCGTTTATTCCTACTCTCTGTTTTCTGTCCGTTAACCAATCCTCAATCCATGTTAGTATATTACCCCCAATCACATGAGCCCTAATTTTGTTTAATAACCTCTTGTGTGGCACCTTATCGAATGCCTTCTGAAAATCCAAATACACCACATCCACTGGTTCCCCCTTATCTTTTCTGCTAGTTACAACCTCAAAAAACAGATTCATCAAACATGATTTCTCTTTCATAAATCCGTGTTGACTCTGCCCAATACTATTATTATTTTCTACGTGCCCTGTTACCACGTCCTTAATAATAGATTCTAGCATTTTCCTTACTACTGATGTAACACCGCTATTCAAGAAAGGACGAAGAGAGAAAACAGGGAACTACAGGCCAGTTAGCCTGACATCAGTTGTTGGGAAAATGGTAGAATCCATTATTAAGGAAGTGGTAACAGGGCACTTAGAAAATCATGGTATGATTCGACAGAGTCAATATGGTTTTATGAAAGGGAAATCGTGTTTAACAAATTTATTAAAGTTTTTTGAAGATGTAACGAGCAGGGTAGATAAAGGGGAACCAGTGGATGTAGTATATTTGGATTTCCAAAAGGCATTTGATAAGGTGCCACATAAAAGCTTGCTATGCAAGATAAGGGCTCATGGAGTTGGGGGTAATATGTTACATGGATAGAGGATTGGTTAACAGACAGAAAACAGAGAGTAGGGATAAATGGGTCATTTCCCGGTTGACAGGCTGTAACTAGTAGGGTGCCGCAAGGATCAGTGCTTGGGCCTCAGCTATTTCCAATCTATATTAATGATTTAGGTGAAGGGACCAAATGCAATGCGCTGGATTTTCTCAGCCCCGAGGAGGCGGGTATGGAGGCGGGACTGCTGGGAAAGTTGCAGAATTTGGGGGCGGGTGGTAAACCCGCCCCCAACCTGCCTCCGTGCCCTTTTGCCAGGAGACGGGTAGCTGTCCCGCCCCGTGTCCCGTCTCCTTCGAGGCGGGAAGGGATTAAAGCCTATTAACTGCCTGTTAACAGGCAGAAAATAGGATTATCCCCATTTTTCGTCCTGAAGTGCGGGCTTCCCAACCTGGGGAATCCCGCCGGGGTGTAAGAGGTGAGTAGGAGGTCTGCGGGGGTCGGAGGGGTCTGAAAGTGCAATGTAGAGGTGAGTGATGGGTGCAAGTGTGGAGCAGTAAGTATGTGAGGTGAGTGTAAAGTGTTAGAAAAATGTTAACTTACCTTTGTTTCTACCTACAGCCTTCAGCTGCTGTGGAGCCGGAGTCCCCGACATCTCCATTGTAGAGATCACAGACTGGCTGTTGCATCCTCCGATACAATAGCTAGCTGATTCCTGCAAAGTAGAAAGGTTTGATGAGTCCTGAACACAAGAACTCATCAAACTACACAGAAATCAGTGTTTGACAGCTTCATAGAGCTGTCAAACGATGACATTTCTTCTTTCAAAAAATCTTGACAGATGACACGTCATACGTTGACGTGCTCTGTCACAGACTTCCCCCTAATTGGCCTGCTGAGCCCGCCGGGCGGGCTTAACAAGGTCAATCAGGGAAAAATCCCACTGGTTGGCCAGAAGCTGATGGAGGTGGGACTGAAACCTGGCAAGCAGCAGTCCTGCCTCCAACACGTCTCCATTCACAAAATCCAGCCCAATGTATCCAAGTTTGCTGACAATAGAAAGCTAGGTGGGAAAGTAAGCTGTGAGGAGGATACAAAGAGCCTAAGAGCCTGCAAAGGGATATAGACAGGTTAAGTGAGTGGGCAATAAGGTGGCAGATGGAGTACAAGGTGGAGAAATGTGAGGGTATTCACTTTGGTAGGAAGAATAGAAAAACAGAATGGGGAAAAATTTGTGTTCGCCAGCAAAGTTGCCGGTGTCACCGGCAACTGCAGTTAACGGGCACTAGAAATGGCCACAACGCTAAGTGAGTGAAATTGGTCTGGGGAACATGGAGATAGGTGGCGCAGCGCTCACCTTCCATGCAACACCATCCTGGTGGCGTTGCTGGAGGGATCCAGGACAAAGTTCCTGCAGCTTCCCACAGCCTCTGTGGAGCTCGCAAGGAATTGTGGGCAATGAAGAGGTCTGAGAATTAAAGGGGCCATGCACACTGAAGCAATACAAAATAAAATGCAGTGAATCAAGACATTTTTCAGCCCTTTCTGCCTTTTAGAAATATTCAACATTTAAAAGAAGTTCCAAATGTGAATATTCAGCTGTTAAAGCTGAATTACCTTGCTAACCTCAGCAAATGGGAAAACTGCCTCAGCACTAACACAAAGCCAGGGAAGGGGCACCGAGGGTCTCACATGCAGCACTCCAGCTTTGTGCAGGGGGTCAACTCTGCAAGAGCGGCCCTCTACCCACAGGGGCCAGGAGGCCCACCAGAAAGAACGATGTGGGAGTACATTACTAAGGCCGTCACTGCCAGCAGTGTCGCCCCCACCACTTGGTTCCAGTGCCCAAAGAAGCTTCAAGACCTCAGACCACTGGTCAAGGTCAGTGAATGCACCTTCAAAAGCCGTCTCCTACCAACTACACCACTAGCCTCACACACTGCTCAATGCACAACTCCCCCCCCCCCCCCCACCCAATCACTCACCTACCAACAATCTGCACCAATGACGAGGCACATCTCCCATTCCTAGCCTCACCTCACCCCCTTGGAGGAGATGGTGCAAACCATTCTTGGCAGGGGCATGGTTGAGCCCTTGGCCAGCGGCGAGGCTGAAAGGATACAAGTTGCTGGTATTCTCGTACGTTATCCTCCTTCTGGCATGCACTTCTTGCTTTCCCACCCTCCTGTCAGCACAACTCACCCTTGTGCTTTCCTCATTTTACACACCCAAGAAATGCAGCCTGCCCAGCCAGTGGGTCAATAAGAAGAGGCAGACTGCCCAGCCAGTGGAACCACAGGCGGATGATTCCATCCCAGATATCCCGGCCACAAAGGGGCTGTCTGGGATGCATCCTTCCGTCTGATTCCTCTTGTTCGGCTTCCTCCTCTTCTGCGTCTGCCTCTTCTACATCTTCCTCTTCCCTCTGCAAGCGAATGCTGTAAATGTGAAATGACAGCATGAAATGCTAGAAATACTCAGTTGGTCAGACAGCATGTTGACCTGAGACGTGAACTCTGTTTTCTCTCCACGGATGTTGTGTGACTTGCCAAGTATTCGCAGCATGTTCTGTCTTCTCAAAGGCCTTCATTTACCATCTGAGCCCTTGCAAGCATTCAGCAGCACTCCCTACACACTTAAAAAACTTTTCACATCTATTGCAGCAATCCACCACTTCAAGAAAATTTAAAAAAAACAGTCCAAACCCTTAAATTCAAACTTACCTGAATGATGTGTATGTCCCTTTAAGAGCTGCAGACATCGCCACTGTCAGCCTTCTTGCACGGCAGGTTAACCTGGTGTGTTCAGGACCCAGTGCTGAATTAGGGTTAAAGTTCGCGTTGGTGACGTTAAGATGGTGTTGCACGCCGATTGATGTCACCACGCCGCCATTATTTTTCCAGGGTGCTGCCAGTTACCGGCAGCGCAAAGGTGGAGAACAATATGGCGGCTGCCGTGGGACCCTCCACCAGCTGGCACTACGAAGTGTCGGTAAGGATATGAATTTCTGGCCCCAAATTTTTTAAATGGTGAGAAACTATTAAATGTTGGTGTTCAGAGAGATTTAGGTGTCCTTGTGCAAGAAACACAGAGGGGAGTGATTTTGCCAATGGGGGCGCGTTGGAGGCGGGACTGCTGCTTGTTGGGTTTCAGTCCCGCCTCCACCGACTTGCGGCCAACCCACGCTATTTTCCCTTGATTGACCTTGTTAAGCCCACCCAGTGGGCTTAGCAGGCCAATTAAGGGGAAGCCGGTTACAGAGAACGTCAGCGTATAACGTTTCATCTGTCAAAAATTTTTGACTGATGAATTGTTATCGTTTGACAGCTCTGTGAAGCTGTCAAACACTGACGTTCTCTGTAGTTTGATGAGTCTTTGTATTCAAGACTCATCAAACCTCTTTTGTGGGCAGAAATCAGATGGCTGTTGCATCGGAGAATGCAGCAGCCATCTGTCATCTCTGCCGGTGAGATGCGAGAGTTTCCGCATCCCCAACTGTTGAAGCCTGCAGGAAGAAACAAAGGTAAGTAAACATTTTCTATCACTTTTCACTCACCTTGCATACTTACCTCTCCACACTTGCACCCATCACTTACCTCTACAGCGCACTTTTGCATCCCTCCGACCCCCGCAGGCCCACTGCTCGCCTCGGTGACCCTGGCGGGGTTTCCCGACATCGGGAAGCCCGCGCCTCTGGTGGAAAAATGGGGATAATCCTCTTAACTGCCTGTTAATTACTTGTTAACAGGCAGTTAAGTGGCTGTAATCCACTTCATGCCTCCTGGGAAGATGGCACGGAGGCGGGTTGGGAGCGGGATGGGTACCCACCCCCAGATTCTGCCATTTTCACGGCAGTCCCGCCTCCAAACCTGCCTCCCCAGGGCTGGCAAAATCCAGCCCAGAGAGTTAGCATGCAGCTACGGCAAGCAATTAGGAAGGCAAATGGCATGTTGGCTTTTATTGCAAGGGGGTTGGAGTACAAGAGCAAGGAAGTCTTGCTACAATTGTATAGGGCTTTGATGAGACTACACCTGGAGTACTTGGCACAGTTTTGGTCTCCTTATCTGAGGAAGGATATACTTGCCTTAGAGGCGGTGCAACAAAGTTTAGCTAGATTGATTCCTAGGATGAGAGGGTTGTCCTATGAGGAGAGATTGAGTAGATATGGCCTATACTTTCTGGAGTTTAGAAGAATGAGAGGTGATCTCATTGAAACATATAAGATTCTGAGGGGAATTGACAGAGTAGAAGCTGAGAGGTTGTTATCCCTGGCTGTAGAGTCTAGAACTAGTCTAGGCATAGTCTTAGGATAAGGGGTCGGTCATTTAAGACTGAGATGAGGAGGAATTTCTTCACTCAGAGGGTTGTGAATCTTTGGAATTCTCTACTCCAGAGGGCTGTGGATGCTGAATCGCTCAGTATATTCAAGGCTGAGATAGGTAGATTTTTGGACTCTAGGGGAATCAAGCGATATGGAGATCGGGTGGGAAAGTGGAGTTGAGGTCGAAGATCAGCCATGAACATATTGAATGGCGGAGTAGGCTCGAGGGGCTGTATGGCCTACTCCTGCTCCTAATTTTTATGTTCTTATGTACCCCTCTCTTCCAAAGAATCCCCAGGAAATCCCTGGGCAGTGCAAAAGGAGCTGGTGAAACAGTTCTGCACCCCATTTTCCTCTACCTTGCCTCTGGGAACTGAGCATTCTCCAGATGCGCAACAGAGAAAAATTGGCCTCAAGGAGTTTAAAAACCAGCCACAGTCAGAATCCATGTCCCACCTTATTTTGATACAAATGTCGTGAGGACAATGTGGCCTGTCTTCTAACAGAAATGGTAACGAGCAGAGCCACATTCATTCATACAAATACATGCTGTGAGGTTTGCTCAGTTATGTATATGACTGGCAGTTATTTTTGAATGTAGCTGACAGTTATTCAAATCCAAGAAGCCCCTGCAACTGTTTTCTGAGGCATTTAATACGCTAAAGCTATTCAACAAGCTGAGTCGAAACTTCATACCAACCAGAAGGTCCCAGGTTTGATTCTTCATCTATGCTGAGTCTCAGCTGATGCAATATTTGGCCTAAGAACCCTTGGGATAGGAGGTAAAGTTATGAGCTTCCTTCCTCCTCCTACTCTTTATCCAGTGACCCTCACTATAAAATGCACTTGTGTACACATTGGGTGAGAACACTATTAAGGTTGCCTGTAACGTCCTCCATGGCCAAATGCTTCTGTTTGCCAGCGAAGCAGACAGCTTGCCTGGATTGAAAAGATCACCAGCTCAGAAGCATTTCCTTTCCAATACGCATCATTTAGCCTTAACTTCTTTGCAATTGAGGAAAAAAATACCCAAAAAATTACATTGCTAAATTTTTCAGAAGAAGGAAAAATTGCTTAACTATACAAAGGGTCACAAAATAGAATAGTCTGCAATCCTAGCTAACTCATACATTGCAAATCGTCTATTCTTTGTGCAACTCATAGAATCATAGAAACTTACAGCACAAAAGGAGGCCATTCGGCCGGTCGTGCCTGTGCTGGCTCTTTGAAAAAGCAGTCGTGCTCAGTCCCACACCCCCACCTTTTGTCCATAACACTGTAAGTTCCTCATCCTCAAGTACACGTCCAACTCCCTTTTAAAATTATTTATAAGAATACAACTCATATAAGAATTCCTCTTAATTTTTAAATAATGACTCTGCAGTTATTTTTTTGTTCCCACAGATTATTACACTTTGATCCTTAAACAAGTAGTTACAGGAAATTGCCCAGAATTTCCTAAGTTAAAGTTTATGGTCAAAGGCCTCATTCACATCTCCCCAAATTTGACAACTTAAAGACAAACATGAATCCAGCAACTCCCTGTTTGGATGATTTCCCAGATAAATAGCCACTAAAAGCTTTTTGTAATGTAGAGAGGCAATGAAAGAAGCCATGGTTGATGAGAAAGAAATAAAGTGATATCAGAGCACGTAACTGGACCAAGCTGCTTTCTGGATATCACCCAGCATCATGAGTGTCTTATTGTTTATTGAGGCATGAATTCTCCACCACCTGTAGACTATTTAAACCACTTGCTCTTACCTCCTCCATCCCCAGAGTAAAATCCTAAACTAAAATAAACAATAACTACCTGTTTGATACAGAACCAGTGCTGAGGTTGAGTTACATGGCTGCAGTGATTTGTGTTCAGGCCATCCTCCAGGTGATCATTCCAGCAGTGACATATGTTAGTCATTAACCACCGGCTATTAAGCACTAACTAAATGACCCATAAGCATTGTATAATAATAGATGACTACACTATGTGATGGCTTGGGACTGAAAACAGATTGTGACCTTTGGACTAAACTCAGCTCTGTCTAAAGTCCCCAAACAGTGGCAGGGCAGTAGCATTTATACATTTTTGTCATGCATTCCATTTTGAGTTGAAATCATGTTGTGAAATATTAGCAATAAATATATATTTTTTAATGGATTAATGCCTTTGTTAAAATAGCAGGCAGAAAATGTTCATACAAATGTGTTACACCTTTGTTACTAACGTTACACAGCACAATTTCAATTTTTAAAACTGAACGCAACATTTATTTGCATATGTACATACTCCATGCAAAAGACACATAGAATTATTTTTCCTATTAAGTCAAATGACGATGGAAGTTATTCACATCACAGCTTTCTTCTGCTATTGAAAGCAGTGAGACTGTGAATAAACTTTCAAAAGTCATCGTGTCCAGCAGTAAGTGCAGCATTGTCCACAATCAGCCTTGATCTGATTGAATGGCGGAGCAGGCTCGAGGGGCCGAATGGCCTGCTCCTGCTCCTATGTTTCTAATTGGGTGTGGCTTTGCTGTCCACGACTGGTTACAGCTTATTGTTCCGGTCTGGGATTGGTGCAGCCTTCCTGACCTGAGCTAGATGCAGTTTTGCTGTGCAATATTAGGCGCAGTATTCCTGCCTGTTGTCAGGTGTGGTTTTCCTGTCTGGTGTCGGGTTTGTCTGGGGTTAAATGTGGCTTTCCCATCTGGGGCTAGGTGCAGCTTTTCTGTCCAGCAGTGAGTGCGGTTTTCCTGTCCAGAGTTAAGTGCAGTTTTCTGTCTGGGGTTAGTAGTGTTTTCCTGTGGATGCAGTTTTCCTGTCTGGAGTTAGGCACTTTATTGTGGCTCAGGGTGAGGGGCTGTATTCCTATCCGGAGTTAGGTGCAGTTTTCCTATCCGGAGTTTGGTGTTGTATTGCAGTTCAAGGTTAGGCGCAGTTTTCCTGTGCAGGATTAGGTACAATTTTCCACTGGGAGTTAGATGCTGTTTTCCTATCCGGAGTTAGGTGCTGTTTTCCTATCCGGAGTGATGAGCAATTTTCCTGTGTGGAGTTAGGTGCAGTTTTTCCCTTGGGTTTAGACACAGCTTTCTAATGGGAGTTACATGCAGTTTATCTCGACAGAGTTAAGTGCTGTTTTCCTATGGCATTAATATAACTTTCTTTTCCAGGAGAGGTCCAGTTCTCCTAGCTGAGTTAGATGCAATTTTTCTATCTGGATTGTATAATTTTTCTGTCTAGGATTAAATGCAGTTTTCCTGTCCAGGGATTAGGTGTTTTGTTTTACCTGTCCAGGGTGAGGTGTAGTTTTCCTGTATGGGATTGGTGCAGTTGTCCTGTACAGGATTAGTACGGTTTTCCTTTATGGGATTGGTGCGGTTTCCCTGTATGGGATTGGTGCGATTTTCCTGTATGGGATTAGTGTAGTTTTCCTGTATGGGATTGGTGCAGTTTTCCTGTAAGGGATTGGTGCAGTTTTCCTGTATGGGATTGGTGTAGTTTTCCTGTATGGGATTGATGCAGTTTTCCTGGATGGGATGAGGTGCAGTTTTCCTATATGGGATTGGTGCAGTTTTTCTACATGGGATTGGTGCAGTTTTTCTACATGGGATTGGTGCAGTTTTCCTGTATGGGGTGAGGTGCAGTTTTCCTGTATGGGGTGAGGTGTAGTTTGCTGCCATCATTCTCTATCTTTGTAATTAATACAGAGCTGTCCATACATAATTAGGAGGGCTAGAACATTCGTTGCTCTAATAGTTGCGACTTCATTCTGAGCAGAACAACTTAAGAACTTTTAAAGATCACAGAATATACTGAGGCTGAAATCCTCGTCAGGTAACACTAGAGCTTCAGGGTCTAGCTTTAATAAATAACACTGTCACAGAGCATAACCCTCTCTCTTCTGTATACTTGAACTTTCTTCAGTGCTGGGGGTGTCACGTGCTGTAGAAGATAACTTCTAAAAGAAAAACGGACCCATCTGACTTGTATCAAGCTTGTAACTTTATTACGCTGTCTTTGATCTAAAACTGCAGACATAAATTTGGTTTGGTTGTAGGTCACACAAACCAGTTAAATGCTGCCAATAAATTCCATTGTACACACTTGTAAATTCTTCGAGCACTGCCAATGAGTCTAGTTTGCAGGTTCTCAGAGAAAATAATAACATTTCAGTGAGTGTGTCTCTTTGATCCAGTTATCAACAAAACCAATCTCTTTAACTCCAAACATGTTCTCTGTTTCTAATGATGCTCTCATCTTGCAAAAATGTGGGGGTGGGAAAGGAGTTAAAAATTACAGATATAAAAGCTGTAATAAATAATGTTCTTTAATAAGGCCCACAGAATTATTGTGCTCTTATTTTAAATGTGAAACGAGCCTTATGTCTATCAGGTCAGGGTCAAACTGCAACAGTGATCCTGTGTTGAAGTCCCTGAACTGCCTGACTCTTGAATATGGCAGCTACATGTATGTGGAGCTTTGTGAATCTAGTCCTCAGTGGAAGGAAAACATTGGCATTATTTAACTCACATCACAGGACACCCTGATGGTTTTGGTGGATGCACCATATGGTATGGTAGTGAACCATACAGCAAGATTCCAGGTTGGTTCTTGGTCTGTGCTGAGTCAGCTCCTGCTAACTGCTATAACTGGACTGGATTTGAATATGTATACAGGTATGTGTCAAATAAATCAGATTGTTTCAACACAGAAGCATGCAAATTATGGGTGAATGTAGAGCAGCTAAGAATGAAGTTGAAAGAGACCAAGGAGTCTTAGTGGACCCAGCATTTAATGTCGAACCATTGGAGAGCTGCAATCAACAAAGTCAATAGAATGTTGAACTACATATCCAATCAGTAGAATACAAGACAGAGGAAGTTGTGATCAAGCAGTGCTAAGATCAGACTGCACCTTGAATACTGTGTCCAGTTCTGGTCATCAAGACACAAGGGAAGCATTCAGGTGCTAGAGGCAGAGCAGAGGAGAGCCTTAAGGCTGATCCCTAGTGCCAGGACTCTGAGTTATGAGGAAGAGCTGGAGAGACTTGAGCTTTTCAGCCTGTAAAAGAGGCGTCTGAGAGGTGCTCTGATCGAGGTGTATAAGAATAGTAAAGGGATGGAAAGTGTAAATCCAGAATATTACTTTAAATTAAATTGTAAGAGTAGGACAAGGGGACACAAATTCAAACTAATAAGAAGTAAAAGTAGGACTGATATCCTACTAAGAGTGATCAACATATGGCATGAACTCCTGGATAGAGTAGGGGAGAGAAAACCCTATAATCAATTAAGAAAGTATCGGATAGTACAATGGATGTCGTGTCTTTCTGGATGGATGAATTAAGATGGGCCAAATGGCCGTCCTCGTCAGTAATTATCTTGTGATTACAGCCTTAGTGTCTATGGTTTAGGAAGGGGAAAAATCAGCCATAGTTCACACTCCTGCTCGTTATCTAGTAACCCCTGTTGGAAGTTTATGTGCGATGAAGGTAGGATTAGGATAAGCTGTGATGCCGTAAGCCTCCCGACAATCAGTGTCGACTGTACAGGAGGAACAGATATTGAGGAGATTCCAATGCCTGTGGAATCATACACTAATAAGAGTCACTACCTTCTAGAGAGAAGAGGTAAGGGAAGAAACTGGGGAAAAAAGCACAACAAGCAGCAATGACGCTACCTTCTCTTGGCTAAGTACCCTAAGAGAGTTTGGCAACAGTAGCCATGAGACATCTCAGTATCATTGAGGAAGGATAAAGATCTGTAGTGTTTGAATTAATCCAGTATATTTAATAGATCCATTAACCTAACACACACAGAGGCACATACAGAATGTTAAATACTGTATCCCATGTTAAAAACATTGGGGCAGAATTTGCGGTGGGTAATAACGGCGAACTAACAGAGTTCAGCGTTATTACCCCTTTGAAACTGACCACAATGTAAGGATGTAGTGCATGCGCATCTAAACGCGGAAATCCTGAAGTTGTGGTCAGTCATTCACTACTCTGACACAGGTTGTGCTGTGGAACCCCTGCCATAGCCAGCAATCAGTGAAATCAGTGAAACTGACGAAAACTTGGGCTTTTTTGTGGTAATATTGCTGTTAAGTACCCCATTAAATGTTAAGCCTTGCTGTAATAGGTGTAACTTGGGTTTTAACAGTGTATCGACTGGTAAACAAACGTTCTAACCCTGAAAAACTAATTTTTATATTTGTGGAGTGTCACATTTCTCCATTATGATGAAAATATTTTTTTTTTAAGTTTATTCATGATATTTTAGTTTTTATTTTATCCCCATGTGAGAGTCCCAATCTTTGTTTTGCTCTCTGTAACGTGTGGTAACACTTTTCAGCTTCCTGTATGACATCACTTCCTGTAATCAGTCCAGGATAAATACTGGACTGATCAGTTAGCTCTGGAAGAGGCATAGGGTAAGACCTCTTTTGTATGCAGCACCGTTTTAAGTTGATTAAAGCTTACATTAAGTTTACCACGCGTAAGGCTCATTCTTACGACAATTTAATCAACTTTTGAAAAACTTCGCACTCAAACTTTTTGGACGAACTCGGAGCTAAGGATCCAGGGAATCACCCATCATGGAAAACATCCTTAAACCATCGCGTCTTGACTTGGACCCAAACACCCCAGCAGCCGGTAAGGTGTGGAAACACTGGTATCGCACGTTTGAGAATTTTCTTGAGTATTGCAAAGCGGATGATAACTCAAAGTTGCGGATACTCATCAACTGTGTCACCCCGAATGTATTTCAGTATGTGGAAGACTGGGACAGTTATGAGGAGGCAATTCAGACGCTTAAGAGACTATATACTAAGACACCGAATGAGGTCTATGCTAGACATCTACTAGCTACAGCCCAACAAGGGCCGGAGGAATCCATTGATAAATTCCTCCAAGAGCTTCGCAGACTTAGTATGGACTGTAACTTTCGGGCAGCCTCAGCTGAGCTATACCGCGAAGAAATGATCCGTGATGCGTTCATCTGCGGGCTTGCCTCCCCATTTATACGCCAGCGTCTACTGGAAAGTAAGACACTTGAGCTGCAGAGAGCTTATGACCTGGCTTGCTCTCTAGATCTAGCAAAACGAAATGCAGACCTTTTTACAGTGCCCAGACCTCGGTCTGCTGCCTTAACTACAGTCAGGCAATTTAAGAGGCCACAGGTGAACTCTATTAGGGAGGACTTTATCCCTGACGATCGATCTGATGACTTCACCGATGAAGAGGATGATGACCCCACTGTGGCAGCCTCTTGGCAATCTAAGAAATGCTTTTTTTGTGGGGATGAGTTTCACCCTCGGAGATTCTGCCCTGCTCGCAATGCGTTTTGCAGTCATTGCAACAAAAAGGGTCATTTTGTAAAGGTTTGCCTATCAAGAGCCTCTACGAGGGCTTATCAAGCTAAGTCCTACCGAACTGCCCCAGTAAGGGCCTATCAGGATGTTCCAACTAAAAACTATCGTGCTTCCTCTCGGGTTTTTTCTCGAAGAAACACACCTAGAATTTCAGCCACTCTTTGTGCAACGACACCAATTACAGCTGCTTGTCCTCAGAATCTATTCCATGCAGCTACAAAAGCATCAATTAAGGGACATACTTTAGATGCCTTAATTGACTCAGGTAGCACTGATAGTTTCATTAGGGAACAGACTGTTGCACAGTTAAAGCTACATGTTTTTCCATCGGACCAGGCAGTTGCGATGGCTCAGTCATCACTTAATACCAGAATTTCTGGCTTCTGTGTAGTTGAAATAATGCTTAAAGGTCACAGGTATCCCTCCACCCGGCTTTCGGTGCTCAAGGACTTATGTAGTGATCTTATCTTAGGGCTGGATTTTCAAAAGCAGCATAAGAAGCTTACCATTGAGTTCGGCGGATCCAAACCTGAACTCACTATTTCTAATATACGACCTCGATTACCGTTCTGTGCCTTGTCAGCAGCTTCACTGGATGAACCCTCACTGTTTGCCAGTATCCCTCCTCGATGCAAACCGATTATAACAAAGTCACGCCGTTTCAGTCAGGAAGACCAGTCTTTTATTGCGGCTGAGATTTCTCGGCTTTTAGCAGAGGATATCATCGAGCCTTGTTCGTCGCCATGGCGCGCCCAGGTCGTTATTGTTAAGAACCCTCTACAACCTCACAAGAAACGGCTGTGCATTGACTATTCACAGACCATCAATCAGTATACGGACTTGGACGCATACCCATTGCCGCGCATCGATGATATGGTTAATAAATTGGCTGAGTACACGGTGTTCTCGACTTATGATCTGAAAAGCGCCTATCATCAGGTACCCTTGAAGGTCTCAGACAAGCAGTATACAGCCTTTGAAGCCAATGGGCGGCTGTATCAATTTCGTCGCCTCCCCTTTGGGGTCACTAATGGAGTGGCTGTCTTCCAGCGAGCAATGGATGACCTGGTCAAACAGGAAGACTTGAAGGATACGTTTCCTTATCTGGACAATATTACTGTCGCAGGTCGCAATCAGCAGGAACATGACGCCAATCTCCAACGATTTTGGGATGCACTCCAGCACCGTAATTTGACATTGAATGCGGCTAAATCCATTGAGTCACAACCAACTATCAACATCCTTGGCTATTGTGTGGGCAATGGCATCATTAAACCTGACCCTGAAAGGCTTCGCCCACTCCAAGAACTCCCGCCACCTAAGAATCCGGCCTCCTTGCGCCGGGCCCTCGGCCTGTTTGCATACTATGCGAAATGGATTCCTAACTTCTCGGACCGAATCCAACCTCTACTGAAGGCCAGCACATTCCCACTAGACACAACGGCTGTTGCAGCCTTTAACCTCCTGAAAAAGCAGTTGGAGAAAGCGGCTCTTCACTCCATCGATGAGAGTCTTCCTTTCGTGGTTGAGTGTGATGCCTCGGAGGTGGCAATCTCAGCCACTCTGAATCAGGAAGGTCGTCCGGTGGCATTTTTGTCCAGGACTTTTCAAGGGGCTGAGCTACATTATCCTCCAGTCGAGAAAGAAGCTACAGCCATCATAGAGGCAGTACGGAAGTGGAGTCATCTCCTGGCTCGCCAGCACTTTACCTTAATCACGGACCAGCGATCGGTCGCCTTCATGCTCGATAATCGAAAACGGACCAAAATTAAAAATAATAAAATCCAGCTTTGGCGGCTGGAATTGGCCTCTTTTGGTTACACCATCCACTATCGACCTGGCAAGGAGAATGTGGCTCCGGATACCCTCACACGAGCATTCTGCTCCGCCATGGCACCCTCTACGCTCGTAGACATCCATGATGGGTTGTGTCATCCAGGCGTTACTCGCATGCTGCACTTCGTGCGGTCCCGAAATCTCCCATTCTCTACCGGGGATGTAAAGAAGATGTGCTCGGACTGCAGAGTCTGTGCGGAATTGAAACCTCGGTTTTTCCGCCCCTCGGGTGGTATACTCATACATGCGACCCAGCCAATGCAAAGGCTTAGCATCGATTTTAAGGGGCCGTTGCCCTCTTCGACTCGCAACACTTATCTATTAACAATGGTTGATGAGTATTCTCGTTTTCCGTTTGCCTTTCCCTGCCCCAATATGCTGACAACCACGGTTATCAGCTGCCTTGAACAGGTATTTGCTTTCTGTGGCATGGCATCCTATGTTCATTCAGATCGGGGCCCTTCTTTTATGTCGGGAGAACTCAAGGCCTATCTCTCGGAACGGGGTATTGCTGCCAGCAAAACGACGCCTTATCATCCGGTTGGGAATGGGCAAGTCGAGCGTTTTAACGCTATCATCTGGAATGCGGTACGTCTGGCTTTGAGATCTCGGGGCCTACCCAACCAGCAATGGGAAGCAGTACTTCCAGACGCATTACACTCCACACGGTCCCTCCTTTCGACCGCCACAAATACGACGCCTCATGAACGGTTCTTCCGATTTCAGCGTCGCTCATCCTATGGGACATCTCTCCCGTCGTGGCTGACTACACCGGGACCAGTGCTACTCCGAAGATATGTCCGGGCGTCTAAGAATGACCCCCTGGTAGATGAGGTTGAGCTCACTGACGTCAACCCTACCTACGCCTATATTCGGTATCCTGATGGTCGGGAATCTACCGTGTCATTGCGGGATCTGGCTCCCTGCCCGCCGAAACATAGAGGGACACCAGGGGATGATATTGTACCAGGCACATCTCTGGGCTTGCCAGGTGCCTCTCATCATGATCGGGATCTAACGCCGGCTGGTACCTCACTCCAGCGTGCCGACCTGGGGCAGACTGACTATGAGCCCGTCGGGGCTCGCACGCGCAGCCACGATCAACCCTGTACCGTACGCTCAGAAACGGATCTGCCACAGCCCTGCCCGACACCCATTCGGGTACCAGTACACGGTCAGGATCGTTCTGACCCCTCACAGAGCGGGCTGGAGCACTCGGACTCTGGTCCATGGCCCGCAGCGGGTAAACGGGCTAGGGGCCCTCTACCGCTACGAGAACCCAAACGGGTGCGGCTCTCCCTCATCCAACGGCTACGAAATGGAGGGAGCATTCCGGCCTCCTAATCTTTTGGGGGGGGAGAATGTGGTAACACTTTTCAGCTTCCTGTATGACATCACTTCCTGTAATCAGTCCAGGATAAATACTGGACTGATCAGTTAGCTCTGGAAGAGGCATAGGGTAAGACCTCTTTTGTATGCAGCACCGTTTTAAGTTGATTAAAGCTTACATTAAGTTTACCACGCGTAAGGCTCATTCTTACGACATAACGTCTTTAAAAAGTCAGGATAAAAGCAGCTTCTCATTTCCTGGTTTCCTGTCTGTGAGAATTTTTCAATGTGATTGGCTACTTAAGAAAGAAGAAAGAAAGACTTGCCTTTCAGTGCCTTTCACGACCTCAGAATGTCCCACAGCGCTTTACAGCCAAAGAAGTACTTTAGAAGTGAGCCACTGTTGTAACGTAGGAAACGCAGCAGCCAATTTACGCACAGCAAGCTCCCACAAACAGCAATGTGATAATGACCAGGTAATCTGTTTTTTTTTAGTGATGTTGATTGAGGATAAAAATTGGCCAGGACACCAAGGATAACTCCCCTGCTCTTCGAAAGATTGCCATGGGATCTTTTACGTCCACCTGAGAGAGCAGACAGGGTCTTGGTTTAACGTCTCATCCGAAAGACGGCACCTCCAACAGTGCAGCACTCCCTCAGTACTGCACTGGGGTGTCAGTCTAGATTTTTGTGCTCAAGTCTCTGGAGTGGAGCTTGAACCCACAACCTTCTGACTCAGAGCTGAGAGTGCTACCAACTGAGTCACAGCTGACATTCGACTTGTTGACATCACAGCAGCATCGCCCTAGGGATTCCCACTACACAGCGCTGAAATCAATTGAACATCAAAAAAGACAAAACGGCGAGATCTCTGTGGGCAGCTTTCTTTGGGGCCAGCGGCGAATGCCTTCGCTTCACCGCTGACCGCAAATTATGGCCCAATCAATGTATGATGCTGGCAACATTTGCAGAATTCACTGCTGTCATTCATAAACAACGGCACCTTTAGGATATTTTGACAGACATTGAAAACTATTTTGTTCACTCAACCCCATTTGCTTTACATTTCCTGGCACAAATTACATAATCCTTTGATATACATCACTAATAGTGCAATATATACTTCAACAAGGAATTATTATCTAAATAACCTGAAAGGATGTGGCTCTAGCCTCCTGACAAAGAGGTCTGCTTCAGTATTCCTAACCCACAACTACATATTGTAGAGTACTTAGTAATAGTTGGCCCTGGATTTAAATGCTGACAGTGAAGCTGAGAGTGAGTTGGCTGAAATGGTCTTTGGAAATTCCAATATATCATTAGGAGACGTCTGTGGATAGCTGAGTGACAATAAAAGTAACAGAAACAGCACAAAGCAAAGGAAACAATGTCTGCATCACACCAGGACAGCAACAGTGGTTTCTGTTGAAAACTTTCCTGTGTGGAAATTACCCTCAAATGGCCGCCTGGTGGACTGCTCTTCACTGGCACATGACTGTTTAAAATAGACATCAATCCAGACAGTTCTTAGTGCTTAAAAACACATGTAATTTAAGAAAGCTCACTCTTGATAAATGGCGAACCAGTTTTTGCCAAGAAATTCTATTCCTGGATGAGGAATATGCAATGGTCAGGATCTCTAAAATCTGAAGATTTCTTTTTTAACTGGCTGTTTATTCCTCTGTTTATTTAGATAAAGAAAGACAGATAATAGCTATTTATCAACTTATTCAAAAATAAGAAAAAAAATTGAAATCTTACAACTTCTCCATGTCTTATACATGTAAGCATGTGCAGTATATGCCTTCAGCATATTACCGGGATTAAGATATTGTACTTGTTAATGCTGCTACATCATCTTTCTGTTCTTTCAGCTCCAGTTTTGTGAAACACTGGTCCACTTCAGTTGTATGATCAGGTTTAAGTTTAAGCAGACCTAAATAAGGTTTGAGTTTAACGTGATACCTGTAAAATAACTTCAAGTTCAGGAAAACACTGTTCTGAGAATGTCCCAGTTCTAAGTAGATTTCTTTAGGAAAATAGAATGGGGGAGAAATTCAGTCTCGCCCCGTTTGGGGGCGGTAACTTTTGAAAGCTGGGAAACTTAGCGGCAGATGCTAATGATTCCCAGCTTTTAAAAAATTCGGTTTTAGCGCTCCAGGAAGGAAGTGGAGCGCGAAATCAAGCGCTCCACTTCCTTCCTGGAGCGCAACAGGCAGCAGGCGGGGTGGTAGGTGAGCAGCGCTGCACAATGGGCCGAGCAGCACTGCCGCGTTCCGAGGCTCCTTCCCTCCCTTAAAGGGAAGGGCCATCGCTGCAGGCTCTGCATTGGAACCAGTTAGCTGGTCTCCGACGGCAGCTACGATCCGGCCCATCAGCCCCATGCACTGCAGCAGAGTGCCGGGCTGATCGATCGCTGGCCCAGGAGAAGTAAAAAAAATTGAACAAAAACATTTCAGAAATTTAGGTACTTACCTCGGCAACCTCCCCTTTAACTTTCGCCCAGCCTCCCGATCAACGCCTCCTGCAGCTGTCGGTGTCATCGCCCGGCGATGCTGCAGGGGGCGGAACTGAAGTTCGGGTCTGGGGTGCTACTGGGGCGCTGTGCAGCCGGATGACGTCATCATCTCTGGGCGCAGGAGATCGTGGCGCTATGGGCTACCGCTGCCGTAACCTGCCAGGTGAATTTCGTGGGCAGCGGTAACATCGCCGTGCCCGGGCAGTAAGTCGTTAGCGCCCCGTTATCACCCCCTGGAGGCGCTAACCAACCAAATTTCTCCCCCAGTGTTTTCTAACAGAGCTTCAGTACAACCCAGGCCATAAAGAACTGGTTTGTTTTAAATAATTATCACTATACATATCACAGTATGAGGTGGCCAAGTATAGCCAACTCCAGATAAACACAGTCCTGTTTTCACAGCACAGATCAAAATACCAAACCACTTCTTACTTACTTCCACTGTAGAAATTTCCAATATGCTAAACTATTGGCTGTTCATTCTACTGTGCATGATTTGAATGTACCAAAACCATGTACACAGTTCCAATATACCAAACCATTTCTCATTCACTCCCATACTGTGCAATTCCAACAGATCAAAACATTTCCCAGACATTCCCATTCTACACAATTCCTATTCAAACATCTAATATAAAAAGGTAAAATATTGTTGAATTGTTTGACTTTTTTAACGCATTAAATATAGTCAACCCAATATAAAGTTTCAGCACAAGACAGCAACACATTTTCAAAGTCTGCACCGGGAGTGCCCACTGCACTGGCTGAGCTGGTGTATCTGTGGAAGTCGGTACTCCAAATGAGCTGAGGTGTACTAGCCTCCAAATGGGTCAAAGTGGGGCTCACTGTTGGGGTCCAGGCCAGAGAAATGGCCTGGACCCATGAAAAAGGTCAAATTTAAAAAATATAGTTTAAAGATCGTCACCCATAAATAGGGTAGGGGGGGGGAATAGCCAGTGTTATGGGGGGCCTGCGCAACCCCTCTTCCAATGGTGGGTGGACGCTGGATTTTCCGGCCATATGGGGCAGACGGGGGCCAGAGGTGCATGTGTAATGTACCTGCTTTCCTGATGTGCCCGTCCAAGAACACCGACAGGCACAATGCCAGTGTAAGTGCTGGAATTGTGTCCCAAGGAATTTCATTCTCATAATGTTCTGTTAGCCCTTAATTCTGACCATTGGTTTCTCTGAGATTTGATTATATCTGAATAAAACACTGCTTTTGCATGGGCTGATTGAGGATACTCTCACTTGGAAGCATTATTATTTGAATACTAATTACAGCTAATGAAATAGCAGAAGAGCAACTGAACCAACTTGAGAGAAGATTTGGTACAACATGCAAAGATTCCTTCAAAATTTCTACAGTATATTCAATAGTGACAAATTACTCCTTGTTTACTGTACCTGGGAATTAAAAAAGGTCGACAAAGGTATGGTCAGAGGTAGGTTTTAAGAAGGCATTTAAAGATTGTAGGGTAATGATGGCTGAAAGTTCTGCCACCAAAGGCTCAAGAGAGGACAGGGAATGCAAAGGAAACTGGAGTTGGAAGAACAAGGTATTCAGAATGGGGAGCCAGTGAAGGACAGGAATGTAGGATAGGATGTGAGCCCATGGGAAGCTATGCGGGAGATGAGCAATGCTCTGGAGATGTTAATAGTTGGTCTTGGTGATGGAAAGAATATGGGGGGCAAAATTGGGTCGCGCCCCCTTTGGAGCGCTAACTTCGTGGGGGCTCTACTTTTAGCGCCCTGAAAAAGTTAGCACCCCCGCGCCCAAAATTCACTGGTAGCGCCCCAAGAGGGAGGCGCGGCGTGGTGCTACTGGAAGCTCCCCACCTCCCACACGTCGCACCGCAGTACTGCAGGCCTTCCTCCCCTTATTAAAGGGGAGGGGCATTGCGCAGCGTGACCCAGGGCCCAGCTGGGCCACCAGGGATCGGAGTGCCAGCAAAAGAGCCCGGCACTTAAGAGCAGTGCCGGGCTCAGGGAGCGCCGCCGGCACCCCGTGGGGGGGCTTCACAGGAGGCCGGGGACAGCAACGGGGGCAGGTGCTGGCAGGCGGCCAGCAACAAAAGTGGCCGCCCGGCACCTCCCCTTTAATTTACGCTGCCCCGGCCGCAGGTAGGCCCCCCTGACCCTGTCGGACATAGCGTCCGGGGCGCGAGTGGGGCGCTGCGCACGGCGATGATGTCATCGCTGGAGGCGTAGCGCCGTGGGGCACTAATGGTTACCGGCGCCGCTAACCTCCGCTGAATTTTGCGGGAGGTGTTAGCGGTGTCGCGCCCAGGCGCTAGTTGCTTTGCGCCCCGTTGGCGCCCTCCAACGGGAGGCGCAAATCAACTGAATTTTTCCCCCATGAGGTTTTAATCTCAGTTTGGTTCAAACAGAACACTGAGATTTTGCACCAAAGTGTTTAGACTGAATGAGAAGCAATAGATGGAGCTGGAATCAGGAACTGAGTTTTTGGCAGGAGCCAAAAAATGTCTTTCAAGTTGCCTGTTCATTTTCAGCGTAGCACATGAGGGAGTCTATCATTGCTTAACTGGTTGCACCGTGACAGTGCTCTTGAATAAGTCATGTATTGTACTATAATGGGTCTCACACATATTTGTCAATGATTAATTGAATTGTCTCCACAACAGTGGATCCACTGATTGGCATGATTAAATGTATTACCAGAACTAGAATGTTTCATTAATCATCATTAACTACATACATCGATAACAGTATAGCATTTTTGTTAAGTGTTGAATGGGCCATTTGTGTCAGTCCTTTCCTTCAGTGCCCCATTTCCTGACTAACAACGACTGAACATTTTACTAAACGGTTGGAACTCTTGAACTCTTGGGTCTACATCCAAAAGTAGAAGAAATGTTGAACCCTATTAAACCAATGCTGTCTTATTAGCAACAACAAAGAATTACATTTTAATTTACTTCATAGATTTAAAGTCAAATATTTTCTTTATAATGGGATCTGTCAGTTTATTTGCATGTTGTGCTCTTGTGATTCCCACACAATGAGTTCTCAATTTCAATCAGGCTACCTGGAGCAGGTGTTGAATAGAAGTTAGAGGCATGAGGCAACCCAGGGTAACAGCTTTCTCACCTTTGTGTTCTCCCCAGTCACAGAATCAGGAGTCGCAATGCAGGAACCTGGGAACAAGTTGTCTGTGTGTTGTCCACTTGTTATTTAATATTTTTTACATGGATGTGGGTTGAAAGATCATGAAAGACATTTTGTTTTATTAAATGAACCATGCATGTTTCTGAAATTGAGATCTTTCTGCTAAGTCATACAGCAGAATAACAATTTTCTAAACATATTCCTACTTTTTCCTGCTTTCAAAAATTAGGTTGACTTCTAAACCAAGCTTTTTGGTGCCTTAAGTAACAAAAAGTCCAGGGCCTAGAAATTGGATAAGGCCTGAAAGCGGGCGCATGGATCGCGATGCGCAATTAACTCGCACCCGTTCAGAGGACTGCAGGCAACATGCAAACTTCGCTGATTCTGCTGAGTGGCTGAACGCTCAGCAGGGGGTCCAAGTTCCTGCGAGGCTAGCTTCAATTAAAGCTACCCCGCACTACTTACAGGCAGTCTGCACCTTTTAAAGGGGAGGTGCCTTCTGCCTGCAACAGGCGATTGAAGTGGCTGGGAGGACATTGGAGAAGACATTTCTAATGATGGCACAACAGGGGAGAGAGCATGCACCTCGGTTCTCGGATGTAGCACTGGAGGTCTTGGTCCAGGAGGTCAACTCCAGGAGAGAGGTCCTCTTTCCACAGGGGGCCAGGAGGCCCTCCAGGCAACAGACCAGACTGCAGTGGGAGCAGATAGCCACTGTGGTAAATGCCAGCACTGTAGCCCCGAGGACCTGGACTCAGTGCAGGAAGAAGTTTAATGACCTCACATGAGTGGTCAAGGTCAATGAATTCATCTTCAAATGCCATATCTCACCATCTGCCCAACTAGCCTCACACAATGCGCCACAACCCCATCACTCACCTACCAACAATCTCTACCAAACACGACTCAGACCTCACATTCATAGCGTCACCTCACCCTCACATGGGGGGAGAAATTCAGTATCGCCCCATTTGGGGCGCAATTATCGGCCGGGCGCAAAGATTAGCGCCCGGCGCTAATTATCGCCACCGACTGCAAACTTGACTTTTATCGCCCCTGGAGGTGATTGCAGCGCTAAATCAGGCGCTTCACACCTGTCTTAAGGCGCAAAGGCCGAGGAGCGAGGCGCTACCTCAGAGCGCTGGCGAAGCTCATGTAATGTCAGTCAGCAATGGAACACACACACAATGGCACGGGCCAGTTCTTAAAGGGGATGGTTAATCTTGCTTTCCATCCACATCCTGCTCATTGCAGCCTTGAATCTCGGCCTGGAGAGACCTGCACATCAAATGTGCTGGAAAGAACAATGGAGAGTACCAGGCAAAGAGCTCAGAGGGCAGCCCCCACAGTCTCTGCTAAATCGATACAAGGAATGGCAAATCAAAATGAACCTGCAAAGTGCTGCTCAGTACCCAAAACTCCTTCACACAACGTTGAATCTCTCCAGAAGTCTCTCTCTCTCTCTCTCTCAGAATGCGTAGTTCAAAAATGGAACCAACAATAAAAGGCAGGAAGCGGTCACCTTTAAATAGCGCTCCCCCAGTCCCTTCATGACTGCAGAACGCTCCCCTCAACCTGTCGTTGCTAGCGTCAGGCGGTAAGGCAGGGGGCGCCACTCAATATCCGCACCAGGGCGATACCGGGGCGTTGCGCACTCGAGTGACGTCATGATCTGCCGGCGCAGGAGATCGTGGCGGTAGTGTTTAGCGCCGCCGCAAAATGTCTAGTTAATTTCGTGAGCGGCGCAAACTTCGCCGCGCCTGGGCGCTAGATGCTTTGTGCCCCATTAGCGCCCTCTTAAGGCGCTAACGGGAGGCGCAACCAACTGAATTTTTCCCCCATGGTGTTTCTTCTTCTTCTTCCCCGGAGGGCGAGGACGCACATGAGTTCTGCTGCACAGGACTCAGATGAAGACTTCGATAGGGCAACCTATCACTTACCACTGCTGCAAGCCTCACACCCACATCACACAGCTTGAACACACTGTCAGCTATTCAACCCTGACAGCCGCATCACCCAAACACATTACACCACAATCACTGACACACTTCTCTTTCTCTTGCAGGAAAAGGTGGCACATAATGGTGCCAGCAGACCTTAACCTGTGGGGGACAGGCTCGCCTGCATCATCTCACCCCCTTGGATGAGATGGTGCCGTCCATTCTTGGCAGGGGCATGGCTGAGCCTGTGGCCAGCTGCCGGGCTGAAAGAATATAAGATGCCGGTATCCTCATACTTTATCCTCCTTCTCACATCCCACTTCCCCCTCATCCCACAATCTCTTCTGATTTACATGCTGTACGTGGTGTAAGCATGCACTTCTTGATTTCCCCCCTCCCCTCACCACAACCCTACCCTTGTGCCTTTCTCATTTCAGACACCTAAGAAATCCAGCCTGCCCAGCCAGTGGGTCAACAAGACTAGTGGGGTACCGCAAGGATTGGTGCTTGGGCCCCAGCTATTCACAATCTATATCAATGATTTGGATGAGGGGACTAAATGTAACATTTCCAAATTTGCTGATGACACAAAGCTAGGTGGCAGTGTTAGTTGCGAAGAGGATGTGAAGAGGCTTCAAGGGGATCTCAACAGGCTCAGTGAGTGGGTGAGAACATGGCAGATGGATTATAATGTAGATAAATGTGAAGTTATCCACTTTGGTAGAAAAAACAGAAAGGCAGAGTATTTCCTAAATGGTGAAAGAGTGGGGAATGCAGATGCTCAAAGGGATCTGGGTGTCCTTGTACATGAGCCACTGAAAGTGAATGTGCAGGTGCAGCAAGCCATTAGGAAGGCAAATGGTATGCTGGCCTTCATTACAAGAGGATTTGAGTACAGGAGTAAAGAAGTCTTACTCCAATTATATAGGGCCTTGGTGAGACCACACCTGGAGTACTGTGCACAATCTTAGTCTCCTTACTAAGGAAGGATATACTTGCCATAGAGGGAGTGCAACAAAGGTTCACGAGATTGATTCCTGGGATGGCGGGACTGTCGTATGAGAAGAGATTGAGTAAACTAGGCCTGTATTCTCTTGAATTTAGAAGAATGAGAGGGGATCTCACTGAAACATACAAAATTATTACAGGGCTTGATAGGGTGGATGCTGGGAGAATGTTTCCCCTGGTTGGGGAGTCTAGAACCAGGGGCCACAGCCTCAGGATAAAGGGTAGGCCATTCAGGACTGAGATGAGAAGAAATTTCTTCACACAGAGGGTGGTGAATCTTTGGAATTCTCTACCCCAGAGGGTTGTGGAGGCTCAGTCATTGGGTATATTCAAAACAGAAGTCGATAGATTTCTGACTAGTAAGGGCATCAAGGGATATGGCGATAAGGTCGGTGAATGGAATTGAGGCAGAAGATCAGCCATGATCTCATTGAATGGCGGAGCAGGCTTGAAGGGCCAAATGGCCTACTCCTATTTCTTATGTTCTTATGTTCTTAAGAGGGAGAGGAGAGTGAAGAAGAAGAAGAAGAAACACCGTCACTCGATTTCACACTCCCAGCCACCAGCTCAGATACTGACACTCCGCATACTTTAGACAATAGGTTAGAAGTGGGATCTGCATGTGGCGAGACACCGGGCACGAGTGGGCTTCAGCTAGTGCAAGGGGAAAGGGTAGTGCAGGTGCCAGCTCCCCGGAGGGCGAGGACGCACATGAGTTCTGCTGCACAGGACTCAGATCAAGACTTCGATGGGGCAGCCTACAGAAGAACGCTGATGGGTATGCACAATTAAATGCTTGGTGCATTGGCAGGCCTGCTAGAAAGCCTGAATGCAATGCCAAGGAGCATGGAGGAGTCCAGCTGCAGCCTTGCACAGGGCTTTGGGCAGAGCTTGGAACCTATCCTTTCCATCCATTAATGCACTTGTGGACCCAACCATCATATCGCATCTGATGGCCCAAGTCTCAGGTTCCATTGAAGCGCAAGCAGAGACCACCCATTTCTTCCTTCCGCTTCCATCTCCTCCTTTTCCGCGTCATCCTTTTCCGCGTCATCCTTTTCCGCTTCATCCTGTTCCGCGTCATCCTCTTCCGCGTCATTCTCTTCCGCGTCATTCTCTTCCGCTTCCACCTCTTCCACTTCCTCCTCTTCCTGAGATGGTGGCTGTATCCCTGGTGGCAAGGGCTGTGACCTCATGATGGCCAGGTTGTGGAGGATACAGCAGACTATCATGAATCGGGACACACGCTCCGGTGAGTAATGTAGGGCTCCTCTAGGCAGCAGAACCATTGCTTCAGCACCCCAATGGTCTGCTCTATGATGTTTCATGCGGCAGCTTGGCTCTCGTTGTACGAATGCTGGCCACTTGTGGTTGGATTGCGGAACAGAGTCACGAGCCAGGTGGTCAAGGGATAGCCCTTGTCGCCTAGTAGCCACCCTATGGTTTGTTTTGGTGGCTCCAAGACTGAGGGAACAGCAGATTGATGCAGAATAAAAGCATAATGACTGCTGCCAGGATACTGGGCATTCACCATCGTGATGTGCTGAGCATGGTCGCACACATTCAGCGAGTGGTAACCTTTGTGGTACATCTCAGCATTTAGATATGGTGTCCGCGAAGCCACATGTGGCAGTCGATGGTGCCCTGCACCACGGGGAAGTCCGCTATCCTGGCAAAGCCACGTGCACACTCCGCCTGCTTCTTTCTGGTCAGAGAGAAGACAATGAAGTCCTCTCTCCTGGCATAAAGAGCGTCTGTCACCTCTCTTATGCAGCAGTGGACGGTGAACTGTGAGATGTTACATACGTCGCCTGCTCCAGCCTGGAAGGATCCCGACGCAAAGAAATTCAGGGCCATGGTCACCTTCACAGCCACTGGCAGCGCTGTCCTTGCCCTGGAGTGAGGCTGTAGGTCTGGTTGCAAGAGATGGTAGAGTTCCGTGACTACCTCCTTCGCAAAGTGCAGATGCCTCACACACTGCTCCTGGCTCAGGTTGAGGTAAGAGAATTGCTCTCGGAATACCCAAGGTGGGTAAGGCCTCCTGCTGATAGCCCTTCTCCCCCCACTCCTCCTCCCACCTCTGTGAGCAGCTTGTCCTCTTCTTCGCTGCCGTTGCTCCATCGCCCTGTTTTGCTGCAGACCAAGGGGGATGACAACTAGAGCACCAATGACTGGGGGCAAGTGGTCGGACCAGAACCCTTGAAATCAGAAGCAAGGACTTCTCCACTTGCAGCACCACTGTTACCATGTCACCTCACCAACTTTAAACAACTCTAGAAAGCTGCAAACACTTCCACACACTTACACAGAGCCAGTAGAAATTAAACAGCAAGTAACCTGAAAGTTGTTGATGATCCCTTTAAATAGTGCTGGTGGATCCTTCCTGCTCCTGAATGCATTTTCAGATGTGCGGGGTTAACACAGGGCGTTAATTCCAGCGATGAAAATGGCTGCGCTGCGTCAAATCAGTGTTGCACGCTGATTGACGTCATGATCTGCCTACTTAACATACTTCCAGCGCACGCTCCTAAGGGCCGCCCTACCGCCCTCTCCAAGGTGGTGTCCGGCGCGGCCCACACTGAAGTGTGCGCGCCCTACTCGGACACCATTTTGGACTCAATTCGGCACCCGCAGCGCCTATGCAACTGAGTTTCTAGCCCCAGGTTTTGTATTTAAAAAAATCTTTCCCCCCTTTAGATTCCCCTGCATCACATGCCATTCTCTGGCTTACTATCAGCTCTCAGGCTTTTGCCAGTGTTCCGACATAACCTGCCCTAGAATGTGCATGAGAATAAACCCAGTGCAACCTGCTGTGTGGATTTTGCCTTCTCCTGTCTGGAGAAGTCTTGTCTAATGACGCGTATACAATCAGGAACTGACAATGTGGGGAAACATGAACACAAGTCCGTGTCCTACTCATTCTATAGCACAGTGGGATTGACTATCATTTTATAACCCTATAATTGCCCTCTCTGTATTCTTACGAATGATATATGGTTCATCTTATTTGTTTCAATAAACATGTTAACACCTTTGTATGAAATTCTTATCTGCTTTTTTAACAAACAGTTTAATTGCTAATATTGTTCAGTGCGGTTTCAGCCTGACGCATTGCTCCCACCTACTGCTGCCTTTTCGCTGCCCTTCATTTTCCCCTTCCCTTTACCCTTCATTGATAATCGTTTCCCTTTCATTGCTATCCATTGTACGCCACCCCAGTGCTGTTCCTACTTGAATGCTCCTGCTAATGGAAGTGATTCCAGCTGCTGCAGACTGTGGGCAGGAATTCCAGTCCTATCAAAAAGTCCCAACTACAGTATGCAGCAGCTGGGATCACTCCCATTAGCATTAGGACTTGGAGGAGTGGGACTGAGGGGTGAAGGATTGATTCACGTTGACTTTTGTCAGGAAATGCTGACACACGGACCGAGCTCCCAAAAACTGCCGAGTGTCAGAGTGAAATTCTGACAGTTGGCCTGATTTCTCAGAGCTGGCTATGGAGGAGGCAGGGCAGCTGTCAGTCAGTATTCCTGTGTGAGAAGTCGCACAACACCAGGTTATAGTCCAACTGCTTTATTTGAAATCACAAGCTTTCTGAGCGCTGCTCCTTCGTCAGTGACTTCACCTGATGAAGGAGCAGCGCTCCGAAAGCTTGTGATTTCAAATAAAGCTGTTGGACTATAACCTGGTGTTGTGCGACTTCTCACATTTGTCCACCCCAGTCCAACACCGGCATCTCCACATCACAAGTATTCCTGTGTGCAGACCTGATAGTGAAAAACATGGATAGAAAAATAGAGGGAGCCTGACTCTCAAATAAAAAAGGAAACATAAGGCTGTAATTTAATCACGGAATATCATTAAAAAAAAACGATATTACGCGGTTTACAAATTTCATCTGAGCCATCAACTTGTAATTAAAGTACAACCTTTTATTAATTTTACTATCCATTTTTTTTTACTATATATTTGGATTTGGATGGATAAATCTGATAATTCTACTTCACACAGAGGGCGGTGAATGTTTGTGATGAACTGCCCAGGCAGAGGTCAAGGCTGATTACCTATCTTTTTTTTAAGAAGTTGGATCGGGTGTTTGATGAGAAAATCAATTGGGAGATATAGGTAGTGAACGGTGTATTGTGTTTTTTTAAAGCCTGGGGCTAGCCAGATTAACAAATTGCTTTTTTCAAACCCTCTAAATTCCTATGAATAGACCAACATCAGTGTTAATTATAGGTAGAAGTAGTGCAGCAATTACATTGATTGAAGACTGTGAGAGCCTGTTGTGATGCAATGTGATTCCAAGCTAGAAAATAGGATTTATTTTGGAAGTAAAATAATAAGGCTATTAATGACATTATGATAGTTTATTTCTAATGGCAAAAAGGATGCAATGTGAAGAGCACACAACTGTGTGGGGGAAATGTTGGTATCTGCCTTAAACCTCAGTGGTCTGGTTTTGGAGTCATGGTGCTTAGCTGAGAGTTTTATTAGTTTGGTAATCACAGTCATGTGCTTTAGCTGTTCCCAGCTCAGCTGATTTTAGCCTCCACCCACTTATTAAAAGTGACAGTCCCAATGATTCCTTCCTAATCTATGACACAGTGAAAGCAGTATCAGAAGCCAATCTGTTTCTGAATAAGCATAATGCCGCCCTCGAAAAATGAAGTAAATGCAAGATTGCAAGAAAATCTTCAGGCAAAGATATCTCTCCCTCTTCACCTTCAGGACTGAGATCTTCATTGAAATGCATTACATCAGCCTGCAGCAGTCAGGACAATTTTTTGACTGTGTGCTGCTGGCGGGGTAGCCTTGCTCGTCGAAAGTGCACACTGGAAATTCCAGCATGTGTTGCACATGATTTTACAACCATGATTTAAATTTCTTATATGTGCTCTCAGTGGGCAAGACTTCTCATTGGTAGCACGAAGCTGGAGAATTACTCTTAGTATGTCGTCCCAGCTGAAAATGAGTCTTTTTTGTTAGTATGTTGCTAATGTAGATTGACAACATGTTTGGATGAAAAACGACTGGTGTATACAGACTGCTGCAATTACAGTAGGTATCAATTGAGTTGCAGACAGCTGCTGACTTTATAACCATTTACATGGCTCCTTTGACTTTTTCAGTATATATATATACACATACATACATAGAAAATTTATGGCGTTGGATCTTGGTCAATGATCATGATGATTCATAAGGAAATGCATTTGTTTATTGCTTCTACCGCTGGGACTTAGGGGCACAGTCTTTGCCAGTTTGGCAACAACAGCAATAGCATTAAAAATTGATTGTCCTGACTAATTTTAAAAGCAGACACAGGCTTATGAAATCCATGGACACATCTGCTATGATGCTGATTTCTGTACCAACTGAACAATGTGGCCTTTGTTCCCGTGCTGCTCAACATTGCTCTTTATGAAATTGTCTTTGTAAGGAAGGATTCATATTCTAAAAAATCATATCAGGGCCCAATTTTATATTTCCTATTAGTGTCAGCACCAGTGTATAACGCTTAAGACCAGCTGCTGCATTCGAGCATGAATTTGTTATATTGTTTGCCGTAATGACACATCAATCAATAGCAACATTTTAATTAGAATTTGACCCAACTGAATGACCCATCAGAAAAGGTAAGCTGCCTTTTGTACATCCTTGCCTTGCTAGCCCTCCCCCTTAGTGGCAGGAAGAACTTACACTTCTATAGTCCTCTCCACAGCTCAAATCGCTTCACATTCGGAGCACAAAACAGTGAACACCAAACAGGAGGGGAAAAGGGAAATATGGTGGGTTTAGGAAGGGTATCAAAGGCATGGTCAAAGGGAAGGATTTTTAGGAGACTTTTGAAAGGAGGGAGGTGGGAAGGCAGAATCAAATAGTCTCAGAGTTGGAACATGGTAGCTGAACGAGTAGCCGGTGATGGTGGAGCAGAGGGAACAGAGACAAGGAGAGGTCCAGTGTTAGGAAAGTGAAGGGCGCATGCAGTGACATAAGTCAGAAGAACACCAGGGTGTGGTGAGGGATTTGAAAGCGAGAATGTGAATATTGAAGTTACCTTGCTGGGGCGCGGGGAGCTGGTGGGGTGCGGGGAGGATGGGAGTGTGGGACTTTGTGAGTTGAGGATGCAGTCTGTAGTGTCCTGAATGAAGCTGGCTAGGGGAGTGTTGGAGAAGTTGTGTGTTAACATGATGACGGTATGATCTAGGTTTGTGACAGGATGGGCAGAGAGGCAGAAAGATTCTGGGAGGGGCATGGAGGGGGAGAGGTTCTGGGAGGGACAGAAGCAGAACAGGTTGTGAAGGTAGAGGAAAATGATAATGGGGTGGATATTGAGGAGGAAACTAAGCTTGCGGGTGAACAGTACGCTAAGGTTCCGCACCTCCCAACTCAACTTGAGATGGCAGCAGGGAGGCTGATGGAGTCAAAGCGAAAGGTGTGTAAGAGCCCAAAATGATTGCTTTGGCAAATGAATTGCTTTGATGCTGAAGTATCTAACACTATTATAATGTTATGTACAACAACACTAACAGTGCCATTGTATCAGTATATGCTCCAATATGTAAACCAAATTGAAAATTCTGAAAACTAAATTGCACTTATTTATCAATTCTATAGACATTTCAGCACAGGAGGAGGCCATTTGGCCCATTGTGCCACATTGAATCTGTCTACTCTAACCCTAATTCCTTGCCCGTTCTAATTTCCTCTTAATGTAATCAATTCAACTATGTTAGCCATTTGTGCTAATGTATTCCATAGTCTCATAACAACAACAACTTGTATTTATATAGCGCCTTTAATGTAGCAAAACATCCCAAGGCGCTTCACAGGAGTGTTATAAAACAGAATTTGGCACCGAGCATCATAAGGAGATATTAGGGCAGATGATGAAAAGCTTTGTCAAAGAGGTAGGTTTTAAGGAGCATCTTAAAGGAGGAAAGAGAGGTAGAGAGGCAGAGAGATTTAGGGAGGGAATTCCAGAGCTTAGGGTCTTGGCAGTTGAAGGCACGGCCACCAATCGTGGAGCGATTAAAATCGGGGATGCCAATTAGGGACCAAAAAGGAGACCTACGCATGGAGGCAGAGGGTATGGCTGAGGCACTAAATGAGTACTTTGCATCTGTCTTCACCAAGGAAGAAGATGCTGCCATAGACATGGTGAAGGAGGAGGTAGAGGAGATACTGGATGGGATAAAAATTGATAAAGATGAGATACTAGAAAGGCTGGCTGTACTTAAAGTAGATAAGTCACCAGGACCGGATGGGATGCATCCTAGGACACTGAGGGAAGTGAAAGAAGAAATCCCGGAGGTACTGGCCATAATCTTCCAATCCTCCTTAGAAACGGGGGTGGTGCCAGCGGACTGGAGAATTGCAAATGTTACACCCTTGTTCAAAAAAGGGTGTAAAGATAAACCCAGCAACTATAGGCCAGTCAGTTTAACCTCGGTAGTGGGGAAGTTTTTAGAAACAATAATCAGGGATAAAATTAACAGTCACTTGGACAAGTGTGGATTAATGAAGGAAAGCCAGCACGGATTTGTTAAAGGCAAATCGTGTTTAACCAACTTGATCGAGTTTTTTGATGAGGTAACAGAGAGGGTTGATGAGGGCAATGCAGTTGCCATGGTGTACATAGATTTCCAAAAGGCATTCGACAAAGTCCCAGCAAAGTTGAAGCCCATGGAATAAAAGGGACAGTGGCTGCATGGATACGAAATTGGCGAAGTGACAGGAAACAGAGAGTAGTGGTGAACGGTTGTTTTTCGGACTGGAGGAAGGTATACAGTGGTGTTCCCCAGGGGTCAGTTCTAGGACCACTGTTTTTCTTGATACATATTAATGACTTGGACGTGGGTGTACAGGGCACAATTTCAAAATTTGCAGATGACACAAAACTTGGAAGTATAGTGAACAGTGAGGAGGATAGTGATAGACTTCAAGAGGACATAGACAGGCTGGCAGAATGGGCGGACACGTGGCAGATTAAATTTAATGCAGAAAAATGTGAAGCGATACATTTTGGTAGAAAGAATGAGGTGAGGAAATATAAACTAAAGGGTACAATCCTAAAGTGGGTCCATGAACAGAGAGACCTAGGGGTATATGTGCACAAATCGTTGAAGGTGGCAGGGCAGGTTGAGAAAGCAGTTAAAAAAGCTTACGGGATCCTGGGCTTCATGAATAGAGGTATAGAGTACAAAAGCGTGGAAATTATGATGAACCTGTATAAAACACTGGTTCGGCCGCAACTGGAGTATTGTGTCCAATTCTGGGCACTGTACTTTAGGAAGGATGTGAAGGCCTTAGAGAGGGTGCAGAAACAATTTATGAGAATGATTCCAGGAATGAGGGACTTCAGTTACGTTGATAGACTGGAGAAGCTGGGGTTGTTCTCCTTAGAGCAGAGAAGATTGAGAGGAGATTTGATAGAGGTGTTCAAAATCATGAGGGGTCTGGACAGAGTAGATAGAGAGAAACTGTTCCCATTGGCAGAGGGGTCGAGAACCAGAGGACATAGATTTAAGGTGATTGGCAAAAGAACCAAAGGCGACATAAGAAAAAACTTTTTTACGCAGCGAGTGGTTAGGATCTGGAATGTGCTGCCTGAAAGGATGGTGGAGGCAGATTCAATCACGGCTTTCAAAAGTACCTGAAAGAAAAAAATTTGCAGGGCTATGGGGAAAGGGTGGGGGGGTGGGACTAACTGAGGTGCTCTTGCAGAGAACCAGCACGGGCCGAATGGCCTTCTTCCATGCTGATCTCAGGGTCAAATACAACACCAAGGTTGCGAACAGTTTAGTTCAGCCTCAAACAGTTGCTAGGGAGAGGGATGGAGTCGGTGGCTATGGAACAGAGTTTGTGGCGGGAACCGAAGACAATGGCTTCGGCCTTCCTAATATTTAGTTGGAGGAAATTTCTGCTCATCCAGCACTAGAGCAGTCTGACAATTTAGAGACAGTGGAGGGGTCGAGAGAGGTGGTGGTGAGGTAGAGCTGGGTGTTGTCAGTGTACATGTGGAACCTGACACTGTGCTTTCAGATGATGTCGCTGAGGGGCAGCTTGTAGATGAGAAATAGGAGGGGGCCAAGGATAGATCCTTGGGGGACCCCAGAGGTAACGATGTGGGAGCGGGAAGAGAAGCCATTGCAGGTGATTCTCTGGCTATGATTAGATAGATAAGAATGGAACCAGGTGAGTGCAGTCCCACCCAGCTGGATGACGGAGGAGAGGCGTTGGAGGAGGATGGTGTGGTCAACCATGTCGAAGGCTGCAGACAGGGACGAGAAAGACGAGGAGGGATAGTTTACCTTTGTCACAATCACAAAGGATGTCATTTGTGACTTTGATAAGAGCTGTTTCGGTACTGTGGCAGGGGCGGAAACCTGAATAAAAGGCTGTCAAACATGGAGTGCCGGGAAAGATGGGCACGGATTTAGGAGGAAACAGCACATTCAAGACTTTGGAGAGGAAATGGAGGTTGGAAATGGGGCGGAAGTTTACAAAGATGGAGGGATCAAAGATTGTTTTTTTGAGGAGAGAGGTGATGATGGCAGATTTGAAGGGGCGGAGGACAGTACCTGAGGAGAGAGAACCGTTAACAATATCAGCTAACATGGGGGCCAGGAAGGGAAGTTGGGTGGTCAGCAGTTTAGTGGGAATAGTGTCGAGGAAGATGAGCTCGGAGGAGAGAAACTAGAGAAAGATGTGAGTTCAGGGCTAGGACAGGGGTTAACCTTAGAGGAAGTTTGGTTTGGTGGGCTAGGGGAAGAGAGGGTTGCAGCAGAGGCAGCTGAATGGATGGTCTCAATCTTAGTGACAAAGAAGTCCATGAGCTCCATGAGGGTGGAGGAGGCAGGAAAGAGGGGTTTAAGAAGACAGATTGCAGTAGAGAAAAGAAGCCGGGGGTTATCTTTGCATTCCCGGATGAACCTGGAATAGCAAGCAGCTTTGGCAGTGGAGAGCAGGACCTGATAGTGCTTTATGCGATCCAGTCAGATCTGGCGATGAATGGGTAAACCAGTTGTCTGCCGTATATATTCCAGTCTGCGTCCTTGGACTTAAGGGAGTGGAGATAAGCAGCAGAATGACCAGTGTAAGAGAGAATAGGGGTTTTACTGGGGGCTAGGGCATCAAAGGTGAAGGTGAGGGTGTGGCTGAGCAGATTGGTAGCTGCAGAAATGTCATGGTGAATGGAGGGCCAAAGGCTAGACAGTTGGGATTTTGAAAGTGTAGTTGTAAGTGAATTGGGAGAGAGTTTTTTCCAGGGTTGGACACAGAAGGAAGTAGAGTTGGAAGAGAGAAGGGGGATGTGGGTGGAGAGCAATACAAGGAAGTGATCAGGGATGGTCTTTTCTTTGATGGGATGGGAGTAGCGAGGCAATGAGAGATGGCAAAGTCAAGTGGGTGGCCGTGAATATGGGTAGGTTAGTTTACATGGAGGGAGCGATTAAGAGAGGATAGGAGGGCAGTGAACTCAGAGGAGAGAGAGCATGATGAGTTGAGATGGAGCTTGAAATCACCGAGGATGAGAAGTCGCTCAGTGCAGAGGCTGAGGGGAGGAAAGCAGTGAAGATATCTCGGTGAGAAAATTGGCATGGTACTTGGGTGAGCGGTAGAGAACAAGGATTTTAAATGAAAGGTGAGAGGGGTGGAACAAGGCGAGATGCTCAAAGGAGGAGAAGGTGCCAGAGGAGTAGGGGGACAGACCAAGGTGTAATTTGGTGATAAGAGCCACATGGCCATCATGACGGTTTGGGCAGGCAAGTGGTGGAAGGTATAGCCAGGTGGGGAGGCTTCATTTTGGGGGAAGGTGTCATCACCCCCTCAGCCAGGTTTCCGTTAAGGCCATGTGGTTGATGCAATCATTCACAATAAGCTCATGGATGGGAAAGGCCTTGCTCATAACCTTTTGTATGAAACATTTCTTCTAATCGCTACCTTTTTGTTTCTATTATTTATCTTAAATTTATGCCCACTTGTTACTATCTCACTGAACAGTGCAAATAATCCTTAAAAATTAACACACCTTTCAAAATTGTTCACACTTTTATTAGATCCCTTCCTGACTTTCCCTCCAGTGAATACAGCCATTGTTTTCAAGTCTCTCATAATTACATATTTCCATCTCTTGCAATAGTCTAATTAATCTAATTTGCACCTTTTCCATGGCTGCAATATCCTTTCTATAATGAAATGCTCACACCTCCACAGTACACCCTCTGTGGTCTTTTTAGTGTCTTATACAGATTCATCATCACCTCCTTGCTTTTCTTTTTAATGCCCCTACATAAAAACCCAGAATCCCAATTGCCTTTTGTATGTGTTTTTCCATCAGCAAGTTGATGCTGCCATTTTTGACAAGGTACCTGATGGAGAAGCAGCCTGCTAAAATATTGCTTTAATTGTTCTTTTGCACTTTGCTTTTATTACTTCTTCCCTTTTGTTTTACATACAGTACAGAAGGAGGGAAAAGTGGCGGTTATTTTAGCTTATTTGGGGAAGTTATTTTAAACTGGCAAACCTAAGCAAATGAAACAGTAATCATTCAATAAACACTTCCTGTTTAGATTTCTAAGTTCTTTTCTCTTCCTTTTTTGGTTACCATTCCCCAGCCACTGTCAGTGTCACTCTTTAACTGACAACTAGGAGACATCTGACAGTACAATGATGGTTCTAATAACTCATCTCCACTCAGTGCCATTCCCCAAACAATCTCATAAGAACATAAGAAATAGGAGCAGGAGTAGGCCATTTGGCCCTTCGAGCCTGCTCCGCCATTCAATAAGATCATGGCTGACCTGACCGTCTACCTCATTTCCACTTTCCTGCACTATCCCCATATCCCTTGGTTCCCTTAATATTCAAAAATCTATCGATCTCTGTCTTGAATATTCTCAACGACTGAGCCTTCACAGCCCTCTGGGGTAGAGAATTCCAAAGATTAACCACCCTCTGAGTGAAGAAATTTCTCCTCATCTCAGTCCTAAATGGCTGACCCCTTATTCTGAGACTGTGACCCCTGGTTCTAGACTCCCCAGCCAGGGGAATCATCCTCCCCGCATCTACCCTGTAAGAATTTTGTATGTTTCAATGAGATCACCTCTCATTCTTCTAAACTCCAGAGAATATAGGCCCAGTCCACTCAATCTCTCCTCATAGGACAATCCCCCCATCCCAGGAATCAGTCTGGTGAACCTTTGTTGCACTCCCTCTATGGCAAGTATATCATTGAGTTTAGCAAATCACCATGTGGAGCATAGTGTGTGTGAACCTGCTACCTACTACCCCATGCTGCCACATGTTATCAGTGCTCTTTGTCACTAGATCTCCTCAAAATTTGTCTATTCCATTTGTCTTCCCATTCCCTAACTGCAGACAGGAAGGAGAGCAGATGAGCTGCTGTCAGGTCTCAATTAATTGCTTCCCAATTTCAGGTTATAATTCACTTACGATTTTCCTTCACCTCACACCCGGGAAGTGCTTTGCTCCACTTCGATGGTCCTTCACAGTGACGTAGCTGAGATTAAAAAATAAGGTGCTGATGTTCAAACCTAAGTAAATGCATTTGATTAATTATTTCCACGCCCCATAAAATATAATTGCAACCAAAGGTCAGAGCTAAAGAGCCCCCACTCCATGGTATAACGTGTTGGGGCCCCAGGTGCTGGACCACCCCAGCACAGTTGTTTCAAGTTGAACAGTGAGGCTTTACAAACATCTCTAAAGTCAGAATAACAAAAATACTTTTCCAGCTGCGTGTTAGCAATTGAGCACATTTCTGACTGAGGAGAATAACCGCCTATATGATACCACAAGAGAAATAATCCACAGAAACTAAAAAATCCATTTGACTGACCACAAATGATGTAAAATGCATAACAATAATCCTGTTAATTGTGATCAATGGACATCAACAGCTGCTGGTGATGGAGGGAAAGTGATTTCAGAGGTTAGAAGATGTAAGAAAAGAACTTAGAATCATAGAATCTTACAGCACAGAAAGGGGCCATTCGGCCTGTCATGCCTGTGCTGGATCTTTGAAAGAGCTGTCTAATTTAGACCCACACCCCAGCTTTTTCCCCATAACGCTGCAAATTAGTTCTCTTTAAATACATGTCCAACTGTCTTTTGAAAGATTCTATGGAATCTGATTCCACCACCCTTTCATGTAGTGCGCTCCAGATCTTAAGAACCCTCTATGTGAAGAAAATTCTCCTCATTTCCCCTCTAGTTCTTTTGCCAGCTATTTTAATGACCTCTGTGATATCTATGACCTCTGGTTACTGACCCACTTGCCAGAGGAAACAGTTTCTTCCTACTTGCTGTATTAAAACCCTTCATAATTTTGAATACCTCTATTAGGTCTCCATTTAACCTTCTCTGCTCGAAGAGAACAATCCCAGCTTCTCCAATCTCTCCACATAACTGAAGTTCCTCATCCCTGATATCATCCTGGTAAACCTCCTCTGTACCCACTCCAAGGCCTTGACATTCTTCCTAAAATGTGGTGCCCAGAATTGAACACAATAGCCTAGCTGAGACCTATGTAACGGTTTAACATGACTTCCTTGTTTTTGCATTCAATGCCCCTAGTTACAAAGCCAAATATCCCATACGTTTTCTTGACTGCCTTATCAACTTGCCCTGCCACCTTCAAGGATTTGTGATGATGCAACCCCAGGTTCCTCTGCTCTTGCACCCACCTCAAAATAGTACCATTTAGATTATACTGCCTCTCCATGTTGTTCCTCCCAAAGTTCATCACTTCACATTTAGCTGCATTAAATTGCATCTGCCATGTGTCTCCCCATTTCACCAACCTGTCTGTGTCCTCCTGAAGTCTACTACTATCCTCCTCACAATTTACTACATTGCCAAGTTTTGTATTATCCACAAACTTCGAAATTGTACTCCCTCTACCCAAGTCCAGGTCATTTATAAACTTGCATTTATATATTTTGTATCTTTTTTTCTTTTGGTGCGACTTGTGATTTAGCAAAGAAAGACACTCGGGATTACGCCAGAAACCCTGGGGTTTAAGCTTAAGAAAGTAGAAAAGCCTCTTTTGAAATGGTCGACAACATTTCCTGTAGTCAGCAATTGATTTCAACTGCATTTTCTACCGTTTCCTCCATCATGTATAGTCCTTGAATACAACATGCTAATCTGAAGCTGATTGGACTAGTCATTAGCGGCAGTTTGTGAGAGCATTACTTAGCATCAGTGGTCAAGCCGCCGAACGACAGCAGTTTATGTCACTTTAGCAACAGTTCGGATAAATACAAGAACATTTTTCCAGAGAAAGGTCACAGCTAAAAATGACTGCTGTTAACAGCTGGATTGAGTAATCCCGATGAAAAAGTGATTATGGATGCTTTTCAGAGTTTAGCCCTGATCTTGGACCAAGAAATGTGTTCTGGAGTTCACATGCCTTTTAAATATTTGATGTGATGAGTCTGGTGTGCTGTAGTACCCTGTGGGCACTTCCTATTCTATCCCATCCTTTCCAAAAGCTTTTTCCTTCATGGATTCTTAAATAAACCTTTATTTACGCATTGAATGATGGTGTTCATTTGAATCAGATTTTTGTTATCACATCCCAGTCTGTACTCTACTTTTTCACCCAAAAAGTAATGGAGCTGTGGAATAGGTCACTAGGAAAAGCTACTGAAGTACACAGTGTAAATGAAATCAAGGGGAAATTTGTCTTTTTGCGTATTGAGGTATGTGGTGGAAACAACAACAACAACAACTTGTATTTATATAGCGCCTTTAACGTAGTAAAACATCCCAAGGCGCTGCACAGGAGTATTTTAAGACAAAACATTTGACACCGATCCACATAAGGATAAGTTAGGGCAGGTGACCAAAAGCTTGGTCAAAGAGGTAGGTTTTAAGGAGCGTCTTAAAGGAGGAAAGAGAGGTAGCGAAAGATAGTTAGTTGCAGTCAGTCTATCAAAAAGGGATTTGCTTGGTCCTAAAGGCCTTTAATTGTTTCGGTATTCCAATTTGACATGTAGTGAGCGTAAGGGGATAGTAAATTATAACACACAGGCATGATGACTTTGACATGTATTGAAATACTGATACGAGCCTTCACTGCTGCTAGCTCACTTACCGATGAAATAGTTCTAGTTATTTTTTCTTACAAGTAGTTTCAAATTTTATGGAGCTTTATTTCCTGCTTTTTTATTTTTAAATCTTTAAAATCGATCACGATTAAAACAGGAAAAAATACATATTTTATAATAGAGACTACAGGACGAAACAACATCCTGACTATGTCTCTGCTACTGCTGAACGAATGGTGGCTTTCAATGCTTTGTGTGCCAGTGGTACATTATCAGACCATTATAATATTTACCTAGTCATGTGATGCTGAAAACTATGGTGGCCCGGAATTTGTGGTCAGCAGCGAAGCGAAGGCATTCGCTGCTGGCCCCGAAGTACGCTCCACAGAAGGATCTTGCAATCCCTGGGGGCGATTTTGCCAGCCCTGGGGAGGCAGGTTTGGAGGCGGGACTGCCGGGAAAATGGCAGAATCTGGGGGCGGGTACCCATCCCGCCCCCAACCTGCCTCCGTGCCATCTTCCTAGGAGGCAGGTACTGGACCCCCGCCGGGTCCCGTCTCCTGGAGGCGGGAAGGGGATTACAGCCACTTAACTGCCTGTTAACAGGCAGTTAAGAGGATTATCCCCATTTTTCCAGCAGAGGTGCGGGCTTCCCGACGTCAGGAAACCCCGCCAGGGTCAGCGAGGCGAGCAGTGGGTCTACGGGGGTCGGAGGGGTCCAAAAGTTCACTGTGGAGGTAAGTGATGGGTGCAAGTGTGGAGAGGTGAGTATGTGAGGTGAGTGAAAAGTGATAGAAAATGTTTACTTACCTTTGTTTCTTCCTGCAGGCTTCAACCATTGGGGAACCGGAGACTCCCGCATCTCACCGGCAGAGATGACAGATGGCTGCTGCATTCCCTGATGCAACAGCCATCTGATTTCTACTCAGCAGATAGATTTGATGAGGTTTGAATACAAGGACTCATCAAACAACAGAGAATGTCAGTGTTTGACAGCTTCACAGAGCTGTCAAACGATGACAATTCATCTGTCAAAATTTTTTGACAGATGAAACGTCATACGCTGACGTTCTCTGTAACCGGCTTCCCCTTAATTGGCCTGCAAAGCCCGCTGGGCGGGCTTAACAAGGTCAATCAAGGGAAAATAGCGTGGGTTGGCCACAAGTCGACAAGCAGCAGTCCCGCCTCCAACCTGCCCCCATTGGCAAAATCACCCCCCCCCCCCCGTGTCGAGAACTTCGGATTTTCCTACCTTCAATTCAATTCAACGGACTGCAGTGGGGATCCCCTTGTTTGAACTGCTGTGACGGCAACAGGCTGGCTAAGCAGCCAATCTCAATGCAGAATTCACACAGACAGCGAACCAGGAAGTAAGTAAGCTGTTAAAATTCTAACTTTTTAAAATAGTTAGAGCGAGCAAAAGAAAGATTGGGGCTCTCGCATGGGGAAAAGGCAGACCTCAAATAAAGATGGACAAACTTAAAAAAAAAAATTTAACAAACATTTTTTGAAAAGCTTCTTAATTTAAATTTTTATTAAAATGGACAAATTTCACACTGCACAAAATTAAAATTAGTTTTCCAGGCCCTTAACATTTGTTTAGCAGTCAATACGCTGCTAAAACCCCAGTTACACCTAATCCCTTTGGGTCTAACTTTTAGTGAGGAGTTTAACAGCGTAATTACTGCGGAAGAGCCGAAGTTTTGTCAGTTTCAGTGATTTCAATGATTGCCGGCTCTGTGGGGTGGGGGGTGGGGGGGCACAGCGCAGCCGGTTTTGGAGCTGCCATTGACAGACCGCAACTTCAGGATGCTCCAAATCCCAAAGTTGCAGTCAGTTTCAAAGGCGAAATGACGACGAACGCTGCCAGTTCGACGTCAACCCGACTGCAAATTCCGGGTCAATATGTTTTGTAGCACAACATGGCAGATACTAGGCTAAATTTAATTATTGTCAATTCACTCTGGTTGAATCAATGTGAACACCACCTTGGGCTATCTCAGTTCAGTGCAAGGACAGGGATTTGCGATAGGTAACACCACCCACTGCACCAGGAATATTAATTGGACTGATAAGAACTCTAGATCACAACTACAGATTTGGATTTCCTTGAGGTATGTGTGTATGCATCTCTGTGATATTCCAAGTACTGCTGTTTAACATTGTGTGAGCTATTAGTGCCAGTGTTCACCACCTCATAGTTTGAGAGAAGGGACGTGGCACACAACCATCGCCTGCCTGTACTTAAAGCAGAATCCTATGTACCAGCACTAAGGGGATACAAATGAGAATAGTCATAGTATGCTAAAAAACAACTCATTTCTGTTGGGCTACTTGGGCAGTATTTCAAAGTGATCAAAATCAGTCCTATACTGCAATGTGTTTTATCATATGCCAAAACCTTTATGTGGTTTGCTTAAACACAGTTCAAAAGCAACAATATATTTTTAATGTACCTCCTAATGTAAGAGCTGTTGACCAATTGTTCAGTAAATTGCTGTCATCTCAAATTATTTTTGTTTTAAATTACATTAACAAGGAGGGCAGATTGCATCAAATAGATTCTCAGACAGACTGGACAGTTTGTTACTGAGAAATATTCAGTTATCTAACATCCATAAAATATTCAAACTCTGCTGAGTTTGCTGAACTGAGCCAGGACAGGTAGTGGTATTACAGTTGGCCGCAGTAGCACTCTCTAGGATGGGAAAAATCACCAAGGGTCCCCCTCCTAAAATCATAGAATCATAGAATGATACAGCACAGAAGCAGGCCATTCGGCCCATTGTGCCTGTGCTGGCTCTTTGAAAGAGCTATCCAATTAGTCCCACTCTCCTGCTCCTTCCCCATAGCCCTGTAAGTCTTTCCATTTCAAGTATGTATCCAATTCACTTTTGAAAGTTATTTTTGAATCTGCTTCCACTGCCCTTTCAGGCAATGCATTCCAGATCAGAACAACTCGCTGCGTAAATGTTTTAATCCACATATCGCCTCTGGTTGTTTTGCCAATTACCTTAAATCTGTGTCCTCTGGTTACCGGCTCCTTCTGCCATTGGAAACAGTTTCTCCTTATTTACGCTATCAAAACCCTTCAAGATTTTGAACACCTCTATCAAATCCCCCCTTAACCTTTTCTGGTCTAAAAAGAACAACCCCAGTTTCTCCAATCTCTCCACATAACTGAAGTCTTTCATCCCTGGTCCCATTCTAATAAATCCCCTCTACATCCTCTTGGACATCCTTCCTAAAATGTGGTGCCAAGAATTGGCCACAATACTCCAGCTGGGGCCTAACCAGTGTTTTATAAAGGTTTAGCATAACCTCCTTGCTTTTGTACTCTATTCCTCTATTTATAAAGCCAAGAATCCCATACACTTTTTTAACAGCCTTCTCAACTTGTCCTGCCACCTTCAAAGATTTGTGCACATACACCCCCAGGTCTCTCTGTTCCTGCAACCCCTTTAAAATTGTGCCGTTTAGATTATATTGCCTCTCCTCATTCTTCCTACCAAAATGAATCACTTCACACTTCTCTGCGTTAAATTTCATTTGCCATGTGACTGCCCATTTCACCAGTCGGTCTCTGTCCTCCTGAAGTCGGTTACTATCCTTCTCACTGTTTACTACATTTCTATGTTTCATGCCATCTGCAGACTTTGAAATGATGCCCTGTATACCCAAGTCCAGGCCATTAATATATATCAAAAAGAGCAGTGATCCCAACACTGACCCCTGGGGGACACCACTGCACACTTCCCTCCACTCTGATAAACAACCGGTCACCACCACGCTCTGCTTTCTGCCCCATAGCCAATTTCATCTCCATGCAGCCACAGCCCCTTTAATCCCATGGGCTTCAATTTTGCTAACAAGTCTATTATGTGGTACTTTATCAAATGCTTTTTGAAAGTCCATACACAAAACATTAACCTCATCAACCCTCTTTGTTACTTCATCAAAGAACTCAATGGCTGGGATTTTGCTCACTTCGGCGGGTCCGGGGTGGGCGATGTCAGTGGCGGGTCGCGGCCCCGCTGCTGGCTCCATCCTGCTGTCTAAAATGAATTTACATTGATAGGGTTTGTTAAGCCCGCCCAGTGCATTTCCCGGTCCAATTAGAGGAAGCGGTCTGGTGAAGTCATTTATGACGCGTCATCAGCCGGTTTCCTTAAAGGGACCACAGCCAACTTTCTTTTGACATTTGTGCAGTCAGTGTTCTACAGCATTGAAGTGCTGCAAACACTGACAATCACTGCACGGAGGCAGAGGGCTGTACCCAGGTTCTCCCATGACTCCCTCCATATGCTTATGGAGGGAGCCAGAGCACACAGGGAGGTCCTCTTCCCTTCCTATGGGCGGAAGACACCTCCCCAGGAGACCAAAACAGCCTGGCTGCACATTGCACAGGAGGGCACAAGCAGGGATGTGGTCAGGAGGACCTGGGTGCAGTGCCGCAAACATTTCAATGATCTCAGTAGATCACGAAATGTTAGTACAAAGCCACACTTAACCTCATCCTGCTGTGCCTCCCATCACATTCCCATCACTCTGTCTTCCCTACCCTACTCCTGCACATCCTTACTCACACCAATTTATCTTGTACCTCCACCCATCCCTCTCCACTTATATTATCACATCCCCATCTCACTAGTCACCCCTCACACTCGCCCTCATCCTAGTGCAATCATACCAATTAACAACACACAAGGGTAGCCACTTGGGTGTTTTATCCAATGTTTATGTAAAGTTTCTATTAATGTGCTGTCAAACATTGAAATCTTTATTTTCAACATTTTCCGGTCTTGGACAGATTTGTGTGCACCTTTGGAAGTGGCTTAGTGAGTTGCAGTGAATGGTGAGACATAACGGTACCCCCCTCAATGGTGATGAATGTGAAAGGAATGGCTTGGTCATTGTAGGGATGCTTTATGGTGTTGGTGTGGGGTGGTGCCAACCTGGCGCATCATGTGGCAGCCAGGGTGTACAGCGTCAATTGAAGTAAATCTGGCCATGATGAGGCCATCCCTGGCCTCCCGGGCAGCAATGTGCTCGGGTGCTGATACCCTGTGTCTTGTGCAGCATCAGTTGATTGCGGAGAAGGTTGGTGTTGTTGTTGGTGCTGCTGGTGTGCCTGGTGCTGCTGGTGTTGGGACTGATCGTGGTGGGATTCTGAGGACCAAGGTGAGACAGTATAAACGGCCCCCATGCTGATGGAATATATGGCAGGTGAAGTACAGATGACAGAAGCGATCTGTCAATGGTGAGAGAGTTAATGAGGATGGAAACTTGTGGAAAGACTTGCAGCCTGCTGAATCTATTGTGAAAATGCAGTGAGGAACAGCTTGTTGCTGAGGAAAATGATGATCTGTCAGGTGGGAGCTTTTACTATACATTTGAAGCTGTCAAGTAATCAGTTGGAGCAATGACCACTGAACTCCCGCCTCAGGTTGACAGATGTGGTCACCGAGCAGCGTGGTACCCGTGGGCATGAAGTTAAAGTTAAAAAGTAAAGTAAAAAAGCCTGTTAAGGGTCTGGTAAGTACGTTATAATTAGTTTATTTGGATCGCCCGCCGCTGCCTGTCTGGTCTGCTCAGTGCTGATAGACCCGACATTGGGAAAGGCTCGTTGTGGCAGGTTGACAGCGGGTTCCGGACCCGTTGTAAAAAACCACTTTCCCACCCGATTCACCACCAATCCCGTCCGCTGACACCCCGGGAAATTCCGGCCAATGTGGTTAGTCAAACACAATTTGCCTTTAACAAATCCATGCTGGCTTTCATTTATTAACCCATATTTTTCCTGATTGCTATCGAGTGACCCCCTGCTAGAAAATATATGAATAATGATATTGTGCAAGACAGGACTGGGCTCGACTGTGATGACATCTATGAACAACAGTCTGCCTTCAATATCTAAACTCACTCATGAAACAAAAATAGAAAATGCTGGAAACTTACAGCAGATCAATTAGCAATTGTAGGACTAAAAAGGCAGATTCTGAAGAAAGACACTGTCTGAAATTTTAAGCTGCCATTTTCTCTTCACAGATTTTGACTGGCCTCCTGTTTGTTTTCAGCATCTTCTCTTTTTGTTTCAGATTTCCAGCATTTCACAGTTTAAAAAAAAACCTTTTTATTTGTACTCTCATGGCTGCTGACACCCATGGAACTGTACCCCAACAAGAGCATGTGCTTTCAGGAGAGGGGGGGAGAACATTTGGGGAAAGACAATAATCAAACAAGGATAGGACATTGATAGAGGCCAGTTTCCATCTGTAGAGCCATTTACATGAAGATTAATCATTCTGAAAAACCTGTCATCCAACTGCATGGAGCCATTAAATTGACGGGTGTGTATATGCCACTTAGCTTGTGGTTCTTTTGTTCAAAATTTGTATTGTCTCTTGCCAACTAATTCTGAACCATTAATGTAACTTTTAAAAAAAATCAACTGCCTAAGTAGCTAAGGCTTTTTGTTACCTAATTTGGTTAGAAACTAGGCAACAGAGGGATAAACAAATTCTGAACCTTTTAAAGTCAACAACAGACAAAACCACACGATTACAAATGAAGTTTCAGGCATCTGCTTTGGTGGATTAATGTAGTGCCTGATTTCGGCATGATGCTGATTCATAGCACCTCATGATCCATTTTATCACATAGTCAGTGAGTAATTCAGCCTCAGCCATCACATAGCCACCAGCACCCAAAATGAAATAAATTAGTTAGTTGTATCCATAAGCAAAAGAGAAAGACTTGCATTTATATAGCGCCTTTCACGACCTCAGGACGTTCCAAAGTGCTTTACAGTCAATGAATTACTTTTGAAGTGTAGTCACTGTTGGAAGTGTTGATGAGCTGTTTTAGGACTACCAAAGTGACTTGTCTTGATGTCTGTCTCTCTTTTTCTTGCTCCCTTCAGCCTGCAATGGGCTTTTAAAGGGGCAATGGTAAATGTCAGGTCACAAACAGTGAAGCATATCCAGTGGCATCATTGCATCTGATGATACTAGATTCTTTTAATTTTAGCTTTAAAGTGAAGAATGAAAAGAAAGATATTATAAAGGTTTGCGTCATGGGAGTCAAAATGGTTGTGCGACAGTGTCATTTTCATAGTAGACTGCTGCTGGCTGCATGTATTTCCTGCTTCTACGGAACGCATATTTGATCAGATTATGCCAGAGAATCAGTTGGTCCCCAGCAAGATGGTCTCCACATGTCAGTGATAGATGAAATGGTCATTTTGACTTCACTTGGGTTGCTGAATGTTTTTGACCTTCTGGTCAACTGGTGACTGAAAGTTAAAGTTTTTTTTTCTGTCTAGTTTATTAAAAAATACCATTCAGAGGCCTTTCAAAGGGATTTTTCCCAGTATCTTTCTGACGGGATCTTTTGATATTACTCACATCCAGATTTTGGCACAGCCACCACTACCCTCAATCCGTATAATTTCTGATGAGGCCCTGCAATACATCTTCTATCTACAACATGGTATTTGTTTTATCAGCTTGGTATTTCCTCAGTTATTATCAGAAGATCAGTGTCCTAGGAATTTAAACAAATAAATAAAGCACCGGGTCCCACAGGTCACTGTGGGACTGGGTAGGGCTGTTATACTAAAGTAGACCGGAGGTTGTCTACAGTCTGAGTTTTTTCCACAGGGACAATAACTGGCTGCTCCATGGCCTTACTCCTTAGGGCATAAAATATGTTGCACATGTGCAGGGGATTCATACAGATTTTTAATACTTTTCCTTGAAAATATATTACTAATGGTGCTTTTTCAAATAACCTCTGACCTTTAGTTGCAATTATATTTTATGGGGAGTGGAAATAATTAATCGAATGCATGTACTTAGGTTTAAACTATATACTAATTACAACATAAAACTGCCCACCATAGAAGTACGGTTTATGTAACTGGCTGGCACTATGACACTGCTTTGACTCAGTGAGACTTTATGTGTTTTTAATTGAGGTTGTACCTTTCTGCCATACCTTAAATGTTCCTGGTTTGTGCTGTTTCCACTTAATAAGTGACTGGTAAAAAATGACCCCGCAAATTGGAAAAGAGTAATTGTATGAACGTGTCTGAGAGATCCATAAAAGGGAACACAAAGCACATATAGAAGATGAAATAAATACATGAATGCCACCTTAAAATTATATTACTGCCAATTTTACAGGTCACTGGCCAAATAAATAGAAAACCGAAATCAAGGGCTGGATTTTCCCAGCGGAGGCAGGTTCGCGGCGGGAGAGCTGTTTGGCGGGTTCTGGTCCCACTCCCGGCTGCAGCCGCTCTATGAAAAAGATTTTCCGTTAATAGGGCTTGTTAAGCCCGCCCTGCAGGGTTCCCGGCCAATTAAAAGAAAGCGGGTCTGATGACGTCATTTGATGACGCGTCATCAGCCAGTTTCCTAAAAAGGGACCATGGTCACATTCATTTTGACAGTTGTGCTGTCAGTGTTCTGCAACATTGAGGTGCTGCAAACACTGACAAACACTGCACAAAGGTGCACGGCTGCACCCAGGCTCTCCCATGACTCCCTCCATATGCTTATGGAGGAAGTCACAGCATGCAGGGAGATTCTCTTCCCATCCCATGGGCAGAAGAGACCTCACCAGGACACCAACACAGCCTGGTTGCACATTGCACAGGAGGGCAAAAGCAGGGATGTCGTCAGGAGTCCCTGGCTGCAGTGGCACAAACCTTTCAATGATCTCAATAGATCACAAAACGTTACTGCAAAGCCACACTCAACCTCATCCTGCTGTGCCACTCATCACATCCCCATAAATCTGCCTTCCATGCCCTACTCCTGCACATCCTTACTCACACCAACTTACCTTGCACCTCCACCCATCCCTCTCTATCTACATTATCACTTCCCCATCTAACTAGCCAGCCTCACACTCACCCTCATCCTAGTCCAATCATGCCAACTAACAACACACAATGGTAAGCACTTGGGTGTCTTATGCAATGTTCATGTACATTTTCTGTTAATGTGCTGTCAAACATTGAAATGTTTATTTTCAACACTTTGCTTTCTTGGACAGATTTGTGTGCACCTTTGGAAGTGCCTTAGTGAGTTGCAGTGAATGGTGAGACACAACAGTATCCCCCGCAATGGTGATGAGTGTGAAAGGAGCGGCTTGGTCATTGTAGAATGCTTTATGGTGATGGTGTGGGGGTGGTGTTAACCTGGCGCATCATGTGGTAGCCAGGGTGTACAGCGTCAAGTGAAGTAAATCTGGCCGTGGTGATGCCATCGCTGGCCTCCCGGGCAGCAATGTGGTCGGGTGCTGATGTCCTGTGCAGCATCAGGTGATTGCGGAGAAGGTTGGTGATGTTGGTGTGCCTGGTGCTGATGGTGGAGGGGTTCAGAGGACCAAGGTGAGATTTTTTCAAGGGCACCGATGTTTCTGGAATAGATGGCAGCTGAAGTTGAGATGACAGAAGCGATCTGTCAATGGTGAGAGAGCTTGCTCCAAGGAGGTGACAGTGGATAGAGAGTTTACTCCAAACACTTCCAAACTGCATTCAGCTCAAAAGTGTCTTCCAAGTCCTGAAGGCTCAAGCTTCTGACATTGGAAAGTGATCAGCTGTGAAATGGTAGTTTTCAGACCACTTTTGCAGCTGTCACCTATTCACAGCAGTGGGGAGACATTGTGGGAAAATAGAAAAAGGCTGGTAAAATAGTAGTTAACAAGCACTTAACAAGTAGTTAACTATCTTAAATGCCTCCCCCGCCGCTTGGTGTCGGGTCTGTTCTGAAATCGCAGACCCGACACTTTGGAAACTTACATGGAGGCGGGTTCGGAGCGGGTTCCCAACCCGCTGTCAATCATTTCGAACTTAACAGCTGACCCGTCTCCGAACCCGCCCTCTGAGCACCGGCAAAATCGCGGCCAAAATGTTTGCTTGGATTGAATGTTTTTATGAATCTGGAGACTATGAAATTCCATTCCATCATTATAATTCTGAAAACTACTGCCTTGAATATTTCACTCCTTTATATAGGAACAATTAGGATAATTAGAAATCTATATAAGAAAATAATTTACTTATATAGTTTTAGCACTTTAGTAGAATTTACAATATGATGTTCTTATGGATATAGCATTTTACTGATTTGCTTTTTATCTAACATGTTTCATAATGTTTCAATGCAGGTATTATTTAGTACAAGAGTTGCCAGATGCATTTAAAAAAGTAGAAATGTGTTATGAAATAAGTGTATTGGAATGCAACAGACAAGACCCCTGGACAACAGTGATGTTACTCTAAAATGGAAATACATAACAAGGTTAACCACTTTAGACTTAATGGGCTAAAAATTCGAGTGTTTTACGCCACACGTTAGAAATGGCGGCCGCCACTCTTTTGCCAGCTGGTGGCGGGTCCCGCAGCATCTGCCATTTTCAGAGGGCCGGCAGTGCTGCTGGTAAAAGCGATGGCTGTGGAAATTTAAATTAGGGAGAGGGTGACGTGGACGCCGACTTAACGTCACCTCGGCGAACTTGGACCTTAGCGCGGAGTTCAGCGCTGGATCCTAAGCTCGCCATGACAATCCAGCGTTCAGCAGACGTTCAGAGGTGCTGTCAGCACCTCTTAAAGGGACACACATATCTTTCAGGTAAGTTTGCATTTAAGCTTTTGGACTGGATTTTTTTTATTTTATTGAAGTAGTGGCTTGGTGCAATACATGATAAAAATTTAAGTGTGCAGGGAGTGCTGCTGGATGCTTGCAAGGCTTTGGATGGTAAAGGAAGGCCTCTGAGAAAACAAAAAATGCTGTAAATACTCAGCAGATCAGGCAACATCCATTGAGAGAAAAACAGAGTTCACGTCTCAGGTTGAGATGCTGCCTGACCTACTGAGTATTTCCAGAATTTTATGCTTTTATTTCAGACTTACAGCTTCCGCTCAGAGTGGGAAGTGGAAGACGCAGAAGAGGAAGAAACAGAAGAGGGAGAAGCCAATGAGGCGGAAGCAGAAGGAAGGGTGCAACCCAGACAGCCCCTTTCTGGATGTGATATCCAGGATGGAATCATCTGCCTGCGGTACCAGTGACCACAACCCAAATTCCCCTTTCAACAGTAGTCCCACACCTTACCTTCCCTCTGTTACTGACCATCACAGCGTCCTCTTGGCCACAATGCTGAAATAAAAGCCATCACAAAGCAAGCTTTCCAATCCAACTTTATACATCTATCCATCCAGTATGTCATCAAGAAATCAACTCATCACCCTTATACATTCTCTTAGTGACTGTCTTGTGTGTGCCTTCGCCTATCCTACTGATGTCACACAGTGCTACTCCAGTGGCTGCAGCATGGCTGGTGGAAGGCTGCTGACTTTCAATGGGGGCCACTGCAAATGGCCTTGCTGGTCGACCTTGAGGAGCTGGTGGCTGGGAGTGTCAAACCGAGTGACGGTGTTTCTTCTTCTTCTTCTCTCTCTTCTCCCTCTTCTTGGTCAACCACTGGCTGGGCAGGCTACATTTCTTGGGTGTGTGAAATAAAGAAGGCACAAGAGAGTTGTGGTGAGGGGAGGGTGGGAAAGCAAGAGGTGCATGCAAGAAGGAGGATAACATATGAGGATACCAGCATCTTGTATCCTTTCAGCCCCGCCACTGGCCAACAGCTCAGCCATGCCCCTGCCAAGAATGGCCAGCACTGTCTCCTCCAAGGGGGTGAGGTGAAGCTCGGAATGGGAGGTGTGCCTTGTGATTGGTACAGATTCTTGGTAGGTGAGTGATTGCGGGGGGCAGGGGAGTCATGCATTGAGAAGTGTGTGAGGCTAGTGATGCAGTTGGTAGGAGATGGCTTTTGAAGATACATTCACTGACCTTGACCACTGGTCTGAGGTCATGAAGCTTCTTTGGGCACTGGAGCCAGGTGGTGGGGCTGACTCTGCTGGCAGTGACGGCCTCAGTGATCTGGTCCCACATCGTTCTTTCTGGAGGGCCTCCTGGCCCCCGTGGGTACGGGATCTCTCTTGCAGTGTTGACCCCCTGCACAAAGCTGGCGTGCTGTGTGCGAGACCCTGGGTGCCCCTTCCCTGACTTGCTAAGCCATTTGTGTTGGAGCTAAAGCACTTTTCCCATTTTTTGAGGTGCGGAAGGGAATTCAGCTTTAAGAGCTGAAGACTCCCATTTGGGAATTTTTTTTCAATTTTTTTTTTTTAAAGGCAGTAGAGCTGTAAGGGCTGAAAACTGCATTTTTAAATTCATTTTAATTTTTATCAGTTCATTGCCCTTTTAATATCTCACAATGCCTAGCAAAATCATAGACTTGCTTCCAAAGGCTGTTGGAAGATGCAACATTCGGGACTGATGCCAGGACTACCGCCACCAGGAGGAAGTTACCCTGTGAGTTTAGCGCTGGGCTACTAATCAGTAGTCCCCAGCATGAATTTTTCAGTCCTACCGGCGCCACCATTTTCGGCGGCCGTTAACCCGTGGCAGCGGTGGCACCGGCAGCTTTCATGGTGCACTCAAATTTTTAGGCCAACATAACTAAATTCATAAGTCCAGATCTAACAAATTTTAGTGTGAAGGAAGAGTACTTTAGTTAAAACCATTTTCCTTCTCATTTAGTCAGTTCTATGTCGTGCACTATTCTTTAATGAGAAAGGATGGATGGGATGCTACCAGATTTCTTCAAAGTCTGGTCTGCAGTCAGATGTTAGAAGGTTTGCAACACCAGCACAGATTGACTCATCTTCTGATTATTCCTCTTTCACTCTAGTGAAAGCGTGACTGAGATTGGAAATTCACCATTTAACATTGGGGATTTGCTATTTTGGTAACTATTTGGTAACTTGCTTTCCTACCATTTTATGGGCGGTACATCAATACATATACAACCCTATGACACTGGACCATCGAAAGAAAGATTTTTCTGATATAGCAGACAGTGTTCTGCTGAGGCTAGTGTTGAAATTGCTGATAATTAGGAAGATGATACCTGATATTCCCTCTGATCAAGTATAATCAAGAACCTAATTTAAGAGTGATTGACAGCAAATGAGGAGCGGAAGAAAGCTGCAGCCTATGTACGTCTTATGCGTGAGTTCAAATATTTTTAGTCATACTGTTGTACCTTTCAGATAATTATCGTATAGCATGAGTTGGAAAATTGTGAATCCTAGTAGAATCTACACTATGCTAAAATATTTTAAGATTTAACATCGACATCATCAATTTTTAATGTTGTTACAAAACTACTACAGATATTAGAAACAGTTTTTCAAGATTCTGCTGGCACTGTGGAACCTCGCTAGATGGGAGTGTATGTTGGAAATAGGACTATAACACTCTGGGACAGATTTTCATCTTTACCGTCTGGGTGTTGAATATCACCTGGATGGAGTCCAGAAAGAAAAATCTGGCAGGAGATTCGTACACTCCTCATAGAACCAGCCAGATTTTCCTTCCATTAATTTGCGATCCACCCCACCAGATATTCCATTCTGCACTCCACCCTGGTGATACTTAAAGCCCAGGCAGTAAAGATGAATACCTATCCCTATAGCTGACAGCAGAACATTTCAAATGACCCTGTTTCCTTTTTTATGACTATTAGAATATCAACAGGGTACCAGGGCAGCTAAAATAGGATAGATGAATCATGAAACTGACTCTAGCGGTTCCTGAGAGCACAAAGAGACCTAATTCCAAAAAGCAAGCCAAGAGCATCCCCAAGACCTAATGTTTGATCTAGCAATGTGTATTTTCACATTTGTACACAAGATCCAGTGTTCGGGTGACAATGCTGGGACAGTGTCATCTCCAACATTCTATCCTCTCCAACTACTGCTCCACCTCTAACCTCCCTCTGTTCTCTAAAGTCCTTGAACCCTTTCACATCCACCTCTCCCACAATTGTCTGTTTGATTCCTTCAGTCTGGGTCCTGTCCCTCCCACAGTACTGAGACCACACTCGTCAAAGTCACCACTGACATCCTTTGTGATTGTGACTGTGGCGCATTATCTCACCTTGTCCCTCTCACCAAGTAATTCGTTTTAATTAAACAAAAGAAAGAACTTGCATTTATATAGCGCCTTTCACAACCTCAGGCTGTCCCAAAGTGTTTTACAGCTAATTTAGTACTTTTGAAGTGTAGTCACTGTTATAATGTAGAAAACGCGCCAGCCAAATTGCATACAGCAAGTTCCCACAGTTCCCAAAGCTCCCACAAACAGCAATGAGATAATGACCAGATAATCTGTTTTTTTTAGTGATGTTGGTTGAGGACACCGGGGAGAACTCCCCTGCTTTTCTTTGAAATAATGCCTTGGGATCTTTTGCGTCTACCTTAGGGTAGACGCAAAAGGGCAGACAGATCCTCGGTTTAATGTCTCATCGGAAAGACAGCACCTCCAACAGTGCAGTACTCCCTCAGTATTGCACTGGGGTGTGAGACTAGATTTTGTGCTCAAGTCTCTGGAGTGGGGCTTGAACCCACAACTAGGATTGCCAACTCTGTTTGCATCATATTCCTGGAGGTTTCATCACATGATCTCCCGCCTTCAACCGTCCTGCCTCCATGCTTCTGCCACTGGTCGCCCAACATGTCAATCCTAGTGGGAAATGGTCAATAAGGGTGACTACAATGCCCACAATCCTCTGCACTCCAGAAACCGCTCCATCCCACACATGGTTTTACCTGTTAGAACAGAGTTGCATTGCATCCTGGGTGCGTTGCGGCCCTGCTGTTTGTTGTAAATCCGGCTGGAGTGATACGGGAGAAGAAAATGCCCCTATGATTTTTTTTTCCTGGGTTGCTCACAGGAGTGTCCAGGAGATTATACCTTAGTTCCAGGAGCCTCGAGGACAATCTGGGTGGGTTATCAACCCTACCCACAGCCTTCTTACTCAGAGGCTAGAGTGCTATCACTGAACCAAGGCTGACGCAGGAAAGATTCATCATTGGTATTTTGTATGGACTGTATAATCCAAACAGGCTAAGTGTGAAAGCACTGTTATGTTTAAGCAATAAGTGAAATGTTTAACCAATACAACCAAGTAAGCAAAGAGTGAAAACAGGTACAAGTTTCAGCACAATGGAATAATCTGTTCACAAAATTATTTATTGAAATCTAAACCTAATAGGGGATGGGGGTGTGGGGGGTGGGGTGGGTCTACAGGCAGATCTTCTCTAGACAGCCCCACCCCATGTCAAAGGGTTATGATAGTAGAAGTTCCCGGGCTTCCCGGTAAGTGTAAGATTATATTTCTTCCCCCAGTAAGACAGGGAGCCAGAAAAGCTATTTGGTTACCAGTTTAGTTATAGTGCTAGCTTATGAATAGTTTTGGTACTACATGAAACTGTCTGACAATGCTAGAATGATGTCATAGGTTCTCTTTACAGTGACCATGCTTGGATCAATGAAATGTTGTTATGACCTGTATCACAAGTATGTTTATCACCTCATCCCTCTTTTAATTGCAAATGTAATTAATGGACCAAGCATAACCACTCTGGCACACACACTTTCCTCTATGGAATAAACTCAAGGTTCCAGAGTAAGGTAATCAACGGCTGAATGAAAAGTACAGAACTCTTGGGGCAAACACAGCATGCACAACATTGAATATCTGCCAGAATTAATTTAATCACACAGACTACAAGTCTTACTGGAGGCTTTGGGTGTGTAGCTTTTCTACATTACTCGCCTTCCTCAGTGATTTAGTTTTCTCATTGATGACGGCTTCTTTTGCTGCTCTGTGTGACAGTCCCTCTGCTTGCTGTGTGAAAGTGTAAACATTTCTGCAGCCATCGCGGTTTAATCACCTTTCAAGTTAATTAAAAGTATGTTTATTACAACTTTTTGAAAAATAAAACAGGTACAAAACAATTAATATTCAGACTTGCCATACTTCCTGCATTTTTCTTGGAATAACACTAATGGGACATGGTTACTGAGAAAGGATCTTGTAAGACATTTATAAATAGACAAGAACATTGATGTTATTGGTGGTGAGATGACTTATGGTTATTATTTTGGGTTCTTTTACTCCTTTTACCTCAGATACTTTTAGCTTTGTTGCTTTAGACTACTCTCCTCGGTGACATCTACCTCCCTAAATGATTGACACAATTTGAAGAAGAGCAGGGGAGATCTCCTAGTGGCCGGCCTCCCATCTTCCAAACTCCATAAACTTGAGCTCATCCAAAACTCTGCTGCCTGTATCCTAACTCGCACCAAATCCCATTCACCCATCACCCGCTGACCTACATTGGCTCTACCTCGCTTTTAAAATTCTCAGACTTGTTTTAAAATCCCTCCATTGCCTCAGCCCTCCCTATCTCTGTAACCTTCTCCAGCCCTATAATCCTCCGAGATATCTGCGTTGCTCCAATTCTGGCCTCTTGCTCATCCCTGATTTTAATTGCTCCACCATTGGCGGCCGTGTGTTCAGCTGCCTAGGCCCTAAGCTCTGGAATTGCCTCCTTAAACCGCTTCGCCTCTCTACCTCTCTTTTGTCCTTTAAGATGCTCCTTAAAACCTACCTCTTTGATCAAGCTTTTGGCCATCTGCCCTAATATCTCCTTATGTGGCTAAGTGTTAAATTATGTTTGATAATGCTCCTGTGAAGCGCCTTGGGATGCTTTACTACATTAGAGGTGCTATATAAATGCAAGTTGTTGTTGTCTTGGCCAACATTTAGCGCTAAACCAAAAACAGATTCTCTGGTCATTTATGGGCAAATTGGTTATCATGTTTCCCAATGTTACAACAGTGCCAGCACTTCACAAGGACTTCATTACTTTGGGATGTCCTGAGGACATGAAAGGTTCTATGTAAATGTACTTTCTTTCTTTTTAACTTGAGAGGTAGCAGCATAGTGTCAGTGAAAAGCAGCAGCATGGGGGGAGTGTCAATCTGAGACCTTGCACTGGGGCCATGGGGAACATCAGAAGCCACGCTCCAAGCTCTGGCTCACTTATGATCATTGCCTCAGGATATCTACCAGTTAAAAAAAATAATATACACACATACTTTTTATATATGCATTGGTGGAGTATGTTAAAACAAAAAAGTCCTCCCTTTAAATATCCCATCCCTTTAATGGAGAACTAGATATGCACTGCAAGGCTTGAAACCCCTAAATGACCTTTTTGTAGCGATGATTTCAGCCTGAAGACTTCTAGTGATTCCCTGCTAGACTGCACCTACATCGGGTGGGTTGTTAAAGTTCTTCACTTCTTGTTTACTTGTATGAAGCTGAGTGGAACATGAACAGATATATTCAGGAAATCCTTATTTGACCTCTATCACCTTCGAACCCAAACAATTACTCAAGAAATTTCCTTTATCTCAGAGAAGCAAAGTATTCTTCTGTACTATTGCACCTCTATTGTCAGACCTTAAACTCACTGCTCCTCACCTTTGAATACTCATTTCTCACCGGACTTTACTGCTTCACACACAAAATGTACAATGCAGTATCTAAACAGCTCAAAAAGACTACTTGTGCCCACAGTTTGTTCCCAAGTTTGGCAAACTCTTTTATTTTGAGTAGCAAATTCAGTGTAAAACCAGGAGTAGACATTCCAGATTGGTCAGAAAGATCATGTGTTGGCTCTCCTGAAGCTGAAATCTCTCTGCTTTTCCAATTTTGATTATGTATTTGGTATAAAATCCAAGCTTTAACATGTCAGGTTGATTTTTTTGCTATCTCGGTGAATATTTAAGTGCGTCAGAAACTGCAAAGTTTTGTCTTCCCTCAAATAGCTTTGACTAAAATTTAATTGGTTTTGATATCATATCAACTTGACCAAGATTTCCTTGCTGTCAAACTATAACAAAGTATTAGTGAATTATGATATACGGTAGCATAAGCCCCGTGCTTCCACTCTGTCTCAGAATTTTTATACATCAACATTTGTATAACATATATTGCTAATACAAGGATAAAGGAAAAATAAAAGTCCAGCAGTCTTCTGTGAACAAATAGTGGACACTTTTACATTGTGGTTCAGGTCCTGGGAGAATGATGCCAAAATGACCTTCCTGTATTGTTCTTCTGTTCTTACATTTGAAATCTGCTGCCAATCCCCTGGTGGTCGGTTCAGCCCAGGGAGGAGTTAAGCTCAGTGGTACCTCAGGACATCTGACTGCTGCTGGAGCAACGTAGGTCAGGCAATTTACATTGGGGAGTGCTGGTGACCACGTGAGACCCATGCATCATGAGTCGATCACACCATTGTAATAAAACGGGCCTTGTGATGCTTCCTACATCTGTTCTGCCTGCTTTCATTTAAAAATTTATTCAGCCAGATTGACACTTCTGCCACTATCATGTTAAACAGCTTTGGTGCCTAAAGCTCTTTAACTATTTTGATGACAAGATATTTGTTAATTTGGTGAGAATTTGAAACACAGGCGTAACATTTTTTTTTGGAGTGATGAAGTGATCAGAACTGAATGTTTTGGAGGTATTTTCTGTCCCAGAGCATGAATGCAGCAGTCATTACAGAGTATCATGCAGTGCAGTGCACTAGAACGACAAGGAAAGGGTGCAGATGGCATAGAAGGTACATGGCTGCACCTGGTACTGTGCCAGAAAGTGAGTTTAAGACAACACCTGGACATGACAGAGAAATAGTGCATGGCTCGGCTCAGACTCAGCAGTGGGGCTGTGACTGAGCCATGCCATTTGATCCAAGAAGACCTGTAGGGACAGACTACCATCCACACTGCACTGTCAGTGCATGTACTGATCAATTTGATTCACAACATAGTTATGGCAGAGGAAGGCCACTCAGCCCATCTCAGAAAGATTCTAAAATCTCCCCATTTCGACATCCAATTGCTTCTTAAAAGATTCCAGAGCTTTTACGAACATAGAAAATGACGGACAGGAAAAGATTCACTGGCCCATGTAGCCTGTCCCATACAATTGTGATGTCTAATGCATCACAATACAGAACTCCCCACCCGCCCGAAGCCATATAATCTCTTGGGAGAACTGAAAAACCAGATCAAAACCCAATTCTTTAAACGTTTGGACCAGTTGTGGGGACAGGGTATTACAATATGCTCCAGAGAGGTGTACACAATTATATTGGTGTACTGCACACTGTACAATATTACTATGGATTCACTGTGGACTTGGGTGAAGAGCAGCTACAATCCATGTAACACCAGACGAGAATGGTGCAAGCAACCACCAAGAGCAGGCCCCACGTGGCAGCCAGGAAACAGGAGGTGTGAGGGTCTCCTTGGCCAGTTCTTCTAGTGAGTTGTGCAAAAGGAAATCATTAATTTCTATTAGACATATGGAATTATGGAATTATTTGCCTTGACTGTATACTTTAGCATAGACCTGTATATGTATTCTGTTAGTTACACTTTAATTTCTGTACATGAATGAATGACAGATCGTAAGATATAGCAAAGTGAATTCATTTATTAGGTGTTTCAGGGCTTGTGGTGTATGTGTTTAGTATATTTTTGTCCCTCGTGTGTTGTCAACTTCTGCATGTTAGTTTTTGAAGTGCTCTACTAAGTGCTCCCCTTGCTGAGGGAACTACCCTGGCGGATACCTACATAACAAAGGGTCAAACTCTAGAGGATACATTAGACTGTATATATGACTAATTCTGATAAACCTGTATCATTGCCAAGACTCTTCTTTACTGGAATTGCTGTGGGTTCAATGCTTTCAAAGGCATTGCCTGGTGCTGCTTGTGCATGCAGCGATGTGTGATGATGACATGTGATCAATAATTGCTCCTGTATGACTCCACATATGCCATTGCTATACGGGATCTCCTCATGAGGCCCACCACTGATCTGTGTGAGCATAGAATGCTGTGTCTGTGACACATTGCCACATTTGTACTCTCTGTACCTTATTTGTGGGCCATCTTCCCACACCAAGGGGGCGAAATTCCCCATGAGGGCCATTTGGAGTGCTAACTGGAAAAAGTTTCAAAAGTTAGCGCCTGGCGCTCTTCTTCTTAGGCAGTCCCTCAGAGCCGAGGATGACTTGCTTCCACATTAAAAATGAGTCCTCAGGTGACTGATGAGTCCAATGCGGGACCTACAGTCTCTGTCACAGGTGGGGCAGACGGTGGTTGAAGGGGCGGGTGGGTGGGGTGCTTGGGTTGACGTGCGCTCCTTGCGCTGCCTGCGCTTGGCTTCCGCTTGCTCCCAGCGAAGAGACTCGAGGTGTTCGGCGCCTTCCCGGATGCTTCTCCTCCACTTTGTGCGGTCTTGGGCCAGGGATTCCCAGGTGTCGGTGGGGATGTTGCACTTTTTCCAAGGAGGCTTTGAGGGTGTCCTTGAAGCGTTTCCTCTGCCCACCTGGGGCTCTCTTGCCGTGCCGGAGCTCCGAGTAGAGCGCTTGTTTTGGGAGTCTCGTATCAGGCATGCGGACAATGTGACCCATCCATCGGAGCTGATTGAGCGTGGTCAAAGCTTCGATGCTGGGGATGTTGGCCTGAGCGAGAACACTGACGTTGGTGCGCCCATCCTGCCAATGGATTTGCAGGATCTTGCGGAGGCAGCGTTGGTGATACCTCTCCAGTGCTTTGAGGTGCCTGCTGTACATGGTCCATGTCTCTGAGGCATACAGCAGAGCAGGTATCACTGCTGCTCTGTAGACCATGAGCTTAGTGCCGGGTTTGAAGTCCTGGCCTTCAAACACTCTCTTCCTCAGGTGACCGAAGGCTGCACTGGCACACTGAAGGCGGTGTTGGACTTTGTCATCGACGTCTGCCCTTGTTGCCCTAATGATTGTGAGACTCACCTAAATTCCCTGACATCGCCCTAGGAAGGGAGAGGGGCGCTAAATGAAGCGCTAATGTCCTCAGTGGGGTGCTAACACCAGAGAGCTGCCGAATTTCAGGTGAGTTCCAAACAGATTTGTTCACTCACGCTGCTTCTTTCCAGCTCTTAAAGGGGAGGTTCAATCATTCACCAGATGCTCATTTGCAGCTTTGCTTGCTTCGAGGAGAACAGGCCCACACTGCAGACCCTTTTCATTGCTCTGAGAAGGACTGCCTAATGCAAATGAAGATTCCTTATTCAGCAGCAAACTCTGAAATCTCAAAAATGCTTCCAATAATCAAAAGGGCTCTTTGCTTTTGAGGTGCAAAAAGTTCGGTGTCCTGGCCGACACAAACAACAACCGGAAGTGGACGTCTTTAAATAGCGCTCCTCCCGACTGGAAAACGCCTGCCGAACCTGTCGCTAAAAAACAGAGGCGCACAGGCAGGCAAAAAAGGGGAATTTTGCATCGGGAGCGCTAACGGGGCGATGCGCCCGGAGATGGCGACATGATCTCCGGGCGCAGAAGATCGGGGCGAAAACCGGTAGCGCCACCGCTAACCTCCCGCTGAATTTTGCGGGAGGCGCGGTTATTGCCTCGGGGGGGGGGGGGCGCGCAAAGCCATTTGTGCCCCGTTAGCGCCTCCCATCGGAGGCACAAACGAGGGGAATTTCGCCCCCCCAAAATTTTTGCATGTTTCTCTGTTACACAGTTCAGACTTACATGCACCTGGTTGCTAAATTAGGATTTTCTCTCTGGTTGGTGAGCCAATAATTCCACACTTCATTAACGGACTTTCCAAGATTTATATACCGGTCAAGTGGCACATTAATTACTTGAGAGATCTTAAACAATCATTATGGCAGGTGATCATGATCGGCTGGCTTCTAGTTCACTCACAATTTTTATGTTTTTAAACCATGTGTCCCTACCATTGTGTTAGTGAGACATAAACTAGGATGAAAAATAGTAATGCAACCTGTTTTGTTTGACAGAAAGGGAAAATGGCTGTGTTTCTTGTGCTATGAATGTACTTGCCAATTTGTCAAAATTCAATCCCTGCTGCAACTCATTTTTCGAATATACATGACTAGAATTTCATTCACAGATTACGAAAGGATTGCTAGTTGTTCATTTGTACTCAATTGCTTCACAAGTATAAGATGCATGACCTAAATTTTACAGTGATTGTGCAACATATAGAAGTATCAATCATAAAGTCTTATGGATATTCAAGCAGACTAAATATTTTAATTGGATGACAAATAGTGACTCATGGCCTGGTTTTGAAATCCCTGAATTTTTCTCAGATTTCCAGGTGTCTGACTGGGAAGTAGCTGTGTGTGTGTGTGTGTATATAGTAAGGTAATTATGTTGTAACTAAACACTACTTTGCCACTAAACACTATAAGGTCATGTTTTATTTCTGTTGTTGGTGTTTATACTTTGTTGCTGATCCTCAAAGGAGGAAGCTTATAAAGTTGCCAGAAAAAGCGGTCAGCCTGAGGATTGGGATCTTTTTAGAAATCAGCAAAGGGGGACCAAGAAATTGATAAAGAAAGGGAAAATGGAATATGAGCACAAACTAGCGAAAAATATAAAAACGGATTGTAAAAGCTTCTATAGGTATGTGAAAAGGAAAAAACTGGCGAAGGTAAATGTAGGTCCTTTACAGTCAGAGATGGGAGAATTTATAATGGGGAATGAGGAAATGGCAGAGAAATTAAATAAATACTTTGTTTCTGTCTTCACGGAGGAAGACACAAAAAAACTCCCAGAAATACGAGAAAACCAAGGGTGTGACGAGAATGGGGAATTTAAAGAAATTATTATTAGTAAAAAAACAGTACTAGCAAAATTAATGAGACTAAAAGTCGATAAATCCCAAGGACCGGATGACCTACATCCTAGGGTTTTGAAAGAGGTGGCCATTGGAATAGTGGACGCATTGGTTGTCATCTTCCAAAATTCTATAGATTCTGGAACTGTTCCTGCAGATTGGAGGATAGCAAATGTAACCCTGCTATTTAAGAAAGGAGGGAGAGAGAAAACGGGGAACTACAGACCTGTTAGCCTCACATCAGTAGTTGGGAAAATGCTGGAATCTATTATAAAGGATGCAATAAATGGGCACTTAGAAACTAATAGTAAGATTGGGCAGAGTCAACATGGATTTATGAAAGAGAAATCCTGTTTGACAAACCTATTGGAGTTCTTTGAGGATGTAACTGGTGGAGTAGACAAAGGGGAACCGGTAGATGTGGTGTATCTGGATTTTCAGAAGGCCTTCAATAAGGTCCCACACAAGAGGTTGGTGAACAAAATTAGGGCACATGGAATTGGGGGTAATATACTAGCATGGATTGAGAATTGGTTAACAGACAGAAAACAAAGAGATGGGATAAACGGGTCTTTTTCAGGATGGCAGGCTGTGACTAGTGGGGTACCGCAAGGATCGGTGCTTGGGCCCCAGCTATTCACAATCTATATCAATGATTTGGATGAGGGGACTAAATGTAACATTTCCAAATTTGCTGCTGATATAAAGCTAGGTGGTAGTTTCAATTGCAAAGAGGATGTGAAGAGGCTTCAAGGGGATCTCGACAGGCTCAGTGAGTGGGCGAGAACATGGTAGATGGAATATAATGTGGATAAATGTGAAGTTATCCACTTTGGTAGAAAAAACAGAAAGGCAGAGTATTTCCTAAATGGTGAAAGATTGGGGAATGCAGATGCTCAAAGGGACCTGGGTGTCCTTGTACATGAGTCACTGAAAGTGAATGTGCAGGTGTAGCAAGCCATTAGGAAGGCAAATGGTATGCTGGCCTTCATTACAAGAGGATTTGAGTACAGGAGTAAAGAAGTCTTACTCCAATTATATAGGGCCTTGGTGAGACCACATCTGGAGTACTGTGTACAATTTTGGTCTCCTTATCTGAGGAAAGATATACTTGCCATAGAGGGAGTGCAATGAAGGTTCACGAGATTGATTCCTGGGATGGCGGGACTGTCGTATGAGAAGAGATTGAGTAAACTAGGCCTGTATTCTCTTGAATTCAGAAGAATGAGAGGGGATCTCACTGAAACATACAAAATTATTACAGGGCTTGATAGGGTGGATGCTGGGAGAATGTTTCCATTGGCTGGGGAGTCTAGAACCAGGGGCCACAGCCTTAGGATAAAGGGTAGGCCATTCAGGACTGAGATGAGAAGAAATTTCTTCACACAGAGGGTGGTGAATCTTTGGAATTCTCTACCCCAGAGGGCTGTGGAGGCTCAGTCATTGGGTATATTCAAAACAGAAGTCGATAGATTTCTGACTAGTAAGGGCATCAAGGGATATGGTGATAGGGCTGGTGAATGGAGTTGAGGCAGAAGATCTGCCATAATCTCATTGAATGGTGGAGCAGGCTCAAAGGGCCGAATGGCCTACTCCTGCTCCTATTTCTTATGTTCTTATGCTCTTACTCAGTGCAGACCCAGGTGCCAAATGGCTACGGGAGAAAAATTGGGTATCGCCCATTTTGGGGGTCTAATATCTGCCGGGCGCAAAGTTTAACGCCCGGTGCTAATTATCGCCTCCAACTGCAAAATTCGCCTCTATCGTCCCTGGAGGTGATTTGAGCGCTAAATCAGACGCTACACACCTCTCTTAAGGTGCAAACGTCGGGGAGCGAGGCGCTACCTCAGAACGCTACCGAAGCTCAGGCAATGTCAGTTACCATGGAAACCAGACAGACTGGCGCCGTCCTGTTCTTAAAGGGAAGGGGCCATCTTGCTGGCCAGCCACACCCTGCTCATTGCAGCCTTGAATCTCAGCCTGGAGAGACCTCTAAAGCAATTGTGTTGGAAGCACTAATGGATAGGCCCAGGAAAAGAGCTCAGCACTTAGGAACCTCAAAAGTGGTGCTGAGGGCCAAAACTCTTTAGGACAGCGTCAAATCTCTCCAGACGTCTCTCTCCCTCTCAACCTGCGTGTACCAAAACTTCTGCCGACAAGAAAAGGCAGGGGGCGCCCACCTTTAAATAGCGCTCCCCCAGCCCCTTCCCGACTTGAAAACGTTCCCCTCTACCTGTCATTCCTAGCGGCAGGCCCTAAGGCAGGGGGCACGACTCAATATCCGGTCCGGGGCACTACCAGGGCGTTGCATGCTCGACTGACGTCACGATCTGCGGGCACAGTAGATCGTGGCAGTAGTGTTAAGCGGCGCTGCAAAATGTCTGGTCAATTTCTCTAGTGGCGCTAAAATTGCCATGCGCTGGCGCTAAGTTCCTAGCGCCTCGTTAGCGCCCCCCGGAGGCACTAATGGCAGGCGCTAACCAACCAAAATTTTCCCCCTAAAAGTCCATTCCATGTCTACTTCCCTGGCCTCTACCAGTAGTGCTTGGTAAACAGGTACTACAAGGTGTACCAAAGACGTAAGTGTTGACTTGAGCTCCTTTCCTCACTGGCTGTGACTCACTTCCATTTGGCAGCTCCCAAGCTGATGCTGGGACTGGACCATGTAAGGGAATCTGGTAGGGGAATTTGGCAGAAGGCAAGGCTTAGCATTTCGAGATACGAATGTGCTGCATCGCTGAAGCGACTCAACACTATATAGTGGTGTAATGCTGTTTGTTAAAAGAACAGAGAACAAAAAATGGTGTTGCTCATATTTTTTGGGTCATTTAGGTTACTCTGCCCCATATCCAGTTAAAACAACCTACTCCAAAGACTCTATCAATGCCATCTTGAGCCACCTGCTAGGAAATGCAGAAGAGTCCCCCAGAGCGAGATCTCAAATTTTCCCTCCCTTCAGGGGAATGCCTTGTCTCTGCTCAGTACACCTCCCTTACGGTATGGCTGAGAGCTCCCATGTGGGGAATCAAAACCTCAAACCCATACTTTACCACTCTGTGAATGAGTTTGTGGGAATAATAGTAGAATGAACCACCATGATGGCTAGGTCAACAGAATTTCACTGTTTGGTGGAAAAAATTAAAGTGAGCCAGGGAATATGGGAAACAAATGTCACTTAAAGCCTGAAATAGTGACCCCCCCCCTCCCCACCCTTGGATCTAATGGGTAAAGGCATTGAGCGGTGTGGCAGTATACCATACAGACCAGAAAATTTTGATTCTCAGCCAGGATAGCAGTAGAGGGACTTTTGGTCCCAGTGCTCCTGGGTTAGAGAGAAACAAATATCAGCCAGAGTTCCCATTCTGTGGAATGTTGGATGAGGACAGGATTGGACTCTGTTGTGATGCCCTTCACATTCGAATAACCAACTGACACTCACTGTGTCGCTGCATATATGAAGTATGTCAGCATGGGTGAGTAACTAGAGAGCTGCTCTCACCTGGGGAACTGTACGCCATCACTAGTCAACTCCTTCAGGAGGAGAGGGGGAAAAAAATCAATAAAACACCAAAATAAATGATAGGATATTTGTAGATGTAAAAGAGACATTATCCAATTAAACAGGGAAACAGTCCTCTATCTTATTATTAACTACAATCTCAATTTTAACAATGCCTGGCACATTACTGCAGAGCACAAATAATACATTGATAATGTGCAACACGCTAGAGTTCAAAGACAGTGCAGTTTGTTCAGCTGGCCAATGCTGATTTGCAGCATGGCTGAACTTTCAAAATGAATGGGGGCGGGGTCAGATGGGCCAGTTGTGTTATATGTTGTGTCCAGCCTCAAGCAATGTTCATTCTCAGGCTTTCCCGAGATGATGAGATGTTCATCTGGGATGGGTGATCAAATGTAGTACCAGGATAATGGTAAGTGCCTTGCCAACAGGAAGGAATGAAAATGAGAAGTGTGCTGCCACCTCAGTGTGAAGTAAAAGTCAGAGTGATGCGTGGTTCAGACAAATAGCTTTGATAACAACACATCTCTGATTGAGTAAAGATTGACCGGTGAAACTTCCTGTCCCAATATTATGGATTTAATCCAAACAACAGATTGTGTTTGGTCTGGCTGGACTTGAGGGGTGGGGGGTGGTGGAGTAGGGTCTGCAGGGCAGACAAACAAGGCATCCAAGGAATCCTTGAGTTGTGAGGAATGTTCCAAATACATCAAGAAGCAACAGTTAAGGTTAAGAATCCTCAACAAGAACGAGATGAGAAAGGGCATTCGACACACGGCTCTTCCTGCCAGTAAAAATTGATAATTGAAGGAGCAGAATGTGACCAAAGCTTTAAAACTCTTAGGAGGTGAAGTTCAGACACAAGGACAGAGCCAGATATCATCTTCTGCTAACAGCATTTTCATACTGTCTTGCATTAATCCTATAAAAATAACAAGATACCAAATGCTCATCAGTCTAATTTCTATCCTGTTCATGTGCACATAATGGCCCAAAAATTCGGCCGAATACGGGAGAGTACCCACTGCGTACTCACCCGTATTCGGTCCCGAAGTGCCGGTTTCCTGCATGCACTGCGCATGCGCGGGAAACCGGCACTTCCGGTTTGGCGAAGGGGGCAGTTCCTAGGTGAACTGCGTGCGCGCTAGAGGCTGTGTGCACGCAGCGCACTTAGATTTTTTTTCAGGTTTCAACGCGAGGGTAAGTATGGAAGATTTTATACAAGAAAAAAGGAGGCGTAAGACCCCTTTTGAACAAGGTAAGTAGTTAATTAAGTATAATTTTTAATTTTTTTCAACCGGTTTATCTTTTTTAGAGACTTTAAAGAAAGGTAAGTTTATTTTTATAACTTTTTTAAAAAAAATTATTTTTTCAAAAATTTAAATTTTTGTTTAAAGTGGTTAATTTATTTAACTATAGTTATTTTATTAATGTGATGGTTTTTAAAAAAAAATATTTGAGGTTTAGCTGTTCTTTTGGGGTCTCTTTCAATTCACAGATTTGACTGGTCAACGATGGTCTGCTGCCATTGGCTCTCCATGGCCCACGTGATCCCAGAGGTCGCATCGCACTAACTGCGCCCCTGGGACACGCACACACTGCGCGCCGGCACCAGGGAGAGGCCCAGGACCCGAAGTTCCTGTGGGCCCAAAACACAACGGCCGGCGCGGAGTGTGATATCGCGCGCGATCCTTACCCCCACGGCAAGCCTCCGAGTGAAATTTCTGGGCCATTGTGTATGTCACTGTGGCCAAACTGCAGCTAACTTTCTATTCCAGTGCCTATGTGCTTTGCTTACAGGACATTTAATATTGTACAAAAAGATTAGAATTCAAAACTACGAAAAATCTGATTTCCACGACAAGGTCCCTCCCAGCATTTCAATCTTTTCCCACATTACAACAGTGACTACGCTCCAAAAGTACTTCATTGGCTGTAAAGCGCTTTGGGATGTCTGGTGGTCGGGAAAGGCGCTATAGAAATGCAAGTCTTTCTTTCTTTATCTTTCTTGCCTTTCACTCAATCTCCTCTGCTCCTCCTTATAAATCACTTGGAGATCTTCTCCTATTGAGCAGCACCATAAAAATGCACGGTGCTGTTTACAAAGTTTATAGTTTTTGATCATTTTGAATTCTGACCCAGGCAGTCTGAAGAAAGGGATGTTCTTTAGATCTGCAACCCTGTAGAATAGCTTGACACTGGGTTTTCAGAAAGTGTGGGTGGAACAATGTATTATAGAAATCAGAGAATTGATTGAAGTTTACAGCACAGAAGGAGACCATTTGGCCCATTGTGTCTATGCCGGCTCTTTGCTAGATCAATCGAAAACTAATCCCACTACCCTGCTCTTTCCCAGGGGCCCTCTATTTCCCTCTGTTTCAAATATTTGTCCAATTTTCCCTTTAAAAATATAATGATGTCAGCCTCAACCACTCCCTGTGGCAAAGCAATCCATGTTCCAACAACCCTCCGTGTAAAGAAATTTCTCCTAGATTCTCTCCTCATTCTCTTAGTCACAATTTTAAATTGATGACCCCACATCACTGGCTCCCCAAACAGAGAATCACTGGCTCTAATATTAACTTGGAGGCACGTTGGGAGTGGCGGGAGGTGGGGGGGTGCGGGGCGGGGCGTTGAGGTGCGGTTTGATATCGCATGGGAAACCTGGAAGTAAGTTCAGCGCGTTTGTCAGTGACATTTTAATGCAGCCAGCTCATTATCATTTTACTTCTGGGTTTGGCATTAATTGCGCGGCAGAGGGCATGATGAGGACCCACATGACGCGATCTCAACTCCAGTATTTAAAGGGCCAATCCAAAGATGGAATTTGGAGGAGTATGGAGTTGGAAGCAAGAGAGGCCAAGGTGTGACAACGGATTCAGGATGCTCAATGGCTGCGCCCCGGTTCAATGACACCTCCCTTGATGCACTGCTGGGGGCTACAAGGAGCTGGAGAGAGATACTCTTCCCCAGCAAAGAGAGGAAGAAACCTGCTGCTGCCACAAAGAAGGTGTGGCCCAGGAGGTCAGCAGCAGGAGCATTGTTCCGCGCTCCTGGATTCAGTGCAGGAAGCGTTTTAATGACCTAACCAGGTCAGGAAAGGTGAGTACAGTTGCATATTCACCTACATCCTGCTGTGCGCATCACCCCCCTCACTCTGCCTTGTCAAGCATACTCCATCACATCACTCCTCACACCCACTCACCTTGCAAGTGCACCCAGCGAATGGCCCAGTTGGTAGCAACCTTGCCTCTGAGTCAGAAGATTGTGGGTTCAAGTCCCACTCCAGAGACTTGAGTGCAAAAATCTAGATTGACACTCCAGTGCAGTACTGAGGGAGTGCTATACTGTCGGAGGTGCCGTCTTTCGGATGAGACGTTAAACCGAGGCCCCATCTGCCCTCTCAAGTGGACGTAAAAGATCCCATGGCACTATTTTGAAGAAGAGCAGGGGAGTTATCCCCGGTGTCCTGGCTAATATTTATCCCTCAATCAACATAACAAAACAGATTATCTGGCCATTATCACAATGCTGTTTGTGGGAGCTTGTTAAGTGCAAATGAGCTGCATTACAACAGTGACTACACTTCAAAAAGTGGCTGTAAAGGGCTTTGGGACGTCTGGTGGTCATGAAAGGCGCTATATAAATGCAAGTCTTTCTTTTTTTTCTTTATCCTTCTCTTTCTATGCACTTCCTCACATCCCCAACTATCCATCCACCACTGCCACTCACCCTCATCCTTATGCAATTTGATGCCTCTCCCTGTTGTCACCCTTACCAAATGCACTGCATCGATTGGATGAACACATGCCATTACAGTCACTCATCGGTCTGCTCGTTCCCCTGTTGCAGGAGAAAAGAGTGCAAAACACAAGGGAGAGGGAGAGAACTGGAGGTGGGCCTCCACAGATCACACAGTTGACAATTGCAGAGGAGGAATCACTGTAGATCAGTGGTATCTCAACATCCCTAGCCATCAGAGAAGGGGAGAGGGGGACCCTGCAGTTACCTGGTGACAGAATCAAATATAATGCACACACATGTCATACAACATTCAATCATGTTGACTGGATTTCAGCAGGGAGTGAAATATAATCATCTCCATTGTGATAAATTGCAACATTCTTACCTTGCCAGTACTAATTCATATCTTTTATCTCCGAAAGGGCCTTCACACATGTAGCAGGAGTCCATGGACCTCACGAACGATGAATCCTCAGAGGAGATGATTCCTTCTGAGGGTGCACCGTCACAGGCCTGATGCTTACCATGCACCACCTCAGATACTCACACTTCGGTGGGACCAGTTAGACAGGTAGTTGGGTTTTCACCTGGCGACTCACACTTCACAAGCGAGTAAGAGCAGACACTGGTGGCAGGAACAGCTGTGGAGGGTCCACGTCGGAGGGCACAGCCCTCTCCAAGCTCTGTTCAGCTGGACACAGATGCTGTACAAGAGCATCTCAGCAGTCAGAGCAGGGATCTAAGCATCCTGCCTCTACCTCTGCTAAAGCCACAGGGGTTGCATCACATAGGAGCAGTAGGAAAAGGAAGAATAAAGCTTGGTAGTTGCACAAGGATATGCACATGGGTGTATGAGAAAATTATATGTTGTGAAGTTTCTTTTCTTTAGTAGAATCACATACATTTTATTAGTTTGCACCACTTTCTCATCTTGCCCATTCTTGGTTGCTGGGTAGCAAGTTGACTTTTAACTTGCTTGATGATGAATGGGAAGACATGAATTGACAGGGACCAATGGGGAGATGTGCAAAGGGTGGTTGCAGGTCTGCTTTGTATCAGTGGCGTTTGGGGGGGGGTGGGCAGAAAGAGTGGCCATTGCATGTGCTTCTGACATCGGTCCACTTGTGCAACCTAAGTGAACCTTGCATTAATAAGGGTATCCCTGGCATCAATGTGAGCAGCTAGTGCTGCATTGCCCTCATCATCTTCCTCCTTCTCATCTTCCTCGTGTTCTTCCTCCTCCTCCTCGGAATCGTCCGCAGACAATCCGCGCTCTGTGCCTTGTTTCTCCTGCAGGTCCAAGCTTTGCTGCTGTGCAATGTTGTGCAGTGCGCAGCACACCCTGACCATTCTGGACACCTTGGCTGGTGCGTACTGAAGGCGCCTCCAGATCTGTCTTGGCACCTGAAGCGCATCTTCAGCATGCCGATGGCTTGCTCGATCACACATCTGGTGGTCATATAGCATTCATTGCAGCACTGTTGGGCTTCATGGGTCAGGTTTTTGACAGGTGACATCAGCCACGTTTGAAGTGGGTATCTCTTGTCTCCTAGCAGCCACCCTTAAGTGTGCTTGCAGGTCCAAAGAAGTCGGGGAGCTTGGACTGCTGCAGGACAAAAGTATCATGGCAGCTCCCCGGGAATCTTGTGCAGACCTGTAGAAATATCTTTGTGATTGCACACCAGCTGCACATTGATGGAGTGGAAGCCCTTGCGGTTCACAAATACTCCTGGTTGATCTGGGGGCGCGTGGATTGCCACATGTGCCCAGTCGATGACACCCTGCACCTGTGGGAAGCCAGCCAGAGACGCAAATCTGAGTGCCCGCTCATTTTGACTGGCGACATTGCAGGCGAATTTCACATAATTGCTGGCACTAGCAAACAAGCCATCAGTCAGCTGTCTTGTGTATTTGTGGGGTGCCAACTGGGAGATCCTGGATATGTCTCCAGCAGAGCCCTGGAAGGATCCGGAGGCAAAAAGGTTGAGGGCGATGGTCACTTTGACAGCCACTTGTAGCCAACAGGTCCAGCAGGGAGCAGGTCTTCTTCTAGGAGGCTGCAGATGTCTGCCAGCACCTGGCGCGAAAACTTAAGCCTCCTGAAGCACTGCTGTTCCAACATGTCAAGGACACTCAACCTCTGTCTGTACACCCTGTGTCGCAGATAGTGCCTCCTGCAAGTAGCATCCCTCTGCTCATCCCTTTCTACTGTCCAGCTACAGGTCTTTCAACAGCAGGCTTCTGCTGCTGCTGGTCCCCTATCTGAGGTCCAGCTGCAAGTCTCTCCACGGCAGGCTGCTGCTGCTGTTGCTGCTGCTACTGGTCATATAGCTCCTCATCTGAGGTCCATTCAAAGGCAGCCAAGGTGCCACCCATCCTGATGTGATTCAGAAAACCTTCATAGTCTACAAAGCAAACTCTCAGCAAAAGTACAGTGAACAAACCCTTTCCCACTAGTAGGTAAGAAAGCTGCAGTGAGTACCTCAGCATTTATTGCAGTATTTCCATGAGTTTTAATCACCCCTCTCAATTGTCGTTGTGTTATCGTCTTGCTTTCAATGGCGAGTTTCAGGAAGCCCGAGAAACCCATGGATGCGACGTTAATCTTAAAACTGTGTTGAAATATCGCTCCAATTGACTGATTACCATATGTTAATAGGCAACCTGCCAATCCTGAGGGGGCTGCATGCAACCAGCCTAACGCGGCCAAGTTAAATGCAGAGGTCAGCGGGTTGGAACAGGCTTCCTGATGTGCTCGCATTTTGACGGATTGAACCCCCACATCCGCACACAAACCCACGCGCTACTCCAGGTTAAAATTCCATCCCCCCCGCACTGACTCCCCAAACAGAGAATCACTGACTCCCCAAACACAGAATCACTGACTCCCCAAACACAGAATCACTGACTGTCCAAACACAGAATCACTGACTCCCCAAACACAGAATCACTGACTCCCCAAACACAGAATCACTGACTCCCCAAACACAGAATCACTGACTCCCCAAACACAGAATCACTGACTCCCCAAATAGAGAATCACTGATTCCCCAAACACAGAATCACTGACTCCCCAAACACAGAATCACTGACTCCCCAAATAGAGAATCACTGATTCCCCAAATACAGAATCACTGACTCCCCAAAGAGAGAATCACTGACTCCCCAAACACAGAATCACTGACTCCCCAAAGAGAGAATCACTGACTCCCCAAACACAGAATCACTGACTCCCCAAAGAGAGAATCACTGACTCCCCAAACACAGAATCACTGACTCCCCAAACACAGAATCACTGACTGTCCAAACACAGAATCACTGACTCCCCAAACACAGAATCACTGACTGTCCAAACACAGAATCACTGACTGTCCAAACAGAGAATCACTGACTCCCCAAATAGAGAATCACTGACTCCCCAAACACAGAATCACTGACTCCCCAAACACAGAATCACTGACTCCCCAAACACAGAATCACTGTCTCCCCAAAGAGAGAATCACTGACTCCCCAAACACAGAATCACTGACTGTCCAAACACAGAATCACTGTCTCCCCAAATACAGAATCACTGACTCCCCAAACACAGAATCACTGACTCCCCAAACACAGAATCACTGACTCCCCAAACACAGAATCACTGACTCCCCAAACACAGAATCACTGACTCCCCAAACACAGAATCACTGACTCCCCAAACACAGAATCACTGACTCCCCAAACACAGAATCACTGACTCCCCAAACACAGAATCACTGACTCCCCAAACACAGAATCACTGGGCTGGATTTTGAATGACCCATGGAGTCGGGTTTGGAGGTGTGTGGGGGGTTAAATTTGCGGAGTCGTGGTTTCCGACCCCATTCCGACTCCATCCCGCCTCCACGCAATTTTGACAAAATCAGTCGCGGGGTTCCCGGCTCCGTCCCGCCTCCGAGAGGCGGGAGAGGCCATTAAAGCCCTTAAGAAGCCCTAAATTGGCTCTGTAATGCCATTTTGAAACGTTTTAGCTAGTTTAACCCTTTTCTGACGTGAAGTACACCTGGTGTGAAACACTCCAGTGAAACCTGGCGGGAGCACAAGTGGATAGCTGACTATCAGCTGCAGGTCCACTATTACAACGGAGATGTGATGAAGGTAGTAGTAGTATTAGGTCTGAAAGTCGCCTCTGATGCTGCTGCATTGAATGTGTTCAGAGACTGCCTGGCCTTTGCTGTGAGAGGACTTGGATGCAATAAAATTCATTCTCTCTCTCTCATATTCATATATATATCCAGAAGCAATGCAGACAGGTCCTCTCTCACCAGTAGCCAGACAATCTCTGAGAACAGGCAGCCAGCAATGATGACATCATCAGAGGCGACTTTCACACTGAAACCACTAATTAGTTCATGGGTTCCCACATGCTGCAACTCAATTGCCCAATTAAGTGAAAATTGCATCAGGCATCCACATTAATCTGGAGTTGGGGGGGAAACACGAAAAGCGGATTACACGACCCCAACCCGACCCCAAGACAAAATCCAGCCCACTGACTCCCCAAATAGAGAATCACTGACTGTCCGAACACAGAATCACTGACTCCCCAAACACAGAATCACTGACTCCCCAAACACAGAATCACTGACTCCCCAAACACAGAATCACTGACTCCCCAAACACAGAATCACTGACTCCCCAAACACAGAATCACTGACTCCCCAAACACAGAATCACTGACTCCCCAAACACAGAATCACTGACTTCCCCAAACACAGAATCACTGACTCCCCAAACACAGAATCACTGACTCCCCAAACACAGAATCACTGACTCCCCAAACACAGAATCACTGACTCCCCAAACACAGAATCACTGACTCCCCAAACACAGAATCACTGATTCCCCAAACACAGAATCACTGACTCCCCAAACACAGAATCACTGACTCCCCAAACACAGAATCACTGACTCCCCAAACACAGAATCACTGATTCCCCAAACACAGAATCACTGACTGTCCAAACACAGAATCACTGACTCCCCAAACTAGAATCACTGACTCCCCAAACACAGAATCACTGACTCCCCAAAGAGAGAATCACTGACTCCCCAAATAGAGAATCACTGACTCCCCAAACACAGAATCACTGACTCCCCAAACACAGAATCACTGACTCCCCAAACACAGAATCACTGACTCCCCAAACACAGAATCACTGACTCCCCAAACACAGAATCACTGATTCCCCAAACACAGAATCACTGACTGTCCCAAACACAGAATCACTGACTCCCCAAAATAGAATCACTGACTCCCCAAACACAGAATCACTGACTCCCCAAAGAGAGAATCACTGACTCCCCAAATAGAGAATCACTGACTCCCCAAACACAGAATCACTGACTCCCCAAACACAGAATCACTGACTCCCCAAACACAGAATCACTGACTCCCCAAACACAGAATCACTGACTCCCCAAACACAGAATCACTGACTCCCCAAACACAGAATCACTGACTCCCCAAACACAGAATCACTGACTCCCCAAACACAGAATCACTGACTCCCCAAACACAGAATCACTGACTCCCCAAACACAGAATCACTGACTCCCCAAATAGAGAATCACTGACTCCCCAAACACAGAATCACTGACTCCCCAAACACAGAATCACTGACTCCCCAAACACAGAATCACTGACTCCCCAAACACAGAATCACTGACTCCCCAAACACAGAATCACTGACTCCCCAAACACAGAATCACTGACTCCCCAAACAGAGAATCACTGACTCCCCAAACACAGAATCACTGACTCCCCAAACAGAGAATCACTGACTCCCCAAACACAGAATCACTGACTCCCCAAACACAGAATCACTGACTCCCCAAACAGAGAATCACTGACTCCCCAAACACAGAATCACTGACTCCCCAAACACAGAATCACTGACTCCCCAAATAGAGAATCACTGACTCCCCAAACACAGAATCACTGACTCCCCAAACACAGAATCACTGACTCCCCAAACACAGAATCACTGACTCCCCAAACACAGAATCACTGACTGTCCAAACACAGAATCACTGACTCCCCAAATAGAGAATCACTGACTCCCCAAACACAGAATCACTGACTCCCCAAACACAGAATCACTGACTCCCCAAACACAGAATCACTGACTCCCCAAATAGAGAATCACTGACTGTCCAAACACAGAATCACTGACTGTCCAAACACAGAATCACTGACTCCCCAAACACAGAATCACTGACTGTCCAAACACAGAATCACTGACTCCCCAAACACAGAATCACTGACTCCCCAAACACAGAATCACTGACTCCCCAAATAGAGAATCACTGACTCCCCAAACACAGAATCACTGACTCCCCAAATAGAGAATCACTGACTCCCCAAACACAGAATCACTGACTCCCCAAATAGAGAATCACTGACTCCCTAAACACAGAATCACTGACTCCCCAGAGAATCACTGACTCCCCAACACAGAATCACTGACTCCCCAAAGAGAGAATCACTGACTCCCCAAAGAGAGAATCACTGACTCCCCAAACACAGAATCACTGACTCCCCAAATAGAGAATCACTGACTCCCCAAACACAGAATCACTGACTCCCCAAAGAGAGAATCACTGACTCCCCAAACAGAGAATCACTGACTCCCCAAACACAGAATCACTGACTCCCCAAACAGAGAATCACTGACTCCCCAAAGAGAGAATCACTGACTCCCCAAACACAGAATCACTGACTCCCCAAAGAGAGAATCACTGACTCCCCAAAGAGAGAATCACTGACTCCCCAAAGAGAGAATCACTGACTCCCCAAACACAGAATCACTGACTCCCCAAACACAGAATCACTGACTCCCCAAACACAGAATCACTGTACTCCCCAACACAGAATCCTACTCAAGCACAGAATCCAATGCTCCCAAACACAGAATCACTGACTCCCCAAACACAGAATCACTGACTCCCCCCCCCCCCTCCCCAAACACAGAAATCACTGACTCTCCAAACACAGAAATCACAGACTTCCCCAAATAGAGAATCACTTTCTCCCCAAACACAGAATCACTGACTCCCCAAACACAGAATCACTGACTCCCCAAACAGAGAATTATGACTCCCGAACCAGAAGTGTCTTTCAACTTGTGGGAATGGGTTTCAAATCGCAATCCAAACTAAAAGAATAAAAATCCCATTAAGTGAAATCTGTTCAGCCTGTCTCAATACAAATAACTTTGGTGTAAGTTAGAACACAAAACCTTCAGTAATTTGACAATCTCACGCAGGAAGGCAATAAAGGTTGGGTGGTGTAAGAAATGGAAAATGCCACATTTGTGAAGAATAGAACTTAGGGTGAGGTTGTGATCAAGGCAAATTGTTAGGGACGTCTAGAAGTAGCTCTGAACTGGAAGATTGATCGCGTACTCCCAATCGGGAGCAGTGGTCACAGGGAGTGCATGGCGAGATATCACAGGTGTGCAGTTCTGTGGGAGCACGAGAGTGCAATTTCAGCTTTCATCTGTCGTCTCTACGACCAATATCTGGAGTAAGGTAACCCCAACTTTAAATTGTAGGGATCAATTTCTTCTTCCTCTATCCTACTCTGCACTATTGAGGTCGCTGACTTGTGCTGAGGGACAGTTCCGCAGATGCTGCTAACTCTTCGGTACCTCACTCAAGTAACTATTTTTCATGTGTTCACTTGACCTTGAGATTATGCACTGGGACACTAATGTACAGATGCTTAACTTGTTTGTCTGAAATTCCTCTCTTTGCTAATTTAGCAGAGGCATTAACCCATTTATTTGAACCTATTTATTTTAAATTGATTAATGCCTCTATTAAAACAGCACAGTCTTCCACTATTACATAGAATATACAGCACAGCGACAGACCATTCAGCCCAACTAGTCTGTGCTGGTATTTATACTCCACACAAGTCTCCTCCTATTCCATCTACCTCATTGCAGCCTTTCAGCATATTTTTCTATTCCCTTTTCTCTCGTCTAGTTTCCTTTTGAAAGCATCTAAGCTGTTTGCCTCAGCTACTTCCTGTGGTAGCGAGTTCCACATTTCTAACCACTGTCTGAGTAAAGAAATTTCTCCTTATTTCCCTATTGGCTTTATTAATAATTTTCTTGTATTTATGGCCCCTAGTTTTGTATTCTCCCATAAGTGTAAACATTCACTCCACATGTACTCTATCCAACACACTCATAATTTTAAAGCCTTCTAACAGGTCACCTCTAAGTCTTTTCTTTTCTAAAGAAAAAGCCCCAAGCTGTTCAATCTTTCCCAATAGCTGTAATCTCTCAGTTCTGCTACCATCCTTGTAAACCTTTTTTGCACTTTCTTCAGTGCTTCTATGTCCTTTTTATAATAGGAAACCAAAACTGTGCACAGTACTCCAAGTATGGTCTGACTGGGGCTCTATAGAAGTTTAACATAACTTCACTATTTTTGAATTCTATACGCCTAGAAATAAATCTCAGTGCTTTGTTAGCATTTTTAATTGCTTTGCTGACCTGCAATGCTGTTTTTAATGATTTGTTCACCTGTATATAGATCCCTTTGCTCTTCTACCCCATTCAGTTTCTTATTTTCTAAGGTGTAGGTGATGTTTTTACCTTTCCTACCAAAGTGTATCACCTCACATTTATCTATGTTAAAGTTCATTTGCCACTTAACTGACCAGTCTGCAAGTTTTCTAATGTCTTCTTGTATTATGTTGCATTCTTCCTCAGTATTAGCTATACCCCCTAGTTCAGTATCATCTGCAAATTTTGATATTGAGTTCATTGTTCCTAAGTCCAAATCATTAATGTATGAATAACAGTGGTCCCAGCACTGATCCTTGTGGAACACCGCTTTCTGCCTTCCTCCAATCTGAATAACTACCCTTTACCCCCTACCCTCTGCTTTTTATTTTTTTGGCTAATTTGCTATCCATTCAGCTATTTGTCCCCTGACTCCACATGCCCTAACCTTTGTCATGAGTCTACCGTGTGGTACCTTATCGAAGACCTTTTGAAAATCCAAGTATTAAAAAATTGTATCGGGTTAGTTAAGCATGACTTAGACTTAGCCTTTTGGAATCCATGCTGACTAATTTTTAATATATTTTATTTCTCTGGATGCTCTTCTATCACTTCTTTTAGTATAGATTTCGATATCTTTCCTATCACTGACATTAAGCTGACTGGTCTGTAGTTCCCAGATTTTTTCTATCTCCCTTTTTGTTTATAGGAACAACATTAGCTGTCCGCCAGTCCTCTGGCATTACCCACTCTTCTATGGAACTGTTATATGTATATATATATATATATAAACTAGTGCCTCTGCTATCTCCTCCCTAGTTTCCTTGAGTATGCGTGGGTCCATACCATCCGGACCTGGAGTTTTATTCTCTTTTAGTTTTGCCATGTTAGTCAATTATTTTCTCCCCTTCTATCCCAACTGTATTAATATTCTTTTTAAACTCATCCTCTATTGTTATCTTCTTTAAAAAAAACTGAGGCGAAGGGGAGAATTTTAACCCCCATAAACAGGTGGGTTGGGGTTGGGTGGATGTTAAAATGTTAAAAATCTGTATCCCGACCCCAACCCACCTCCAAGCCGCCCACTTCCAGTTTTAACAGAGGCAGGATGGGAGCTGGCAATCAATCCGCTTGCAGGAGGTGGGTTGGCAATTTAAATATTATAATGAGACTGGGAGCCTCACATTTAACCACCATTTACAATTTAACCCTAGCTGGCCGGGTTTCCCGGGCCTCGGGAAACCCGGTGGCTAAAGGGAGGCAAGGACTGCTGGAGCCAAGACTGCTGGATCCACCCCCCACAATCGGACAGCACCCTGACCCTTCCGATCCCCTCCACGAGGCCTTCAATCTCACCCCCAATCCTTCTGATCTGCTCCCTGCTCTGGCCTCTGATCTTCTTTGTGGCCTCCGGACTCAGATCATCCTGACCTTCTACCTCCCCGATGTTGTCTGGCTCATGACTCCCGATCTTCCCCCGCTCTGGCCTCCCAGATGTTGCCCAGCTCATGACTCCCGATCTTCCTCCCCCTCCCCGGCCTCCCCCGATCCCTCCCTCCCTCCTCTCCACTCCCCAGCTGTGGCCTGGTGCCGAAGGCCTACCCGCCTGACAGCCAGCCAACCTCTCAATCTGTCTGGCTGCGGCTGGGAGGCGGAGACAAAAACTGTTAATCAGGTCCTGCCATCGGCAGCGTCTGAGGGAAACCCATTCATCCGGGTTTCCCGACCTCAATCAAGCCCCCCTGCTTCCTCCCCGCCTCCGAGTTAATATCCAGCCTGAAGTAGTTATTTAATACTTCTGCCATTTCTCTGTCATTACCTGTGGGTTTATCTTGCTCATTCTTTAGTAGCTCTATTCCTACTTTAATTTTCCTTTTGTTATTTGTGTGTCAATAGAACCCTTTATTATTTCTTTTTATATTCCTTGATACTTGTATTACAGTAACTGCAGAATTACAATGCCATTTCTGACTATTGATGTCACAGTTTATGTGAATGCACAGGACACTGAAGGCTGACAGTTTCATTGGTTTTTCCATGTCAATCAATATTTGAATTTTTACCATTTTTAAACGGATTGCACTCATGCAGAATCATTGAATGGTACAACACAGAAACAGACCATCTTGTCTGCAGCAGTATTTTTCGCCACGTAAGCCACCTACTCTAATCCCACTCTCCTGCTCACTCCCATACCCTATAATATTCCTCATTTTAAGGAAAAATCCAATTTCCTTTTAAAAAGAATTCAGTACTGGTTTGTGGCAGAAAATTCCAAATTCTGACCACCCTCTGTGTAAAGAATGTTTCTAGACTTCACTTTAATTTTTTTTGCCATTATCTTAGAGCTTTGCCTTCTTGTTACTTCTGAGAAGTATTTTTCCTTTGTAAAGATGATAAAGCTTACAGAAAGTGAAGGAAGATTGCCACAATTGGCTGAGCCTCTGAGCGGGAGATGGCTGGTGATCGGATTTATTAAACAATAATTCTTCAGCTTTACTACAAAGTGGCTTCAGAGACACATATATTATTAGAGATCGTGCATGTCAGCGAGGAACAAAACATTATGAGGGGAGACACAGCGAGCGACCCTACTACTGATAATGTGCCACTCATGCAAGCTGAATACAAAAAAAGCAAACTTTACAGACCTGTATTTTAATATATTATTTAAAACCACATGGCAACCAGGCAAACACAGCAATCATAGAAGTATACAGTTGAGCTAATCTCTCTTGTACTATACCTGACCTGGGCATACTTAATGTTGGCCTTAGGTGCAAAAGAAATGAAAGAGTGCTGTACTTCTTGATGCTGTCGTTCTTCACCCCAATAACCACAAAAATTAACTAAATAAAACAAGGGAGCAAATAAATAGGTTATCAGATAAACGTTAATAACAAGATGCGAAATGTCTGAAACCTAACCCACAAACCACAAATACTTTTCCGAAAGCAAAGAAAAGAACGCATTGAGCATGTTTCAGGTGGGAAACTGGGCATGTCCACGAATACTCCCAGCACAATAGCATTATTCATTTGACCTTATTATATTTAGACAAAGCCTGCATGTTAATAATCTAAAAAAAGAGAATTGAGGCGGGGAGATATTCTTCACCCTCTGAGAACAGAGTGCTGGTAATGCTTTATTACTTCCATCTACACACAAAAAAACTTAACGCGATATCTTGAGAGGAGCCACTTCCATACTTTCAGAAGAGATTGGGTTATAAGCTCATTCGCTTGTGCTACTTCAGAGAGGGAGGAGGAGCACAGCTCTTGCAAAACTTTTTAATCAAAAGGCATATGCTGTTTCATGGAACCCTCCCAGAATTGCAAGTAGGGACAACAGTTGCCATGGTGACTAGCCCAGCCTGTCAGCATTCTGCAATCGTTTTAGTTGGAAGTGTGCTGTGAAGGTCATGTGAGGGAGTTGTGGGAAGCCCAGTAGGTATCAGAGTCCAAACTACTGTTAGCAGCAGTTCAGCTAATAGGAAGGCTTGTCTGGGAAATACAAACCGGAATGGAGGGGAGAGGAAGGCACTGCGCATTGCAGGTAATAAAAGGAGAACTATGTTTACTTCAGGGCTTGTGGCACGTTGCTAAAAGCTGATTTTCAGCATTCTGGAGGGCCCCTTGTTTTCATCAGCATACTGGCATATCTAACTCTGGAAGGTGATGTCATGCTGAAACGAACAGTTGGATTCTATTAGACAAATATTGAGGAAAATTTAACATTAACTAAATGCAAATGTAACCTTATTTGGTGATTCGCTGCAGGACTGGCTTTAAAAGGTTTTTAAAGGTGATTTTTTTCTGTGAAAAATATGTGATTATTTTGAGCTTGGTTTTTAAAAAAAAATCTTCTTCTAAAAGATTGTAAACGGATACCTGCAATTTTAAAAGTCTTAATGTGTGATTGCAATTTTTAATTTGGTTCCGTCATATACTATTCCCAGACTGGTCTCTGAATCTTTTGATCAGAGAAGGTGAAGAAGACAGTCCTTGTTTTGCTGTTTCCCTCAGCTCTCCCATTAGCATGTGGACTATCACTCAGTTCATTGATATTCTCGACCATTTTCCTTCTCTGTATCCCTGGGCTAGGGCAAAACAGCGCACTCCCTCGTTTTCTTGCACTTTCTCGACAGTGTGCCTTTGTCTACTGCCAAACAATGAAGCGTGGTTGTGATTGGTTTGCTGTTGTTTTGTGTTGTGAGTGGGAGATGTTGCTGTCGGCCTTCAGTGTTCCCTGTGCCCAGTAGAACACCTGGAACTAATTGAAAGCAAATGCAGCCAGGGCTCTGGAGGAGTTTCTACCTCAGCTGCAGGCTCACTGCAGGTTTTCCTCCCACATGGAAGGATGGAGATGGAGGCGGTCCTTTTGTCTGAACATATCAACCGCTTGTTTCTTTACTTACTGCTGTGTATCAAGGTGCAGAAAAGGGTCAGCTCTTGCCTAGTACTCTTGACAACAAATTAGTGTTAGATTTCAGTTTAAGAATGACGTTATAAGGTGCTTTCACTGCATTTTCCTTTTTTGTTTTTGCTGACTTAAGATATTTCCGCTGGTTTTGAAACAGGAAATGTCTGCCTTACATCAGGTTTTCCGTCTGAGTCCTGCTTTTTAGACTTATCACCGTAAATTGACCAAAACTTTCCAAGAGAGGGAGTGGGCACCTGCATGGCAGGTGTGTGTTATTAAACTTTGTATTAAAGATTCAGTCCAGACTTTGAAATGATGGAATCTCATAGTCCCAATTATCTGGCTATATTTAGCCCCATTTGTAAAGCAGCACAAAGTTCCAATTAATTGGTGCTAAGCGCCTTACTTGTTCTTTTTTTGCGCCACTAAATTGAGATTAGCTTCATTAACAAGAAAAGAATGTGACATTCTAGTGGGACAATACCATCATAACTTCCAATATACACCTATGGAACCATCCCAACCCAAGATTAATCTTTGTGCTCAGTATTCAACTCCTGTTTTTTTCATAATCCGGACAGAGCTGGCTTGTATTTAAATTATTAATTTAACCATTAAGGAAAAGAATTGGTTACTGTTTTCCATATTATGACCGAGAGGCTCAGCTGTGGCTCAGTTGGTAGCACCATTGCCTCTGGGTCAGAAGGCTGTGGGTTCAAGTTCCATTCATGGGACTTGAGCACAAAGATCTAGGCTGACACTCCAGTGCAGTACTGAGGGAGTGCTGTGCTGCATTGCATTTTTTCAGAAAGGATGTTAAACCGAGGCCCCATCTGCCCTCTCAGATGGACGTAAAAGATCCCATGGCACTATTTCAAAGGAGAGGAGGGGTGTTATCCCTGGTGTCCTGGCCAATATTTATCCCTCAATCAACATCACTAAAAAAACCAGATTATCTGGTCATTATCACATTGCTGTTTGTGGGCGCTTGCTGTGCACAAATTGGCTGCCGTGTTTCCTACGTTACAACAGTGACTACACTCCAAACAGCAATGTGATAATGACCAGATAATCTGATTTTTAGTGATGTTGATTGAGGGTTAAATATTGGCTAGGACACCAAGGATAACTCCCCTGCTCTTTTTCAAAATAGTGCCTTGGGATCTTTTATGTCCACCTGAGAGAGCAGACAGGGCCTCGGTTTGACATCTCATCTGAAAGACAGCACAGCACTGGAGTGTCAGCCTAGATTTTTGTGTTCAAGTCCCTGGAGTGGGACTTGAACCTAAAACCTTCATGACTCAGAGGCGAGGGTGCTCGCTGAGCCACAGCTGACACATTTGCCTACACAAAAGCCTTGACTGCACTTGAAATGTAATCCATTGGCTGCGAAACACCTTGGAATTGGGAGGCCCTGTATAAATGCTATTTCTTTCTTTACTGATTATGTTGGTCAAAATCATCTAATTTGCGACGAGAGCAGAGCTCAAATATATTAGAAGGGTGCATGAGGAGAGCCATGCAGTGGTGTTACTCTAACCAAACTGGGGCTCTCTTTTGCTAACAAATCAGTGCTCCATTTTGATACCACCATCTTTCCAGGTCCCCGTTTTAGGATGTCCAGGAGATGTGAATTCTCCAATCAGCGTGAATTCAGTCAGCTGCTTTGGAGTGTTTACACACCGGTTTTCATTCAGAATGGGGACCTCTTCAGATGAAGTGAAATGAAGGCAGAAACATTCAGGCTATAAAGAGGAAAAATTACTTGAATAGAAAGAGAATCAAGTTCCATTATTGATGTAGGAAAGTACTTTATGTTGCAGGGTGTCTCAAACGTTAATATTTAAAGGAAACTCCATTCTATAATTATTTCTATGCAGTTGGGTTGGGCAGTACTGTAATTATTTTTAGGGTGTATGCAGGGGAATTTTCTGATGATTTTGGAAAAAGGTTGCTCCAAATCTACAAATAGGTATAAGGGGGGAAAAATTCAGTTGGTTGCGCCTCCCGTTAGCGCCTTAAGAGGGTGCTAATGGGGCGCAAATCATCTAGCGCCCAGGCGCGGCCATGTTTGCGCCGCTCGCGAAATTAACTAGACATTTTGCGGCGGCGCTAAACACTACCGCCACGATCTCCTGCGGCGGCAGATTGTGACGTCAGTCGAGTGCACAACACCCCGGTATCGCCCCGGAGCGGATATTGAGTGGCGCCCCCTGCCTTACCGCCTGACGCAAGCAACGACAGGTTGAGGGGAGCGTTCTGCAGTCATGAAGGGAAAGGGGGAGCGCTATTTAAAGGTGACCGCTTCCTGCCTTTTATTGTTGGTGCCATTTTTGAACTACGCATTCTGAGAGAGAGAGGGAGAGACTTCTGGAGAGATTCAACGCTGTGTGAAGGAGTTTTGGGTACTGAGCAGGACTTTGCAGGTTCATTTTGATTTGCCATTCCTTGTATTGATTTAGAAGAGACTTTGGTCCTGCACTCTGAGCTCTTTGCCTGGTACTCTCCATTGTTCTTTCCAGCAGATTTGATGTGCAGGTCTCTCCAGGCAGAGATTCAAGGATGCAATGAGCAGGATGTGGATGGAAAGCAAGATTAACCATCCCCTTTAAGAACTGGCCCGTGCCATTGTGTGTGTGTTCCATTGCTGACTGACATTACATGAGCTTCGCCAGCGCTCTGAGGTAGCGCCTCGCTCCTCGGCCTTTGCACCTTAAGACAGGTGTGAAGCGCCTGATTTAGCGCTCCAATCACCTCCAGGGGCGATAAAAGTCAAGTTTGCAGTCGGTGGCGATAATTAGCGCCAGGCGCGAATCTTTGCGCCCGGCCGATAATTGCGCCCCAAATGGGGCGATACTGAATTTCTCCCCCAAGATATTTTTATGTATTTTCACTGCATCTGATATTCTTAGTACATAACAGTGCTAAAATTTAGTAGATTTATTTATTTAGCAAATTGTATGCATGAAGAACCAAGCAAATGACTTCATATACAATGCTCACTCAGCAGGAAGAGGGGAGGATGTAGAGTAATTGGGCAATACTGGGCATGGGCAGTTTTTGTTATACAGAATGGATGACCTAGATGGGATGAAGGAATAAGGGGAACATGCAGCTTAGTTCTGTTTTATAGACTATAAACTGAGTCAGAACAAGAGACAAACCAAAAAATAGCTGGTCTGTTTTCATAAAAATATCTATTTCACTTTTGTAGGTAACCTTACAGAGGTTAAGTAGTTCAAGCCACACATTAGCAGGAACATGATGGCGATTTTAACCCACCCTACCCAGCCGGAATGGGGTGGCCTACAGTTAAAATCACCTCCGAAAACTTACCGCCCCATTCCCACCCGCTGCCACCGTAACCAGGCAGCTGGCCGGCAGCATGGAAACCAGGCCTCGGAGTTCAAATAGAATTGATGGTGCTGGGAGAGGGGGAGGAGCGTTGACATTGACCCCGCCTGCCCGAAACCCACTCCCAGTTAATATCCCCCCACCCCCCCGGTGTGTTTGAATAAATTTGTACTTTTGAACATGTATCCAAAACTAATCATTGAATATTAAAGCTGTGCCACTCAGCTAACGGTGTTTTTGAGTCTGTGATGGATTCAGTCAAAGATCTACCCTCCTCTTCTCGAGCCTGTGATGGACTCGGCCACAGATTTTGCATCTGTGTTCACTATGGAGAAGGACGATGTAGGCATAGAAATCAGGCAGGGGGATTGTGATATACTTGAACAAATTAATATTGAGAGGGAGCAGGTACTAGCGGTTTTAGCGGGCTTAAAAGTGGATAAATCCCCAGGCCCAGACGAGATGTATCCCAGGCTGCTATGTGAGGCAAGGGAGGAGATTGCAAGGGCTCTGACACAAATTTTCAGAAACTCTCTGGCCACAGGGGAGGTGCCAGAGGACTGGAGAACAGCTAACGTAATACCATTATTCAAGAAGGGTAGTAGGGATAAACCAGGGAATTACAGGCCAGTGAGCCTAACATCAGTGGTAGGGAAATTATTGGAAAAAATTCTGAGGGACAGAATTAGTCTCCACTTGGAGAGGCAAGGATTAATCAAGGATAGTCAGCATAGCTTTGTCAGGGGGAGATCATGTCTGACCAATTTGATTGCATTTTTCGAGGGGGTGACTAGGTGTGTGGATGAGGGTAGTGCAGTTGATGTAGTCTACATGGACTTCAGTAAGGCTTTTGACAAAGTCCCGCATGGGAGACTGGTCAAGAAAGTAAGAGCCCATGGGATCCAGGGCAATTTGGCACGTTGGATCCAAAATTGGCTTAGTGGCAGGAGGCAGAGGGTGATGGTCGAAGGTTGTTTTTGTGACTGGAAGCCTGTGTCCAGTGGTGTACCACAGGGATCGGTGCTGGGTCCTTTGCTGTTTGTAGTGTACATTAATGATTTAGATATGAATGTAGGAGGTATGATCAGTAAGTTCGCAGATGACACGAAAATTGGTGGAGTGGTAAATAGCGAGGAGGGAAGCCTCAGGCTACAGGACGATATAGACGGGTTGGTTAGATGGGCGGAACAGTGGCAAATGGAATTTAACCCTGAAAAGTGTGAGGTGATGCATTTTCGGAGGACTAACAAGGCAAGGGAATACACAATGAATGGTAGGACCCTAGGAAGGACAGAGGATCAGAGGGACCTTGGTGTGCATGTACATAGATCCCTGAAGGCAGCAGGACAGGTAGATAAGGTGGTTAAAAAGGCATATGGGATACTTGCCTTCATTAGCCGAGGCATAGAATATAAGAGCAGGGAGGTTATGATGGAGCTGTACAAAATGCTAGTTAGGCCACAGCTGGAATACTGTGTGCAGTTCTGGTCGCCACACTATAGGAAGAATGTGATTGCATTGGAGAGGGTGCAGAGGAGATTCACCAGGATGTTACCTGGGCTGGAGCGCTTCAGCTATGAAGAGAGACTGGACAAGCTGGGGTTGTTTTCCTTAGAGCAGAGAAGGCTGAGGGGGGACCTGATTGAGGTGTACAAAATTATGAGGGGCATAGATAGGATAGATAGAAAGGAACTTTTCCCCTTAGTAGAGGGGTCAATAACCAGGGGGCATAGTTTCAAGGTAAGGGGCAGGAGGTTTAGAGGGGATTTGAGGAAAACCTTTTTCACCCAGAGGGTGGTTGGAATCTGGAACTCACTGCCTGAAAGGGTGGTAGAGGCAGGAACCCTCACAACATTCAAGAAGCATTTAGATGAGCGCTTGAAACGCCATAGCATACAAGGCTACGGACCAAGTGCTGGAAAATGGGATTAGAATAGACAGGGCTTGATGGCCGGCGCGGACACGATGGGCCGAAGGGCCTCTTTCTGTGCTGTATAACTCTGAGATTCACCCTCCTCTTCTTGAACCTGTGATGGACTCGGTCACAGATCTACCTTCCTCTTCGCGAGCATCCTGTGATGGATTCGGCCACAGATCTACCCTCCTCTTCTCGAGCCTGTGATGAACTAGGCCACAGATCCACCCTCCTCTTCTTGAGCCTGCGATGGACTCGGCCACAGATCCACCCTCCTCTTCTCGAGCCTGCGATGGACTCGGCCACAGATCCACCCTCCTCTTCCCGAGCCTGCGATGAACTCAGCCATAGGTCTACCCATCTCTTCTCGAGCATCCTGTGATGGATTCGGCCACAGATCTACCCTCCTCTTCTCGAGCATCCTGTGATGGATTCGGCCACAGATCTACCCTCCTCTTCTTGAGCCTGCGATGGACTCGGCCACAGATCTACCCTCCTCTTCTTGAGCCTGCGATGGACTCGGCCACAGATCTACCCTCCTCTTCTTGAGCCTGTGATGGACTCGGCCACAGATCTACCCTCCTCTTCTTGAGCCTGTGATGGACTCGGCCACAGATCTACCCTCCTCTTCTTGAGCCTGCGATGGACTCGGCCACAGATCTACCCTCCTCTTCTCAAGCATCCTGTGATGGACTAGGCCACAGATCTACCCTCCTCTTCTCAAGCATCCTGCGATGGATTCGGCCACAGATCTACCCTCCTCTTCTTGAGCCTGCGATGGACTCGGCCACAGATCTACCCTCCTCTTCTTGAGCCTGCGATGGACTCGGACACAGATCTACCCTTCTCTTCTCGAGCCTGCGATGGACTCGGCCATAGGTCTACCCTCCTCTTCTCAAGCATCCTGTGATGGACTAGGCCACAGATCTACCCTCCTCTTCTTGAGCCTGTGATGGACTTGGTCACAGATCTACCTTCCTCTTCTCTAATTTGCTATGGATTCACTCACAGATCTCACCTGCTCTTCACCAGACGGCTGGGGCCAGATGAATGCATTCCCACCATGAGAAGCTGTGGATTAGCCTTCCCCACCTGTCCCATGATTAGGTTAAATTTGATCAAACGTTTAATGGGCCTGATCTTTCTGGAAAAAAATGTTTGGCAGATTTATTTAAAAAAGTGGTTCTTAGATGTATTTTTGTTTTGTATCGAAACAAAATACAGATGAAATTATTGTAATGAAGATGGCACCTAGCTTCTGGATCTACCTGTTCCCAGATTTAAAAATAATTTTCTCGAACACCTTTTGATGAAAACGGTACTCCTTTAAATAGCTACAACAATTACTGCGGCTTTCTTTCTCACTAATGTCAGAGTTTCTATAATTTGCTAAACCTCAGTGGGTTACTGAGCATGCACAGAAGCATCAAATTTGGGGGTGCGATGGAACTGAATACAATATTATGTGTGCACAGAGAATCTTCAGCCCCTTTGCATATACTCACTGGCCTTTTATTTAAATGGATGGGTGTATCAAATCTGAATTGGACCAAATTTCTCTTTTTCTGATTTAATCTAAAATGACCATTTGAACCAGTCTGGATGAATCCTTTGAGATTTGGTTCTCAGTCTTGCCTATAGGTTTATTCAGTGCAGGAAGGGACTAATTTGTAACATCAAGGATGGGGGCAGAGGTAGCTTTCAGTCGACCACACTCCTTAAAATAGCAACCCGTTTGGGAAGTTTCAAAGGTAAGTTTTTTTACACTTTTGGTTTAACGTAATGATATACTTTTAAAATACTCCGAAATTCTCTTAGATCTAGCCCTTTGAAACTAACTTCCATGCCCAATTTCAGGAGTTAATATTGTAGTCAAGGAGGGAGAGTGGCCACAAATTATATTCCATGTTGAAGACATAGCTGATATCAATTGTGAGAAAATATTAATCAGAGGAGAAACGCAAAGAGGCTTTGAGGTAGTCAATGATTAAAAACACTGTTGAAGTTGTGGTAAGAGATATCAAAAGATTAAATGCAGATACCAGGGAAAAAAAGGGGTCAATTTTTCAGAAATTGGAATCAGGATTAAGTGCACAAAGCATTCAAAATAAAGTTGATGAGTTAGAAGAATTAATAACTATGGAGGGATGTGATATAATAGTTAAAATGAAGATTGGGTTTAGGTTTGGACAGAACTGGGAACATTTTCAGGAGGGAAAGTGGGTGGGTGGCAGTGTTAGTAAAGGATTCGATCACACTGCTGGAATGTAAAGATCGCATAGTGGGTTGCATTAAGAATCCATATGGGTAGAGTTAAGAAATAGGAAGGGAAGTAGTATAATATTCGATGCACATTACAGGCCACCAAACAGTGGAGATGACATGGAGGGGAGATCTGCAGATAGTTCAGAGAGATATGCAAGAGGAACAGGGCAATAATATTAGGTGATTTTAGCTATCCCAAGATAGACTGGAGAAAGGTAATGTATGGAGTGAGCAAATGCTATTTAAGATGCATCCAGGACTACTTCCTTGATCAGTATGTTTCTAGTCCAACAAGGAAAGAAGCATTACTTGATTTAGGCATGTGAAATGAAGTGGGAAACAACTAGGAAATAGCAATTGGAAAATGGCAAAGTTCAATGAGATAAGAAGAGATCTGGTCCAAATCTGGGCAAAAAGGTTAGCAAACAGTCTAACTGATAGTAGTGGGAAATCTTCAAATACAAGATGGATAGAGTACAAATATGGCAAAAAGTGGGTGGATTAAAGAACAGAATTGCATGGGTAAATGGATTAACATTGCACTGAAACTTAAAAGGGAGGCCTACGATAAAATTACAATGCATCCAGAAAAGAAAATCATGCGCAATTTAGAAAGTGTTACGAGGAGGTGAAAAACGAAGTTACGAGGACTAAAAGAGAATATGAAGAAAGGCTACCAGATAATATAAAGGGAAATAAATGAATGGTTAAAGAGAGGGTAGACTGTTCAGGGATGAAGGAGGAAGTCTAATTGTGGAGAATAAAGGTATGGCAGAGATATGAAATAAATATTTTACATTTTTTTACAAACAATGGTGGAAGTGAGAATGTAGGTACTAGGAGAGGGTATGGAACAATTGTTAGAGATGGTTGTAGAAAAGGAATTGGTTCTAAAAAAAACTTAGCTGAACTCAAGGCTGTTGAAAAAAGTCAGAGAGGAGATAGCAGAGGCTCTGGCCAGATTTTTTCAATCCAATCCTCCTTAAAAAAAATATGACATGGGGTGATTTTTTTTTAGAGGTTTTTAATATTGTGTACAGTTTTGATAGAGGGAATAGGAAAAGTGTATTGCCGCTGGTTGGGGAGTCAGTGACAAGGAGTCATCAAAATTTCTTTGTGTGCAAATTTAATGTGGTAGTTAATCTGTATAAAATAAATGGTTAAAACAGTCACAAAGGAATTTTAGATAAATGCATTAAATATTACCACATGAATTTCCACAGGGGTTCCCGATTATCTGCTGTAACTTTGGAAACCCCGAAGAAATAGCATAAATTGCTGTTTACGTAATTTCTCCAGGATTTCCATTGATCGTCCACTCAAATTATGGTGGATGATCAGGAGAAGCCCCACGATCAGAGAATCTGGCATATGTTTCCAGTGCTGACAAAAATCACCGGGCCCCAGTCCTGTTTCCTGCACTAAGGCACCAGACCAGACTGGGCCCTTCCCCTCCTAGTGCCAATGGAAGGCATCCTGGCTGCTGTATATTGTAGGGGAGAATTCCCATAAAAACAGAAGTTCCTGTATTCAGTATTCAACGGCCAGGATTTCTTCCATTAAGCACTAGGAATGGTGCTTAGGGGAGAGGAAAGGGAAGATGGGAAATGGATGTCAATGGAGGGGAGAGGGTGGGAGAAAAAGCATGGGTGCAATATTTTGGCTGGGGAAGAAGGGGAGAACCTCAGAGGAACACTTCGGGATGAGGGAGAAAGAAGAGTACCAGCATTAAAGTGGGGGAGGGGAGGGGTAGAGTTAGGTCAAGTTAAATTTAGAGGGGTAAAGGAAAAGAGTAGCAATATGAACTGGAAGGGTCGGAGGACAGGGTCTCTGTGAAAGGATAGGGAGTTAGATGGGATAGAACGTTTCTGCAAACTGGAGCAGGGAGTGAAGAAGGGCTGATGTGGAAGTGTGATCGCTGGGGTAGCTTTTGACAAAGTGATGGTCTAGTTGGTGTGTTGAAAATGTAAATATCACTTAGCTTTTTAATCTTAAAAAATGAAAAGCAATCAATTGTGAAGTACAAAAGTTCTGAGAATTAACCAGAATGCATCATTCTTAATATAAAAATTCAAAATGTATCACCTATATTGTATTTCCAGTCACCAATTGTAAGTCCCCTTCTGGCTTTCATGTAGATATAAGGCTAGAAATTCCAGCCAATTTTGATGCAGAAGCTATGCGATCTGGATGTCAGGCAGGAATTTGAGGTGGAGCCTGTTTCTGCCAGGGATCTAGCCCTTTCTGCCACAGCAAAAATTTCCAATGGGTGTGGTGGGTGCTTCTTTTGACTTCCTCACAGCCCCCCATCCTGACATCACAGTAAGAGGTGAGGCTGGCAGGACCTCAGTCCCCTCAGACCAGTCCATAATGCCATTTCTCAGAGAGATCAATTGCAGTTAGTAAAGTGGAACCTCAGTAAAGGTGCGGTTCCGAAATTCCAGATCCTCCACGGGGTGGAAACCCTAGGATTTGGGATGGGGTCATCAGTGGGGCATGCTGGCGGGTGGAAGTGCAGCCCTATTGTCCTTCTGGCATTGCAGCAGCCCATCCAGAATTTGAAGGCGTTGGTTTTTTTTCCCTCTAATACAAATGACAAAATGTTCAGCATACCGACAGCTTAAGTTACAAGCCCGTGTAAATATTTATTTTCGCATTCTTGAATTGTCGGCTTTTTGGGGTCTGTGTCAATTTGTTTGAAGCTGTTGGTCAGCTTGTGCTAGTTTCCTAGGTTGGCATGTATGCACTTACTGTCTAGGCTCCGATAGGAAGAAAGGTCACAAGAGCAAGGCATTGATTGGACTGCTGCTGCCGTCCATGAGTTAATGCTCAGATGAGGAAGAAAAGAAGTGCCCGCTGTTTTTTGTATTCACGGTGAACCTGTAAAGTTGAACAGGAGAGAAAGGGGAGTAATCCTGGAGTATCGACTTTTTCAGATTTATCAGTATTAATATCAATTCATGTGTAAGTAGGCTATAGAGGCTTACAGCATGCTTCCAGTGAATTAGTGAGTCATGAAAGTCTATGGTAATCAGTAAGTTTCAGAATGTAAGCAGCTTAAACTGAGTGCAAGAAAACTTCTTAACATTCCCCTCCCTGGAATCCAGAGAAGAATTAAATCCAGACTCTCCTCCTGAACTGAAAGGACATCACAGCCAGCCTCTGTGGGTTAAAATGCAAAATGACATGCCACAGACCTTGACATGACTCCCATATGTCCCTGAAATAAGGGGAAGAATGTTTACAGGAACAAATCATAAACTGACCTCTTCTTTAAGGGAGTTGGGCTGTTATGAAAGGCTCAGTGACGGCAGTGCTAGTAAATAGAACTGTTGTGTTCAACAAGGAGGGGGCGGGGGGGGTCTCCGCATGTGCAGAGGGGGAGGGTCCTTTCAGAGTCATTTCTACCCTGACAGTCACAATCTGTCTGAGCTTCAGCCTGGAAAGCAGCAAATGTTTCTCTTATATATTCTTGAAAAAAAGTGAACAGTTTGGGAGTTAGGTCCAAGGAAAAGAAAATGATTGAATTATTTCCATCTGGTTCACATTGTGCTATGAAGAGACTATCTGTCTAAGAGGACAATGTGCTCAGAGCGTAAGCAGATGGTAGGGTGACATAGCCGGGGACTGGGGACCGCTTTACAAAGCACCATACTCAGAGAAACACTGCAGGAATGTCTTAGGAATGTGATCACAGGACTAAACATCCAGCAACATGGTGAGTGGACAATCGGATTGAGTTAATAGATTCCTCGCAAGTATCCTCTGTCACAGCACAGCTTGGTTTTAAAAAGGGCCATGGCTCATTTACTTCAAACTTCTCGAGGTTTAATTTCCTCTAGTACTGTGTGTGTTTTATTTCAAATGAGTTAAGGAATATGAGTACAAAATAAATTTAACTAAATGCATTAGTCAGTGTGCTTCCAAAGGAAATCAAACCTCTTGACTTTTTCCCAACTTTCTGTCCTTTTCTCCCTTCCTGTCTTGCTGGGGCACAGTCCTATAGGCATCAGCAGCCCCTCCAATACCTTGTCCAAATTTTTCATCCTTTAGCCTTCTTAGCTAGCAAGCATTGGCAGCTATTTGACTGTGGAGGGCAAGCTTGGTCTAGTTCCCACCTGATGTCCATGTACAATCACTTTCCAGCAGGAGGGTGGCTGGATATGGATTAGGAGTGGGAATTAAGGCTGATTTTGATCCTCCTTTGGTATTGAGGCTAGCTGCAACTCCACAACTATTATTCCAGCTGAGATCAGCTAACTCAGCACAGACCAGAGAGCAAGCCTCGGGCCTTTCGGTCCATATGGTTCACTCCCACAGCAGACGATATCTATACCCACAAGGCAGAAAAGTTTTGATTTTTAACGGTTACTGTCATGAGTTGAGCAGAGACCCCTTTAAGATTATCAGTAACAACAGCCCATTTCCCACTAAGAGACAACTTAGTATATCTCAGTCTTCTGATAAGAAATCCATCACCAGCTGGGACGAATGAATAATTAGGATGGTTGGAGATTAGGAAGGGGGAGGGAAAGTGATAGATTTTCAGCGTAATAAATGGTCGTTTGGAACACAGAAAACAAAGAGATTATTGAGACCGGCAGCATGGATGCCTCAGAACCATGTGGCTTCTATGATGCTGGTGCTGATGTATATTTTTTTTTAATACCAATCATTCTGGAATGAGCCTAATAAGGTCAGTCATCGTGTGATTTAGGGCTGGGGCATCGGAGCAGAAAAGGGTGCAGTTTGCAATTTAAAAGTGTGAGATGAGGACTGCAGCACAGAGCGGGACCAGGATTCTCCCAGAGCTCAGACAATCCCACAGCCTGATTAGAATCAGCTGCTTTCTTTCATTCAGTGCAGTTTCGCCCCGAGGAAAGTCTATGCTCTGAACATGAACCTTTTTCTGCAAGGGGGTCAAACGGAATTGACCCCATCGGGGTTTGACTCTAATAAATTCTAAGAATATTTCTGGCCTATTGCTAGCCCTGTAATGTAATGTTGCTGAAATCATGCTGTTCAAGATAATTATGCCCTAATATAGTGGAAACTAAAATAGGCTGAATTTAGGCTCCTGGTTGTCACTGTAGCTCAGGTCACTGTAGTACCGTGTTTATTCAGTAGGCAAATAAACTACATTTAATCACTTAATTACCAGCTTGCAATATTTATTTTCATACTGTAATATTGGTACAAATGTACATTGGAAGAATTGGTGCACTTGAACCGCTCTAAAGTTACCTGAAGTTTGATCATTTTGTAACATGTTAACATGCTGTTACACCCAACTATTGATGGGCTGCTGGAAACACTACCAGGACAACACAGAACTGTGAGCAGAATCTGGACTGTCATTTCACTAATTGAAATACTACAGTGCAATCTTGCGTCCTGAGAAGCTAGCGTTTTCTTTAGTTTTGAGGATTTTGTTTTAAAAGTGCTTAATTGTGGGGTGATGAACGAGGTTAGCAATATTGTAGTAGTCTGATACTTCACCTCAATAAGGGGTGTTTCATGTGAAATGAAAGAGCTCTTGTCCATTTCACCATGGGCACCGTACACAAACAATCAATGGAAAAAGGGCATTTAAAATCAAAATCAAAGTTACAGTGATTGTTTCTGTATTTGATTATGAGACATTCATTTTAATGGAATAATATAGAATTCACTTACATGCTCTTATGTCAATCAAATACAAGGTAACTTCTTGCATATTACATATAATAGAATATTTAATTATAATTTAGAATCAATGAATTACATGGGCAGCTCAGCAATAATTTTGGATACTTTACTTAAGGTTGTCTTCTATCCAGTTTTGGACTGAACTGTAAAATATAAACTGGACAATAAAGGACAGAAATTGTGAGACTTCGCTGCCCTAGATTCTGTGTCCCGATTTGCATCTAGTGAGCTCCAACTTCTGCTGTTAAAAGTCTATTGCCGGCAATCCTTGAGGATTCTCCTTCTCTACCAACATGGCAGAAGATTGGTGGAAACCCCAGTTATACGTGTAAATGGAGTTCCTGCCAAAGTTATGGCGGCAGAGCGGGAAAGCTCCAAGGAAATTTCTGATGTATGTTTTCCAAACAGAAGTCAATTTTTGTCATTTGTTCCGTGTTTTATGATGTGGATACATTAAAAGAAAGAAAGAATTTGCATTTATATAGCATCTTTCAGGACCTCCCGAAGCACTTCACAGCCATTTAAGTACTTTTTGAAGTGTTGTCACTGTTGAAATGTGGGAAACGCGGCAGCCAATTTGCACACAGCAAGCTCCCACAAACAGCAATGTGACAATGACCAGTTAATCTGATTTTGTTATGTTGATTGAGGGATAAATATTAGCCAGGACACCGGGGATAACTCCCCTGCTCTTCATAGAAATAGTGGCATGGGATCTTTTGCGTCCACCTGAGAGAGCAGACGGGGCATCAGTTTGACATCTCATCTGAAAGACGGCACCTCCGGTAGTGCAGCACTCTCTCAGTACTGCACTGAAGTGTCAATCTAGATTTTTGTGCTCAGGTGCACCTGGAGTGGGACAGGAACCCACATACCTTCTAACTTAGTGGTTGAGTGTGCTATCCACTGAGCCACAGCTGACACTGGAGTGTCAGCCTAGATTATGTGCTCAAGTCTTTGGATTGGATTTGAACCCATCACCTTCTGACTCAGAATCGAACCTGCTATTAAATATGACGTTTTTAATACATTTTTATCAGTAGCAAAGCAAACCTAAGGACTCAACTCATGATACAACCCCCTGTTACTTTTAAGTGCCATGCTCTGGCTCTTTGATTCCCTCAAGCCTTTACAGATGTGGCTGCCATTTGCATCACTGGAGCAATTAATCCCATGAAGCTGTATTTAAAAATACATTTAATGCAATTTGTGTTCTTCAAAAAATAAAATTAGGCAAATTCATTTTGACATCTCCCCCACCCCCAATTTTCTCCTCCCAATTTTTCCCTTCCCCTTTTGAAGGCATTGATTTCCTTACTACAGCAAAGTTCCATAGGTGGCAGTTGTCCTCCCAATATCTCACCCAAGTGGCTATTGTTCATGTGTAAGCATTGAGAATGATTGGTAGGCGATTCGACAGTGAAGGACATCACATCCGTGCCCAATTTTCCCCTCGCAGGTTGTCCACATGTGAGCACTTCCAGCAAGAGGTGCTGTGTGGTGATCAGGAATGGAAACCCTGACAGATTTTCTCTCCCTAACCAGGGGTTTTGAGGGTAATTTTAGCCCCCTTACCTTCACTGAGACATTAGCACCTTTTATTCTTCATTTTCCTTGTTTTTTTAAAATTTTTAGTGACCATCAAGTGTTACAAAAGCTCTGCAAAAAACATGTTCCCTTTTGGGTTGAAATTGTACTGTGCAATTCGTAACAGGCAAATTACAGTTAGTTATTAAAGCAGACAGTGCAATATCAAGTCATCTGTCATTTTCTACTGATTCAATACATTGTGAAACTATTTTCCAGTTTTATAAAATAAGGTTTAGGGCTTACTGTTCTTAAATATTTCATTTGAGAGAAATTTGTATGTAGGAGATTTAAATTCAGGTGATGCTGGCAGTATTAGCTTTAGATTAGGTTGAGTGTCTGGACGCCGCTTAGAGTGGGATGCAGCTGAAACAAAGAGGATGGCGAGATAGAGAAGCCAAGGAGACACCGCTGATAGACTAAAATTCCAACTAGGCCACGGGAAACCTAGTGACTGGCCATCAGTTTGTTTGCCTTACCTTTAGGTGGTGTGCTGGCGAGGAAATGAACACAACAGAGTGCGAGGCACAAATGACGAGAATTAACGAAGTTGACAAGTCTGCTGATTTAGAGTAAAGTCAGCAAAAATCATTCAGGAAAAAAATGGAAAATTCTGGAATTTGTCAGGACAGATCCAAAAAAAAACAAATACGAGGAACTTTATAACCAAATTTAGAATAACGTCTATTCCTGCACAAACAGCAGCAGAGTAATTGAAAAGTCATGCCGCAGGTTTTCATCTAGTGTGTGTTGCAAAATGGATTTCTTTTACACCTTGTTATCAGTGGAAGGTTGTATTGGATGAGGTGATAATTGAAGAAATAAACTGCAGCTGATTGGGAGCAGAATTGTACTCAGGCACATATTTGCCTTTGACCCTCCTGCTCTCAGTTAGTTGCTCTGCAACATTCCAATGGTTCACCTGGCTGTTCGTAAATTTCACTGACTTCGAACCTTTCAGGATATTACTGACTGTTGGCAGGGGTACTCCAGCAATCAAACTCCAGACTTGAAGTATTTCTGGTATCTCTGCAGTCTAGGTATACAATCAGTGCCAATTACCTTTGGCTTTGCCTTTCATCAGTTAGGAAAAGAAATAGCTTTAAGTAACCTGATCCTTCCTGAAGGGGTGCAGTCTGGAGCATTCAGCCTTCCAATCTACTTGAGGCTATTTAACTAGTCTGAAGCATAGCATTGTGAAATTAAATGCATGACAGGCTCCTACAGAAAACATGCAGCCTATTTACATATCATGGGGTGTTGGTGTAAATGTAGATTTCTTTTAATTTACCATTCAAGGATTCTGCACCTTCGCTACCAATTTGGCACTGTGTCCAAGTTTTTGCAGAAAATTAACGCACTTCAATTTTTTTATTTGTCACGAATTCAGTGACAATGATAGTTAAAACTGCTGTTTCTTGAGTCTTTGATATGCTGAGACTTGTCTAAATACCAACAATTTTAAACAGTTGAACCTTTAAATGTTCCACGTTTGCCATCAGATGTTGTTATGTAAACAAGATTGCTTTTCCCTTTTTGTCCAAAATGTTGCTGTAGGATAACTGAAGTAAGTCACAGTCTAAATAAATAATCCAGCCCATGCCTCAGGATTTAAATTGTTGGGCCCTCTATAATCATTGTGGTTTTTGCCTCCAATTTTCTTCCCTCCTCTCCTTAAGGCACTAACTTGTGCTAGCATGCAATCCACAGATGCCAGCCGCCCTCCATTACCTCATCCAAGTAGTCATTCATCATCTGTGAGCCTGGACAGTGAGTGGCAGCAAGCTATTCCATCAATGACAGCATCACAATTGAGTCTCATCCTTTCGTCATCTGATGTCCACACTCAAGTACACAAGATAAATGCATATGAGGGAGACCATTCAGTCCATTTGAGCTCATACATCCAGCAAAAACCTTATAGTCCCCTCCCCATCACATCATCGAACTGGATCTTGAGGGTTTTCAGCTCCACTACCCAATCCAGAGATCCACTCAAAGTGTTGGTCACCTTTTGCATGAAAAAGTTCATCCTGTCCTAAATTGTCCTTGCACCAATTTTAGCATATTCCCCTTGTTCTAATAACCTGGCTCATTTGAAGTAGTATGACAGATAAACCCTATCTATACAATTTAGTATCTTGTATACATCTATAAGGTCCATTCTCTGCCACCCGCATTCTAGGCAAGGAGCGCCAATTCCTCTAGTATTTCTTATAACTCAATCTTTTGGTGCTGAGGCTCTTCTCTGCACTATCTCCTTGGCTTGAATAGTCCTGTTATGTCTTGGTGATCAAAACTGAATACAGTACTCAAGATGCAGCCTGACCAGGGCACTGTAGTTTTAACATTACATCTGCTGACTTACACTCTACTGATCTAGCAGTATAATTTACCAATATGTTTCCTGTGCTTATTACTATTTCACAGCAATTTAACATGTTAACTGGAGAATCTATTACCACCCTAGATCCTTTTGAACTTAAACTTTAGTTATTTGCGCACAATCCATAGTATACTTATGACACCCACTTTCCCTTCAATGTTCAGTATATTGCACTTATCTATAAACTTGAGCTTATCCAACACTCTGCTGCCCGTATCCTAACTTACACCAAGTCCCGTACACCCATTACCCATGTGCTCACTGACCTACATTGGCTTCTGGTCCGGCAACGCCTAGATTTAAAATTCATATCTTTGTTTTCAAATCCCTCCATGGCCTCGCCCCTCTCTATCTCTGTAACCTCCTCCAGCCCTACAACCCTCTGAGATCATAGAATCATACAGCATAGAAGGAGGCCATTTGGCCTGTCATGCCTGTGCTGGCTTTTTGAACGAGCCGTTCAATTTAGTCCCACACCTCAGCTTTTTCTCCATAACCCTGCAAATTAGTCCTCTTCAAGCACATGTCCAATTGCCTTTTGAAATTTCTTATAGAATCTGTTTCCACCACCATTTCAGGTAGTGCATTCCATAGCTTAGCAACCCTCTGTGTGAAAACAATTCTCCTCCTTTCCCTTCTAATTCTTTTGCCAATTATTGTGAATCTATGACCCTGGTTACTGACCGACTTGCCAGAGGAAACAGTTTCTTCCTACTTGCCATACGCTTTCTTAACTGCTTTATCAACTTGCCCTGCCACCTTCAAGGATTTGTGAATATGCACCACCAGGTGCTCTTGCACCCCCCTCAAAATAGTACCATTAGATTATACTGCCTTTCATGTTGTTCCTTTCAAAGTGCATCACTTTACACTCATCCGCATTAAATAGCATCTGTCATGTGTCTGCCCAAATCACCAGTCTGACCTCCTGAAGTCTGCTACTGTCCTCCTCACTATTTACTACATTGCCAAGTTTTGTATCATCTGCAAATTTTGAAATTGTACTCCCTATACCCAAATCCAGGTCATTTATATATAACAAGAAAAGCAATGGTCCTCATACCGATCCTGGGGAACCCCAGTGCTTACTTCCCTCCAGTCAGAAAAACATCCGTTCACCACTCCTTTCTGCCTCCTATCCCTTAGCCAATTACGTATCCAAGTTACCACAGTCCCTTTAATCCCATGTGCTTCTATTTTCCGAATAAGTCTGTTATGTGGTACTTTATCAAGTGTCTTTTGAAAGTCCATATATACAATATCTACTGCACCACCTTCATCAACCCTCTCTGTTACTTCATCAAAGAACTCAATCAGGTTAGTCAGACATGATTTGCCTTTAACAAATCCATGCTGGCTGTCCCTTATTAACCCATGCTTCTCCAAGTGAGAATTAATTTTGTTCTTGCCAATGGTCTCTAGTAGTTTTCCTACAACTGGCATTAGACTGACTGGCCTGTAGTTACCAGGTTTATCTCTCTCCCCTTTTTTGAACAGGGGTGTAATATTTGCAATCCTCCAGTCCTCTGACACCACTCTCATATCCAAGGAGGATTGAATGATTGTGGTCAGAGCTTCTGCTATCTCCAATACAAAAGCAAAATACTGCTGAACTGACAAAGGGTCATTGACCTGAAACGTTAACTCTGTTTCTCTCACCACAGATGCTGCCTGACCTACTGAGTATTTCCAGCATTTTCTGTTTTTATTTCTGTTATCTCCACCCTTGCTTCCCTCAGCAACCTAGGATGCATCCCATCTGGACTGGGTGACTTGTTAACTTTGAGTGATGCCAGCTTATTTAGCACCTGCTTTCTATCTATTTTTATTCTATCCAATATCTCTTACTCCCACTTCCTCTACTGTGACATTAACTTCATCCTCTTCTTTTGTGAAGATCTCTGTGCTCTTCCAATTCTGGCCTCTTGTGCATCCCTGATTTTAAATCTCTCCACCATTGGTGGCCATTCCTTCAGCTGCCTAGGCCCTAAGCTCTGGCATTCCCTCCCTAAACCTCGCTGTCTCTCTACCTCTCTCCTCCTCTAAGACATCTTTAAAACCTACTTCTTCGACCAAGATTGTCCTAATATCGCCGTATGCGGTTTTGTATCAAATTTTATCTGATAACGTTCCTGTGAAGCGCCTTGGGACGTTTTACTACGTTAAAGGCGCATATATAAATGCAAGTTGTTGTTGTTTATTGAATTTCATCTGCTGCTGTTCTGCCCATTCACACATTTTATGTAACTCCTTTTGCAAGTCCCTGGCTGCTTCCTCCGACCAGACTTCTGCCCTTAGCTTGGCATTGGGTTTCTGAATCCAGGTTGTCAATATAAATTAGGAACAGTTAAAGGCTCCAACAGCAATGCCTGGGACACATGGCTCAGCACTCTCCCACCCCAATCTGACGTCACTCCCCGAACAAACAGTTTCTTTAGCCAATTCCTTGTCCTGATCCAGGCTTTACCTTGAAACTGCTTTAGTTTCAATAGCAGCCTTTTGGGAGGAATCTCCTCAACGGCTTTTTGGAAATCTAATTACACCACAGCATATGATATTCCACTGTCCACTTGGCACGTCACTTCCTTAAAAAGATGTCAAGGAGGTCACTCCACCGTCAGCATAAATCACTAGACACCAATCAAGAGCAGGAGCTCTGGCAGATGTTTTATCCTCTCCCGAGCAGATAATCCACCCATGCCTCTTTTTTAAGTTCCTTGCTTGTTTTCTCAGCTTTAGTGATGTTCCAAATAAAAACTTCTTGTTACTGATTTTCTCCAAATTTACCTGGGTTTTTTGGGGCCCAATTTTCCCGCCCACTGATTTTGTTCCATTTTTTGACACTGAAAAAGAAACCTGAAAAAATCCCAGGTTTTTAAAAATCGGCAATAAAAATGACTTTATTGATTCTTAAAAATGGAGAATATATACAGCCATCCCTCACCTCAAATCTGAAAGTTTGACTGAAGTCCAGTTCAATTGAGCTTGTTGCTCATTTTTGTCGTCAGAAAGTAAACTGATGGGAGAAGTGAAACATTACAGAGGGGAACCTACTGAAAGGAAATGGGTACCAGATCTAATCCTTTCCCAAACTGATGAAATAAAAAAAAACTCAGTCATTTTCATCATGTTAAGTATAAAGGAATGTAAAAATAATGTCGGGAACACAATAATGCTGTAAGGCATATGGGACAGGGATAGGGGAGAGGATGTAGGGGATAGAAGAAAATATTTTTTATCAAGAATTTAAAACTTCAGCAGCCTGTGTGGAACCTGTGCCAGCTGTTTTGGAACAGTGGTTTTAATCAAGACATCCGTCTATGGGTCAAGTTAAAAACAGCTGCTGGAAAGGTCTTTTTATTTTCCATATCAGATGCTGATTTATACAAAATGTACTTTTCTTCAAGGCACAAACAATCAGTGGTTGATCTGGAAGAATGCAGTGACATTCATCATTATAAATAATGACATTTATTCTAATCAATAATATTCAGGGGGCTGGACGGCGCAGTGGGTAATCACAGTGTCTTTAATCTCTGGTACTAGGGTTTGAATCCAGCCCTCTCTGATGGATGAAAGCCTCTTCTCCCTGCCAGCTTTAAGGGATGTAAATGAACTGGATTAGAACAATTGTAAAATTGCAAGATAAATACAGATTAAGGGAAGGTCATTCAGCCCATCTTAGTTTATCCATCCAGAGATCTCTTCACAACATTCAGTAGGCTCTTGAATGACTTTGTTTGTTGCCTTCATTATTCTTCCTGGATGTCTATTCCAAAATTAGTCTCTGTGCAGGAAAATCTTCCCAACATCAGTCATAAATTTGCCCTTCACCAACTTTAATCTATGCTCCTTTGTCTTACTGTCTTGATTTACGCTGAAGTAATGCTCCAACTTTACATTTTCTACATGGTTTAATATCTTATATAGTTTTAGAAGAGCCTTCAGTCACCTTATTTCAAGGCTAACGGGCCCCAGTTTCTCTAGTCGTCCCTTCTCCGATACTAGTGGATATGGGCCTATAGCCTAAGTTGGCTAGTAATTCAGCACTAAATTGGTTCTCATGCCTCAAGAGACTGCAAGGTTGGCAAGGATGAGAAATAGGATATTTTATATTGCTGTATTAGTGGGTGTTCTTCTGAGATTGGGTTGACACATATTACTAGCCATGATGTGGAGATGCCGGTGTTGGACTGGGGTGGACAAATGTGAGAAGTCGCACAACACCAGGTTATAGTCCAACAGCTTTATTTGAAATCACAAGCTTTCGGAGCGCTGCTCCTTCATCAGGTGAAGTGAAGAGATGCATATAGACACAGCATATATAGTCAGAGAACACTGCCAGATGATTACAGTTAATCTTTCTAACTACCCTTTATCACACCTCGGCAGATAGATAATCACGGCAATCAAAGGTGTGGATGGTGTCCAAACAGGTCAGTCAGGAAAACATTACATCAAAGACAATGAGGTGGCAGATGCTGGGGTCTGTATGGAAAACAAAAAACTTTTTTTGCTGGAAATCACTGCAGGTCCAGCCGCATCTGTGTAGAGAGAACAAGCCAACGACGACTCGAGTCTGGATGACTCTACGTCAGGTGGGGTTACATGTAGCATGACATGAAACCAAGATCCCGGTTGAGGCCGTCCTCATGGGTGCGGAACTTGGCTATCAGTTTCTGCCGACGATTTTGCGTTGTCGTGTGTCTCGAAGACCACCTTGGAGAATGCTTACCCGAAGATCGGAGGCTGAATGTCCTTGACTGCTGAAGTGTTCCCCGACTGGGAGGGAACACTCCTGCCTGGCGATTGTTGCGCGGTGTCCGTTCATATGTTGTCGCAGTGTCTGCATGGTCTCGCCGATGTACCATGCTCCGGGGCATCCTTTCCTGCAACGTATGAGGTAGACAACGTTGGCCGAGTCACATGAGTATGTACCATGTACCTGGTGGGTGGTGTCCTCACGTGTGATGATGGTATCTGTGTTGATGATCCGGCATGTCTTGCAGAAGTTGCCGTGGCAGGGTTGTGTGGTGTCGTGGTCACTGTTCTCCTGAAAGCTGGGTAATTTGCTGCGAACGATGGTCTGTTTGAGGTTAGGCGGCTGTTTGAAGGCGAGTAGTGGAGCTGTGGGGATGGCCTTAGCGAGGTGTTCGTCGTCATCGATGACATGTTGAAGGCTGCGAAGAACATGGCGTAGTTTCTCCGCTCCGGGGAAGTACTGGACGACATAGGGTACTCTGTTGGTTGTGTCCCGTGTTTGTCTTCTGAGGAGGTCTATGCGATTTTTCGCTGTGGCCCGTCGGAACTGTCAATCGACGAGTCGAGCGTCATATCCCGTTCTTACGATGGCGTCTTTCAGCGTCTGTAGGTGTCCATCGCGTTCCTCCTCGTCTGAGCAGATCCTGTGTATTCGCAGGGCTTGCCCATAGGGGATGGCTTCTTTAACATGGTTAGGGTGGTGGAAGCTGGAGAAGTGGTGCATCGTGAGGTTGTCCGTGGGCTTGCGGTAGAGTGAAGTGCTGAGGTGTCCGTCTTTGATGGAGATTCGTGTGTCCAAGAATGAAACCGATTCTGAGGAGTAGTCCATGGTGAGTTTGATGGTGGGATGGAACTTGTTGATGTTATCGTGTAGTCTTTTCAGTGATTCTTCGCTGTGGGTCCATAGGAAGAAAATGTCGTCAATGTATCTGGTGTATCGCGTTGGTTGGAGGTCCTGTGCAGCGAAGAAGTCTTGCTCGAACTTGTGCATGAAGATGTTGGCGTATTGGGGTGCGAATTTGGTCCCCATGGTTGTTCCGTGTGTTTGGGTAAAAAAACTGGTTGTCGAAGGTGAAGACATTGTGGTCAAGGATGAAGCGGATGAGTTGTAGGATGGCGTCTGGAGATTGGCTGTTGTTGGTGTTGAGTACTGAGGCTGTTGCAGCGATGCCGTCATCGTGGGGGATACTGGTGTAGAGTGCCGAGACGTCCATCGTGGCAAGGAGTGTTCCTGGTTCAACTGGTCCATGGGTGCTGAGTTTCTGTAAGAAGCCTGTAGTGTCGCGACAGAAGCTGGGGGTTCCCTGTACGATGGGTTTCAGGATGCCCTCGACGTATCCAGAGAGGTTCTCACACAGGGTTCCGTTGCCTGATACGATAGGACGTCCGGGTGTGTTGGCTTTGTGTATCTTTGGGAGGCAGTAGAAGTCTCCCACGCGGGGAGTATGTGGGATGAGAGCGCGTAGGATGCTTTGAAGTTGTGGCTGTGATTTCCAGCAAAAAAAGTTTTTTGTTTTCCATATAGACCCCAGCATCTGCCACCTCATTGTCTTTGATGTAATGTTTTCCTGACTGACCTGTTTGGACACCATCCATACCTTTGATTGCCGTGATTATCTCTCTGCTGAGGTGTGATAAAGGGCAGTTAGAAAGATTAACTGTAATCATCTGGCAGTGTTCTCTGACTATATATGCTGTGCCTATATGCATCTCTTCACTTCACCTGATGAAGGAGCAGCGCTCTGAAAGCTTGTGATTTCAAATAAAGCTGTTGGACTATAACCTGGTGTTGTGCGACTTCTCACATATTACTAGGGCTGAGATATATTACTGGGAAGAATACAGGGGACTGGCTATATCCAACCTAACCTGGGAATGCTTGATGGTGTCATTGGGTGCCTGCGCTGGGAAAGTGCTCCATTCTCCAGATTCTTCTCATTTCAACGAACACACAAAAAAAATCAATGTATGTTGATTAATCAAATATTTAATTTTCTTGACAAGAGATTTAATACGAATAATTTGTTCAACATTCTGTCCTGAGAAAGTATTCCCCTCCCTTTATTGGGGTACAGGGATGATGAATGGGTGGCAGCCTTGTTAAGATCGAGCCAAACTAAAGCTGCCAATTATTTGATCACAAAACAGTTCACGAGTAAAGGAATTTAATTATTGCAAATCTCATGTGAGATACCAGTTATATTACCAGGATTGTAACTGGTTGCTACATTGGAAAGTAGTTTGCTTAATGAAACAAACAGTACTTAACATTGGGTTCAGACATGTTGTAATTTACTTTTCATGTTATCTGTGATTCGTTATGGTTTTCTAACATTTTGTTACATGGCTCCACATAACCTTATTGAGGTTGCTGTCATGAGAACAGAAAAATTGCTGGTTCCTTTTAATACAGCCCAAAAATAGATATAATGTGATCACATCTGTACTAAGTTACTTTTCTTCCATGCCAATTTTCTCTGCTAATTTTCTCCCCTATCCTGAAGGTTCTGACTCCTTGCTGTGGTATGCTCCTCTGGTGCCAGTTGCCCTCTCATTGCCCGAGTGTCCATTATTGACAGCGAATGTCGGCAGGCTACTTAGTACCATGGAGCATCATAGCTGAGCCACAGCCTTCCCTCACCCAATGTCCACATAGGCCTACTTTCACCAAGAGTCACTGGCTAGCATTCAGGAGTGGGATTTTCTCCACTCTATCCAGAGGTAGAGATAAATGATCTCAACACAGACCAGAGATCAAACCTGGGACCTTTCAATATGGATAAGCTTCTCACTGGATAAACTCATTAGGGTACACTTTCGGGCTCTGAATGGGTGCAGATGCTGGGGAGCGGGGGGCGTTTGGGGGGCAAGAATGGGCCAGCAGTGGGCTGGAAGATTCTTGTGGATTGCTGCTGCCACCAAACTTACCTTTTGAGAGAAACTTCACAATGCCTGGTGAAGTTGGGACTGGCATGTGCCATGCATGTTTCCTCCATTTTTTCTTGAAAGTTGCAATTGAGGTCCGACAACAGGTTAAGGACCCCAATTTGTACATTTAGTGGGAGTGCTGGGCTCCTGTTTAAAGGCCTCCCTGAAAGTTGATTCAGATGGGCAAATGGGTGCATCAAAGATTTTCAACTGCAGTTTTGTGAAAATGTCAAAGCTAGATCTTGACATCCAAAACTGTCTTCCTCAGGGGAAGAACCTGGCCATTGACCTCCAATTGGGGCTCTACTTAGGTGACCCGGGTAAAATTAGCAATTTACTGTCTGGGGAATATTGGGAGAGAAGCTAAATCCTATCACTCAATGGCACAGGCAGTACCTTTTTTTAGAGTCTGGTTTGATAGTGTCAGGTTACAGTGAAGAAACCTCTCATTCCCATATTGATGGCTGTTTGCTACACAGCGGAAGTGCTTCTGTGCAAAGCAGACTCAGACAGGGCAAGAGAAGGTAACCTGTGGTAATGGAGGAAAATCACTGAATGTGTAAAACTAAAGCAATTGAGGGAGTTTCAAGATGCTGACAGATTGATGGCTGTGAGGTTGACCTGCATCATTGCTTATAACCTTCTGCATGGACTTAGCCACTATTCCAATAGTTTGTGGTTATAAGTGCAGCTTAAGACATTCCTACTGTCTTCTAAAAAGTCCCTGCCTGAAAAAAGGGAAAAAAATCTTCATCGTCAGCTCCCACATATGATCATCAGCCTGTGTTGATCTCAGCTGGAGCACTGATAGTGTGCTACAATTGACCTCATTGCCCTGGAATAGGATGGGGAATATCAGCTAGAGATCACTCCAATAACCCTGCTGGAAATGTACATCTGTGGATATTGGTTGAGCACAGGAGCAGGTTTAGCTGTGATGTGTCCTGTGGCCCAAAGGATTATGCCACTTAGTCTGGACTCACATGAATAATGGCTACTAAGGTAAGGTACCAAGGGCACTTGATGTTTATGGACCTGTACCTCAGGGAGGAGCCAGCATCTACAGGAGAGGAGGGACTAGGCGAGAATTGGTGAGAGACAAAAATCAATGCAAAAACAACATTTTCAATGTTGGAAACAGAAACGTAGAGGAATGATCTTTCTCTTACAAGAAAGCTGCTCTGTCCCCAGATGATTCTGCCGTTTTAATCTTCACGGTTATTAAAGGTCAAACACTAAAAGTTATATTTGTTTTTAAACACATTTTGCTTTTAAGATATTTTAATGTTTCTTGTGTAATTATGTATTAAAAGCACAGAGACATTAATCATCAATGCCAAATTCCTCCTTTTCTCAATTAATCTCAAAACCAGGAGCACTTTTCTGTTCCACGATTGAGATATGATTTATAAACATAAGCATGTGTGAGAAATACTGAACTTTTATGAAAAAAATGATAAGCTTGATGTTTTGCTTGGGTTAAAGAGGAGAAATTCAGCCAAGATCTCCTCCCATCCTGATTGCTATCCAATAACCCCCTCTGGAAATGTATGTATGTGGATGTTGGATGAATACTGGATCAGGTTTGGCTGTGATGCAACCTCTGTTAACTAGCCTGTAAATATGAATTGCCAAGGATCATGTATGAAAAATGGCCACTTGAACGAGGTAGCTGAGGGTGTCTGGTACCTGTCCAGTAAAGAGGCAACACCTTCAGGTAGAGGGGGCGGGGGAGGAAAGGGAAATGTTTTAATCCTGCCTTTCAAACTCATGCCAATAAATTAATGGGTATTTTTTTCCGCTTTAAGTGGATTTATTAATAAAATTTGTTTAGGAAGGTTAAGTTTGTTCATCGACCTGAAACGTTAACTCTCTTTCTCTCTCCACGGATGCTGCCTGGCCTGCTGAGTTTTTCCAGCGTTTTCTGTTGTTATTTCAGATTTCCAGCATCCGCAGTATTTTGCTATCGTAAGTTTGTCTTAGTTGGTCATTTCATTCCCTACTCTCCTGTGTACTTATCAACTGCATTCATGAGGGTGGCTGAATGACTTGATTCTTGGATTTTGTCATGCCAGTTTAAAATGCCACCAGTGGGTACATAAGCGTGACCCAAGGATGATTCTGCTTTTGATTTTTCTCTCTCTTTGGAGATGTATCAGGCCTAGCCTTGGTACTTCCCCACTGTATTTGGCTGTGTATGTGTTGGGCCAGTTGCAAACTCATATTCCACAAACTCATGACCACCTGCTGGGAGAACAGGCTGGTACAGCCACTAAATAAGTCAGGGAAACCAATACCCACCATTAAATAACTTACAGAATCCACTGGCAGGGACAACAGGTACATGGTCAGGACTAGCTCCCCTCCCCTTGAAAACAGATGGTTAATCTCTAAATCTCCCCAGGGAAAATAATAGATTCTTTCCACCAGACCCCTGGAGAAATGAGGGGAAAGCCCTTTCGCCTCAAAGAACATAAAGGTGCAACAAAGAGCTTAGCGGTCTGTAAAATGCATGACTCTCCAGCAAACCCCAGCAAAACAAAGCACGCTTCAGCCAAGAGGAGAGCTCAATGTGTGCAGATGTACCTCGAAAGGGACAAATCACAGAGTTGAAAATAATGTACTGTTTCTTGAAAAGTCAACGAATGTGCACAGCTGACTTTGATATGTTGAGTAATGAAGAGGTATTTTTTACATTTCTAATGTCCGCCACAGTTATCTGACCCTCCTCATTTCCTCAGCTGAACGCAGGATTGCCTCTCCCGTCTCTTTGGCACCCTGTAATTAGTATCAAACTAATGGGCCATGTTCAATTGTTAAACATTCAAGAAGTGACATGGCTTAATACAGCCACATGTTCTATCACCATCCAGCAATCTCATACATTTACACTGAAAGTCCTTGCGTCATATCAAGCCCATCTAAAACATAACTACAGCAGAAAGTAATTTCAAAACTATTTTGGCCAAAATATTACAGTTGATTCTGTTTATGCCTAAAAAGCTGATAGCAAAATGCAAAAATATTTGGACATTTTGCCAAACAACTACATGATTCTGGCGTTCAAGTGAGCCCTTGTGACACACTGCACACAAGGTTCTGCCACAGTATGACAGTGTATCAGAGAACAGTTTTATTACTATGTTTAATTAATTTTCCAGTGCAGACAGACCAAATAAAGTAACATGAAAATCTGAGACCAAGTGGAGCTTCAGGAAATAGACACTCTCAAATTAACACTATGGGGTGCTTCTGTGATCCAATGCCTCCTGTGGGGGAACTGCACTCGTAGGAAGTGTGGATCGGAGATCGGGCTACAACACTGTACACCCAGTTCTCTGGCCTGTGCTCCCTGCTTTCCTACTGTGAGTGCAGGATTATAGAATCACTACATGCCTTTGTAACATGAAAGTTCATATCTATGAAACCACCTGTTCCTAATGAGTGGCTCATACTGCCAGTCACCAATTACACAGATTCTTTTTCTACCTTATTATCTGGGCACATTGGCTGGAAACTACCATTCTTGTTTTCAGAGTGTGATGAGATGGGGTATGGTAGCATAGTGGTTATGTTACTGGATTAGTAATCCAGTGTAGGCCTGGACTAATGATCGGGGGGGGGGGGAATGTGAGTTCAAATCCCATGACAGCAGCTGGGGAATTTAAATTTAGTGAATTAAATAAATCTGGAATAAAAGGCTAGTATCAGTAATGGTAACCATGAAACTACTGGATTGTCATCTGGTTCACTAATAGTTGTTTAGGGAAGGAAATCTGCTGTCTTTACTTGGTCTGGCCTATGTGTGACTCCAGACCCACAGCCATGTGGTTGACTCTTAACTGCCCTCTGAAATGGACTAGCAAGCCACTTAGTTGTATAAGGTGGCTCACCACCTCCTTCTCAAGGGCAATCAGGGATGGGCAATAAATGCTGGCATTTCTAGTGACGCCCACATCCCGTGATTGAATTTAAAAAAAGTGAGAGTGTTGCAGCCACGGGACATCCTATAGGGTGAAGATTTCCTCGTTGTGGTATGTGCATTACAATCTTTAATCCATTTATAAAGAATGGGCTCACAGAGCAAATCTTCGTGTTGTGAATGAAACTGTATCAAGTTCCATATTGTAACAAGTGAGTTGTCATCATCCAACCAATAACATAGTGAATAGGTGAACACACGGATGCTGCCTGGCCTGCTGAGTGTTTCCAGCATTTTCTGTTGTTATTTCTGTTATAAGACTGTTGGATCTTGGTGCCCAACTTATCTATGTTACATTTTATGTTAGTTTATGAGATATTTACTCCAGCATGTATTCCATTGTAAAACGGTTGACTCCCAGTGAGTATATTAATATAGGGGTAGAATTTACCAATAGGGAAAATGACCGTGAACGCTTCTGATGCCTTAATGTATAAATGTATCACCAAAGTGCATCACCAGCAGCATTAAGTCTAGCAAGCTCATAGTTCAATGCCCAGTTCATTATTAATCTCAGCTAGGGTCACATTTGACAAACTGTAGCTGGCCTCGGTGCCCTTGACATTGCCCGGGGGAAATCCATCAACAACAACTTGCATTTACAGAATACCGTTAGCATATAAAATGTCCCAAGATGCTTGAGAAATGGAGAGATTTGAGAGAAAAAGTCCGGGAATTTCCTTGGAGCCTTGGAGATGTGATGATGAGCAATCAGGACAAGATACAGGCGGCTGCATTTTAGACATGTTGCAGTTTGTGGAGAGTGGAGGATGGGAGACCAGCAAGAAGAGTATTGGAATAATCAAGTCCAGAGGTGACATAATCAAGGACAACCTGGATTTCCTCGTGACCCCTGCTAGAAAGGGGCCATTTTTTGATGCCAGGTGAGGAGAGAATCAAGCTTGCCTGTGATACCCCTTCACAGTCAATGAGCTTGCTGACACAGGAGCAATGGACTAGATGATGGCAAGCACCTTAGAAAAGGGGAGAATATTGGAGCGGGGAACTTTTAAGTAAAAAGGGTTTAAATTTAAAAGTGAACCAAAGGCTGAACTGAAAATGCATTGATTATGTTAACTCTGACCATTCACTAACATGTAATTGTAAACTATACAGATTGTTGCCTTCTGCACAGTATTTTTTTTGAAAGGCTGTTGTGATCATATTGGGGTATTTTGAAAGAGTGTCAATTTGACTTAGAATGTTAGCTTGGCCTTTCTCCTCTTGAGTCAGAAGACTGTGGGTTCATGCTCCACTATAGATTTGAGCATATAATCTAGGCTGACACTTAACTGCAGTTCTGAGGAAGTGTTGCATTGCTAGAGGTCCTGCCTTTCAGGTGAGATGTTAAACCAAGGCACTGCCAACCTGTTCAGGTGAATGTAAAAGATCCTGTAGCACCAGTTGAAGAAGAGCAGAATTGTCCCAGTCTTCTGGCCAACATTTATCCCTTAACCAACATCACCATAAACAGATTAATTGGCCATTTGCTGTTTGAGGGATGAAAATTGGCTGCTGCATTTTCCTACATAACACTAGTGAATATATTTCAAAAGTAATTCATTGGCTAGGAAATGCTTAGGGACATTCTGCAGATGTCATTAGCACTTTTTTCCAGACTGGGAGAAGTTGTCAAACACTCAGCAATAACTTGCTCCATCCTCCATTGAAACTGCCATGTTAACACCACAGCAGACAATATATTCTTTTGTCTGGGCTTCTGTTTCTATTTTGATTCAAAAGCAAAATAAAAATTTGTGTGACTATCTTAGTCAGTGACACAATAATATAATTTCAACACAAAAATGTCACTGCATCACCCCTATGTTATTGCTTACATCCCCAATTTTAACCTGATTTTTGTCTTAAACCATCACATTCGATGACAATACCTTTTAAATAATAAAGTGCTCTACTGCCAGCATCCTATCCCGCATCAAGTCCCATTCACCCATCATCGGTGTCCTTGCTGACCTACATTGTCTCCTGGAACCTCAAAGCCTCAAATTTAAAATTCTCATCCTTATGTTTAAACTCCCTTCATTGCCTCACCCGTCCCTATCTCTGTAACCTCCTAAAACCCTATAACCCCTCCCTGATGTATTCTCTGTTTCTCAACTCTGGCCTCTTGTTCATCCCTGCTCTCTTTGCCCCACTATTGGCGGCCGTGCCTTCAGCCACCTCGGCCTCACACTCTAGAATTCCCTCCATGTTTCCACCTCCCTCTCCTCCATTTAGACTCTCCTGAAAACCCATCTCTTTGACTAAGTTTTTGGCCAACCTGCCTAATATCTTCTTCTTTTGGCTCAGCGTCTATTTTTTCTGATTACGCCTCTGTGAAGCGTCTTGGGACTTTTTTCTATGTTAAAAGGTACTATATAAATAAGTTGTAACAGAGTAGGTTAAGCCACATTGTCTAGTATCTAGCAGGAACAACAAATATTGTGTGTCTCTTGAATAAGTTACATATAGCTATTATATGGTACATCTGTGTGCTTGTGTGCTGTAATTAAGTTAAGTGCTTATGCCTAGATTATGCATATGATACTCCTATTGGTACAGCTCTTATGTGGTGTGCACTGTACATCTGCAAAAGGTTTTAAACTATATTTAAAACTGATTTGAGGCGTGGGAATACTTCAAAGCTCCCACATCATCAGGAGGCACTGGCATGAAGACTGAGGCATGGAATTTACTTCAGAAAGGAGGAAACATTGGTCAAACTGTGGTGTTTTGCTGCAGGCATGACATGGACTCGGATATTAGTATTAGTGAGGAATGGTATAGCATCCCAAAATCGGGAATACTTTTTATACCTCTTTTTATTCCTTCTGATTTTCTCGCTTTGCTCCTCCTGTCTTGAAAGTGGTGGCTCAATTTGGAGTACAGCAGCGCAGGCAGCAGCAGCCCTCCCAAGTGTCATTTGTCACATATGAGGCTAGACCGTGGGTGTTGGTGGGCTGTCCAACTAAGGAGGATATCATAGCCAAGCTCAGTCCTGTCCCAACCCAATCTCCACACACGTACAGTTTTCAGGCAAGGGTTTCTGGGCATTGACCTGAAGTAGGAACCCTGACTTACAGTTCTCTTTTCTAGCACAGGGACCAATTGTAGCAGCTCACTGTCACCTCAGCTGTGCTCAACTGACTCATCTGAACTCTTTCCTTTTTATTTATAGTTAGGAGCAAAGAAAGAAGGAACTTACATTCATATAGTGCCTTTCATCACCTCAGAATGTCCCAAAGTGTTTCACAGCCAATGAAATATTTTTGAAGTGTAATCACTGTTGTAATGTAGGGAAATGAAGCTCTGTTTTTGTATTGGTTTTCAGAATTCTTATTTTCTCTGATAATTTTGAGCAGGATAATTGAAACCAGAAAAGCCTTTTCAATAATTACTAGTAAAAAGTGTTGAGAATATTTTAATAAAAGCAAAGCTCGGTCTGCAATCGCTCTATGCTTCTGTGGGGTGAAATCACACCATGTGATATATTGGTAATGAATGAGTTAATGCATTCATATGAAATTCTTTTGTCTGCTACGAGTTACGGTGTTAACCTATTGATTCATGCCTCCATCAAAAGACAGCAAAGGAATTTCTTACAAGCACATCTTTCTTCCACTCCCTTTCTTTTTATAATAAATCTGACCCCAATTCATATTCATAAGCATTATTTTTTTTAATGTTAGCAGAGGTAGATGAAGGATCAAGGTGCACAGTGCAGGGACCCATCAAACCTGAAAAGAGGAGAGCCGAGATGAATCAGGAGGTAGTGGTTGGGTAATCCAAAGTATGGGTTTTAAAAAGCTGTAGATTGTAGGAGGAAGGGAAGACTGGGGTTAAATCCAAATCCCCCAAAAATAGGCCCTGAAATTCCAGGGTTGGGAGAGGGCATAATTCTGCAATTATGCCTTCCTGGGGCCAGAAATTTCTGATGCCTGATGTACCCCAGGGTTCTGCTCGGCATCAATCCTGTTCAGTTTCAGGGTGCACTGAAGAGGTGCCCTCATTCCCAGTGGCAACCACAATGCAAATGCAGAGTTAGGATGGAGTTCCCTGCCCTGTGTGCTTTCTTCTCCTGCAGGAGAAATGCATAGTGTTAACTGGCTATCCAATCTCCAGATCACAGTCAGTCAAGACTTATGGAATGGATGGTAGTTATGGTAGATGTAAGGGAGTAAGAATCTACAATGTGAGATTTCAATGTACTAGCATGCATTATAGGATGTGAGACATTTGATACGAATATTGGCTAATTGCTTTGCTTCTGGGACAAGGAACCTGTGATACCCAAAAGGGCATTGCTTAACTACTGAGCTAGAGAATAATTTGAACTTCTCTGTGATTCAGTTATCTGCCCTGTAATTCATTTCAAAATACTCTTACCTTTTTTGACCTGATGAGGCCATAAAACTTCTTTTGATGTGCAAAGGGGTCTTTGCGGTTATGGAGGTTCCACTTACAGCCACAGCCACCTCCTTCCACACAGCCCGTGCTGTTGCATGTGATAGCTTCTTCTTTGGTATTCCAACTACTGCATCACTCCTTTCTCTAATTTGGAGCAACTGGACTTCCACATTAGCCTCAGAGAAGTTAGATGCTCAAATTTTCCCCTCTTTAGTTCCTCTTTCAAGAACCTGCTCATCCCTTTAACTTCATCCAGCCCATTAAATAGAGAAGTTGTGCCTTTGTTCCACCCCCTACCTGAATTATTTATCCTCCACCCCTCCCCCCCATATCTGCCCACCTGACGAAGGAGCAGCGCTCCGAAAGCTTGTGATTTCAAATAAAGCTGTTGGACTATAACCTGGTGTTGTGCGACTTCTCACTTTTGTCCACCCCAGTCCAACACCGGCATCTCCGCATCATGACTATTTAAATTAGTTGACTCCGGGATTTCTGACTGAGTCAGCCTCTTCCGATTTCAGCGGGCCTGAGTCCCGCCCTGCCACACTTGCTCTACCACATTGAGGACCCAGGAAATTGAATGCCATAATAAATATATAGAGATAAAATTGTAAAGGTGCAGCTGAGGGGTGACTACTCGAAAAACAACATATGGTAGAGAAATGCCTTCCTCCTAATATTTCAAAAATGTCATGCCAGTGGGTAGCAGTCTTCCCTTTTTTAAATATTTTTCTTTTAGGGTTTTGAGGTACCTTACCTACTGCTAATTTGTAGCTGTGGAAATCTAAAGAGAGCCCCCGGGGGTGGGGGATAGTGGACGAAGTATGAGACAGGCAGCTTGTGAGAAGTGTCTTGGAATGGCTGGCCATTCTAAAGGTAGTACGTAGGACTCCCTTGCCCTCATTAGGCATCAACTGGTGCTACGTAGTGAGGTGCCAAAGGCCTTTCAGTCAGGCAATGAGAGGGACAGATGGGATAACTGGCAAGGGCAGTCCTGTTCTGTTAAAAGCACCTGACAAATGCCCTGATAGCGGTTTATGGAGGAGTCTCATCCTCCTAGGAGAAAGCCCTGGTTGGCGACATGGGGAAATTTAATAAAGGAGAAATCAGAATAATGTAGAAAGCTCTTTATTGTGTGAGGGCAGACTCCTAATCCCATTTAAGCATGCTACAAACTTTAAAAAGCTTGCTCTGAGGGAATTGAATTATCTAGCCATTAGCAGATGACACTGTAACAGTGGCTGGCAGACTGGGTAAATCCTCTGCATGTTATTCAACCCTGCGGGAATAATCTAACAATAATCATCCTTAAATCACTTTAGAGCCAAACTAACATTCCAGGTAATATATTATCAATGTGGCAATATTGCTCTATACAACATTGAAAACAGACACACCAAAATCACAACAATTTTGGTTTAAGCTATTTCTGACCTGGTGCAGGGTGAAGTTTGGCTTACAGCGTTCCGATGGAGGAATAAAATATCCACAGTCCCTGAAGAGCAGCTTAGTCTATTCTCTTTTATATTTCATGTTCACAGTGGGCATTTTCTATTTCACACATCCATGTGCAATGTACAACAATACCAATGCAACGCTGCAGACCTAGCAAGTCTCACTCACTTAGAATGAGTTTCACTCCTTTTATTTAAAAAAAACTTATTTTGTTGTAAAAATAAACACAGTTCTATGGGTTTAAATAGATTTCTGGTCTGTCTCACTCTTTTTGATCATAAATCTCACTCCTCTAACAGTTCCCTGATGCTGACAACCCCACATACCAGTTCTAAATAGCTTAAACAGAAATCAATAGACTAGTTTAGTTCTAGTAACCAGTGGAGATGAGTAAATAGGCAAGACATCCAATTTTCCAATTGTTTGGTAATTATGAAGTTGTATGTGATGGCAATTGACAACAAATGTGAGAATGATATACCACGTCCGTGATGTAAAACAGCAAAAATATGACATTAGGGGGGAAAAATTCAGTTGGTTGCGCCTCCCGTTAGCGCCTTAAGAGGGTGCTAATGGGGCGCAAAGCATCTAGCGCCCAGGCGCGGCGAAGTTTGCGCCGCTCGCGAAATTAACTAGACATTTTGCGGCGGCGCTAAACACTACCGCCACGATCTCCTGCGCCGGCAGATCGTGACGTCAGTCGAGTGCGCAACGCCCCGGTATCGCCCCGGAGCGGATATTGAGTGGCGCCCCCTGCCTTACCGCCTGACGCTAGCAACGACAGTTTGAGTGGAGCGTTCTGCAGTCATGAAGGGAAAGGGGGAGCGCTATTTAAAGGTGACCGCTTCCTGCCTTTTATTGTTGGTGCCATTTTTGAACTATGCATTCTGAGAGAGAAAGAGAGAGACTTCTGGAGAGTTTCAACATTGTGTGAAGGAGTTTTGGGTACTGAGCAGCACTTTGCAGGTTCATTTTGATTTGCCATTCCTTGTATCGATTTAGAAGAGACTGTGGGGGCTGCACTCTGAGCTCTTTGCCTGGTACTCGCCATTGTTCTTTCCAGCAGATTTGATGTGCAGGTCTCTCCAGGCCGAGATTCAAGGCTGCAATTAGCAGGATGTGGATGGAAAGTGAGATTAACCATCCCCTTTAAGAACTGGCCCATGCTATTGTGTGTGTGTTCCATTGCTGACTGACATTACATGAGCTTCGCCAGCGCTCTGAGGTAGCGCCTCGCTCCTCAGCCTTTGCGCCTTAAGACAGGTGTGAAGCGCCTGATTTAGCGCTGCAATCACCTCCAGGGGCGATAAAAGTCAAGTTTGCAGTCGGTGGCGATAATTAGTGCCAGGCGCTAATCTTTGCGCCCGGCCGATAATTGCGCCCCAAATGGGGCGATACTGAATTTCTCCCCCTAACAGTTCACAACAGCCACCAAGCTCCTGCTTCACTTTCCACTGCTCCGTGGAGATTGACTTTCACTGCTGCACAATTCCAGCCTACATTGTCTGAACCTGTTTAGCCCACAGTGTTGGTTTCAGCACTCCTGTCATGATTCTCATAACGGTGTTCCGTTGCACGTCAACAAGATTTGTATGTGCAATTGCCGCCCATGCTGGTGCGCAACAGTCTGGCTCTCTGTCCTTGCACATCTCTTGCCACTTCTCAGAACAGAATCAGCAATAATCAGAGAATACAACTGGGCCCTAACAGACTCAGATCTGCCTGTTTGCCTCGGTTTAACGTCTCATCCAAAAGGCCTCTGACAGTGCAACACTCCCTCAGTACTGCACTGAAGTGTCATCCTAGAAAGGTTAAATGAACACCGTTAATAATACTCTCCCCAATAATAGTTTCAACCCATCTAAGGTCTGGTAAGATTTACGATTGAATGTATAATTCACCTTTAAAAAAAAATCTGTTTATAATCCCATATGTTTCCCAAGAACTCCACTTTAGTTCAGAACATACACTGCAAACTAGTTAGATTGGACATTGCTGTGCGATAACAGCACAGACTGATAATGTGGTAGGCTAGTCAAGGTTGAAATACAGTGGGAGCCCTTCTTAGAATTAGATGAAATGTCCTTGATTGCTAACTGCAGGTGAATAAAATCAGGCTGGATGCTTGTAGGATGCAATCAGACCAGTGAATTAGTATACATGCATAATAACTTTCTAGTTGTTAAATTGCTTTTGTGTTTTTCAGACCATAAACATGTTTTCTGACAGTTAATTACTTCCTTTAACAAAAAAAAATTATTAGTGTTCAATATAACGGCTTGGATCAGATCACCGCTTATGTAAACCCACAACTGTGTTATAATGTACACTGTATGGTTTACTTTCTATATAAGATAAAAAATATTGGCCCAGCTTTTCCCACAATGGCAAGATTGGTGACGTACTCCATAAATCTCGCCCTCTAGCACACCAATCTCACTGTAGCTAACTCGCTCCATATTGTTTTATTGGTTTTCTAATTAGAATACGTCACAGTGAGCATAGCGTTGAATCAGACACTCAGCACCCATCTAAGAGCTGAAGTGACGGCAAATTCACCATCTGGAGTCGTGGGAGGGTTTTAGTGAATGGAAGTGTAACTTCTTAAATAAACGTTAATCTGGGATTATTTTAAGCTGTAGTGTCCCTTTTCGAGTTCCGAGAATTTTGTCAGTTTCACTGCTGTGTGTGATCTACGAATTCAGGCCAAACCAAGTCGCTACTTTATAAATTATTCATAGTTTAGAGAAAAAAAATATTGACTCTTATTTTCATGGATTAGAGGGCATAAATCTGTGCTAAGCAGGCTAACCTTGAATTTTTAAGTTATTGAAAAGTTCTGGGTTTGAAAGAGACTGAAGATCATAAATCTTGGTGGATAGCAAAAATTTGCATAATGACATGCTGACTTTCCACTGAGTGTATGGGATTGAAATATATTTGCGGTATATGTACATTAATTTATGCATAACTGATTAAAATGATAGTGACAAGAAAATTAGAGATATTAGAAAATACATGCTTGTTGCGTTAGTGAGGTTGAGCACCAGGCGAAAACAGCGAAAGGGTCATTTAGATTCTGAAAACAATCTCAGAAATTGAATGGGCTTTGGGATGTTCTGAGAACATGGTAATGAATTATGTAAATGCAAATTCTTCCCTACTGTGCAATGCTGTCAAGGTAAAATGTTGTTTCCCTTCTTATAGCCTGCATTATGCTCATTTTACATTAATGTCAAATTTATCACAATAAAATTTGAAACATGAAAATCCAATTGGTAATTTGGAAATCATTCATTCCAATGCAATATTATTAGAATTTTTGTAAAGATGCGTGCGCTGAATTTTCATACTATGCCCACTTGAATTGAAGCAGTACAATTATAAATCCTGTCCTTCAAAACTTGGATTGTGCCTGGAGAGATATTTTTGACCTCTTTAATACTAGAGAGAGCGCTAGTGGTCACAGGTCTGTCACTGGTGATAGCAGTGGGAGCAATTTGAGGTGGTGAATTAAGACATCGCGGTAGGTTGCATGTTGACAATGTTAGTGTGCTGGCTTAAGTGCAGTTGTTCCTGAATCATACTGGTATCAATACACTAAATAAGCCCAGTGACAACGTCCAGCTTCAATTTATATCTTGGTTGCAAAAATCCATCTCCATTTCAGGTCACTAAAAACATGACAGACCGGAATCAAGAGCACACCCATACCCCCATTCCTGGGTAGAAACAAATTTCAGAAATTACCAAATAATGGGATAGAAATTGCGGTTGGAGGCGTACCTCCGGAGTACGCCTCTGACCCGTGAAACAAATCCGAACCTACCTCCAGGAGTCCAGGCTGCGGAGAGTTCCAGGTCTCGGGCCTCCAGACGGACGTCAGCGTAAAGGCCCATGGATTCCAGGGATGCAGGCGGTTCGGAAGCATCCCTGGGATCATGTGGGCCTGGTCCTCCAATCACAAAGGAGGATTCCATTGCAATCATTTACCGAGGGAATCCCCAAATAATTATACAATTTACACATTTCTAATAAATATAAATGTATTGAATTTCAATTTTATTCATAAGTCCCTTTATTGCACCAACCTCAATAAAAATTACATTTTTTGATAACTAATTTAAAACCTTATCCGGGCCAAGATTTGCATAAACTAATTTAAAGGGGGAAAAATTCGGTTGATTTGTGCCTCACGTTAGCGCCCTAAGAGGGCGCGAACGGGGCGCAAAGCAACTAGCGCCTGGGCGTGGCGCCACTAACGCTGCCCGCGAAATTCAGCGGGAGGTTAGCGGCGGCGGTAACGGTTAGCGCCCCCTGACTTACTGCCGGACGCTATGTCCAACGGGGTCAGGGGGGCCTACCTGCGGTCGGGGTGGCGCAAATTAAAGGGAAGGTGCTGGGCGGCCATTTTTGTTGCTGGCCACCTGCCAGCACCTGCCCCCGTTGCTGTCCCCGGCCTCCTGAGCAGCCCCCCCCATGGAGTGCCGACTGCGCTCCGTGAGCCCGGCACTTCTCTTGAGTGCTGGGCTCTTTTGCCGGCACTCCGATCCCTGGTGGCCCAGTTGGGCCCAGGGTTGCGCTGCGCTAGGCCCCTCCCCTTTAATAAGGTGAGGAAGGCCTGCAGTACCGCGGCGCAATGTGCCGCAGTGCGTGGCGCTGCGGCACGTAGCGCCGCGATATTCACTCGCAGCGCCTCTTGGGGCGCTACTGGTGAATTTTGGGCGCGGGGGCGCTAACTTTTTCGGGGTGCTAAAAGTAGCGCCCCAAAGGGGGAGCAACCCAATTTTTCCCCCTTTGTGCATCATTTTTGATTTTTAAATGTTTAATGGAAGGCTTATATATACCCTTACGCTGATGAAAGCAGGCCCTATGCCTGCTTTTACCAGCCGTAAGAGTTTTGCGGGCAATTGCTGGGCAGTTGTTGGGCAAATAGCCCAACTCTGCGCCAACAATACTGATTTTCCACGCGGTTCGGATGATCTGTCAAGGCGTACCTTGACAGATCTCAAGTTCCGGATTTCGCGCATGCTCTGGGAGTACGCCGTCGGAGAGACAGCAATTTCAGGGCCAATGTAGATTTATGTTAGAGAAAGAAAGAAATACTGGGAGTGTGTGCTAAGCAGGTATTCTATCTCTTGTGTTCAATATATTCATAAACTCAAGCTTTGTTCAAGCAGTTTATGATATCATCTGAACCTCTCAATGGAATAAATCCCTTTCAAACTCTCTCCCGGTATCCGGATTGTCTCTAATAATTTTTAAGGCTTCTGCTAAAGTATCAGTGGTATAATAATGGTCATGGGTGCACCACTGGAACATGTGACTCAGTTACTATCCTAAAAGCAATTTAGAAAATATGCCCATATCAATGCAAATCTGGCTGCCAGGATTACCATGTGCTGACTAGTAACTGTGCCCAGAAGAAGTATGATGTACTCCCAGTGAGGGAGCTTGTGTAGGCAAGCCTTTTCAAATGACTCATTTAATTAGGGTGAGTATATTGCTGTATTTCTAAACCTCTTATTAAAAGTAATTTTTGCCTCAATTCTCTCACCCCCTCTCCTGGAGGTACTGACAGTTGCTAAGGGTCGCTTCCTTACTCAAGCGGCCATTCTTCAGGTACAAACCCAGATAGTGAGTGTCGAATGGCTATTGATTTTGAAGGAATCTCAGCCGAGGCCGATCCTGTCCTCACCCAACAACCATCCACACAAGCGCACTTTCACTGAGAGTGGAAGAGTGTCTGGTCTGATTACAGAGTGTATCGACCATTTCACAGCTAGATTGATAAATGAAAATGTCACTCGACGTTTGGATGTAAATTTATAATCTGTAGTTGTCAACAGAGCTTGGCAGAGCTGGGGGTTACCACATTATTGCTGACTTGTTTGTGTTGGCTGCACAGGACTAACTCTTCCCTTGTGTATAGTGTCATAGTATTATTCACTGAAGTGAGCTACTGTTGATAGAAAAGACTGTTAGGCCTTCTCCCTTGTTTTACTTCACCTCTCTCCTATAGTTGACAATTCCATTCTTAATGGTGGTAAACCAGAAGCAAATCCAAACTAATGGTTGTTTACCTACTTATCCAATTAAAGTGGCAAAGTTTTAGTCATTTTCAGTCACTCAGGTGCAAGCCGGATTCATCCTCAGGAATTCAAAGATTAAGGATAGTTTAGTGACTGAAACCAATCTCAAGATTTTTAGAAAGAAAGAACTTCCATTTATATAGCTCCGTTCACGATCTCAGGATGTCCCAAAGTGTTTCACAGACGATGAGGTACTTTTGAAATGTAGTTACTGTTGTAACGTAGGGAAACACAGCAGCCAATTTGCACACAGCAGGGCCCCACAAACAGCATTCCACCTTTCTATATCCCTTTGCAGATCTGTGTCCTCCTCACAGCTTACTTTCCCACCCAGCTTTGTATCGTCAGCAAACTTGGATACATTACACTCGGTCCCCTCATCTAAGTCATTGATATAGATTGTAAATAGCTGAGGCCCAAGCACTGATCCTTGCGGCACCTAGTAACAGCCTGCTAACCTGAAAATTACCCTTTTATTCCTACTCTTTGTTTTCTGTCCTTTAACCAATCCTCTATCCATGCTAATATATTACCCCCAACACCATGAGCCCTTCTCTCATGTAACAACCTTTCGTGGGGCACCTTATCGAATTTAAAATTAAATAAGCTGGCACAGACACTATGGGCTGAATGGCCTTCTTCTGTGCAGTATGACTCTGTGATTCTTAAGTTCAAATACTCTAATTTCTTATATGCTAAATTTTAGATTGATTTTGAACACTGAGGAGATGCCTTTAGAGGGAAAAGACCCTCACTATTTTGTAGCAAAATAGTAAATGCGAATATAAAGAATTCATTTACACTTTTGCTCTGAATAACAAACAGAGGAAATCTTCCCCCTTACTAGATATTTACCAGCTCTTTATCTCATTATTCAGATTGTTGTCATCCAGTGAGAAAGAAAGATTTTAAGAGAAGGGAGCACTATCCGTGGCTAACTAAGGAAGTAAAGGATGGTATCAAATTGAAAACGAGGGCATACAATGTTGCCAAGATTGGTGGGAGGCCAGAGGATTGGGAAATTTTTAAAAACCAGCAAAGGATGACTAAAAAAATAATAAAGAGAGAGAAGATGAATTATGAGAGTAAACTGGCAAGAAATATTAAAACAGAAAGTAAGAGCTTCTACAGGTATATAAAAAGGAAGAGAGTAGCTAAAGTAAATGTTGGTCCCTTAGAGGATGAGAATGGGGAATTAATAATAGGGAACGCGGAAATGGCAGAGACTCTGAACAAATATTTTGTATCTGTCTTCACGGTAGAAGACACTAACAACATCCCAATAATGGATAATCAAGGGGCCACAGGGAGGGGGAAACTAAAGACAATCACTATCACTAAGGAAAAAATACTTGGTAAAATAATGGGACTAAAAGACGACAAGTCCCCTGGACCAGATGGCCTGCATCCCAGGGTCTTAAAAGAAGTGGCTGCAGAGATAGTGGCTGCATTGGTTGCAATATACCAAAATTCCCTGGACTCTGGAGAGGTCCCAGCGGATTGGAAAACCGCAAATGTAACACCCCTATTTAAGAAAGGAGGGAGACAGAAAGCAGGAAACTATAGACCAGTTAGCCTAACATCTGTCGTTGGGAAAATGCTGGAGTCCTTCATTAAGGAAGCAGTAGCAGGGCATTTGGAAAATCGTAATGCAGTCAAGCAGAGTCAGCATGGTTTTATGAAAGGGAAATCATGTTTAACAAATTTGCTGGAGTTTTTGGAGGATGTAACGAGCAGGGTGGTTAAGGGTGAGCCAGTGGATATGGTATATTTGGATTTCCAGAAGGCATTCGATAAGGTGCCGCATAAAAAGTTACTGCAGAAGATAAGAGCTCACAGAGTTGGGGGTAATATATTAGCATGGATAGAGAATTGGCTAACTAACAGAAAGCAGAGAGTCGGGATAAATGGGTAATTTTCCGGTTGGCAAACGGTAACTAGTGGGGTGCCACAGGGATCGGTGCTGGGGCCTCAACTATTTACAATCTACATTAATGACTTGGATGAAGGGACCAAGTGTATACACAGATGGGTGGGAAAGCAAGTTGTGCAGAGGACTCAAAGAATCTGCAAAGGGATATAGACAGGCTAAGTGAGTGGGCAAACATTTGGCAGATGGAGTATAATGTAGGAAAGTGCGAGGTTATCCTCTTCTCTTAGGCACTTTGGCAGGAAAAATAAAAAAGCTAATTATTATTTAAATGGAGAGAGATTACAAAATGCTACAGTTCAGAGGGACCTGGGGGTCCTTGTGCATGAAACACAAAAAGTTAGCATGCAAGTACAGCAAGTAATCAAAAAGGTAAATGGAATGTTGGCCTTTATTGCAAGGGGGTTGGAGTATAAAAACAGGGAAGTCCTGCTACAACTGTACAGGGTATTGGTGAGACCACACCTTGAGTACTGGGTACAGTTTTGGTCTCCTTATTTAAGGAAGGATATACTTGCATTGGACGCAGTTCAGAGACGATTCACTTGGTTGATTCCTGAGATGAGGGGGTTGACTTATGAAGAAAGGTTGAGCAGGTTGGGCCTATACTCATTGGAATTTAGAAGAATGAGAGGTGATCTTATTGAAACATATCAGATACTGAGGGGGCTCAACAAGGTAGATGCAGAGAGGATGTTTCCCCTCGTGGGGAAATCTAGAACTCGGGGGCATAGTTTCAGACTAAAGGGTCACCCTTTTAGAACTGAGATGAGGAGGAATTTCTTCTCTCAGAGATCGTAAATCTGTGGAATTCTTTGCCCCAGAGAGCCGTGGAGGCTGGGTCATTAAATACATTTAAGGTGGAGATAGACTGATTTTTGCAAGATAAGGGAGTGAAGGGTTATGGGGAGCGGTCAGGGACGTGGCTTTGAGTCCAAGATCAGCCATGATCTTATTGAATGGCGGAGCAGGCTTGAGGGGCCAAGTGGCCTATTCCTGCTCCTATTTCTTATGTTCTTATAAGAAACCCAGATGAAGGGCCAAATCCCATAGTGCAAGACACAATCAAGGTTTGAAAAGATTAGAAATTATCGTTGATTATGCCATTGTACAAATGATTCAAGCGTACTAAATTTATTGTCCACTGTTTTAATGGAAGTCTTAACCCATTTAATTAAACAGGTTAATTGATGCCTCTGTTAAAATAGTGGGGAGGAGTTTGGTTTGTTAGGTGTTTGAATCATAACATCGCCAACAATAACTTCTACCCTTAAAAGAGCAGATAAGATAAATCAAAAAGATTTGATTTGGTGATGCCAAACCTAGGTGTTGAAATCCTGTTGAATGTCAGAGGAAATGGAGACGGAGGGACATAGCAGTGGGGATTTAACTCTGTCTGCCCGAAGCAAACTAGGCGGTAGGGGAGTTAAAATCAAAGTGGTCCACATACCTCTCTTTTCTGTTCTCTGACTATCTTAAACTCAGACATCCACCTGATTCAGGCGAGTGCCTCATGAATTTCTGCTGATCAGGGTCCTAGTACATAGATAGCAACTCACAGCCATGTTCATGGTCTACTGGGCGGAGCAGCCGCCGTGGACACATCGCTCATTAGAAGCTGTCGGAGGAGAAATGGAGGCCCTTTAAGGTAAGTAAGTAATAGTTTGGGTCTCCGTCTCTTCCACATTTCCGCATCCTTCCTAACCCCACCCCTGCCCAAACCTAGCGAGCTGCTTCTGGATGCCTGTTTGGGCCAGGAAGCTTGCTTGCTCCATTTAAATGAGGTCTGGCCATTAAGATAGACCGTGCCTCTGACTGCAAATCCCAGTAGGTCTTTTCATGTGTTCCTCAGTCCGACCTCCCGGGAGTTAAAATTGCCCCAGACCAGTTTTGAGGTCCTGGGAAAGCATGGGTAGGAGAGGGCGGGTATCTTGATTACAACACAGTGAGGATGCAAGGATGATAAAGAACATATAAATAAGATTCCTCATTTATATTAACCTTCCTGATTTAGAACAGTAATTGCAGCTTTTATAGAATGACTTCCTGTATATTCCAGCAATGATGGGCAGTATCTCAGAATGCAACTGGAGTTAAGAGCTGAAGGAAAACCACTTGGTTTCCTCAAATTTCAGAAGCTGCAATTTAAAAAAAAGCTTTTCTTTCAATGACATGTTAAAATTGCTTCATAATTGATCAACATTTATGGTTTATCCTGAGATCTATCCTGTAAAAACGTGTTGGATTCTAAATGTTTTGGTTGCTGCTCTCTTTGATGCTTTTGCAGTCAAAAGTGCAGAAACCCCTGCTCAAGCGCAACAGTGAGTCATGATTGAGGCTGAAGCTGCTGACTTGGTGCAATATAGGCTACAATAGCAAGCCCCAGCATGTTTTCTTTAGTTTTGCACAGCGTGATGGTAATCAGTCTTGGAGGCACTCAAGTTTGTTACATTGTTGATTTCATTGTACTACAAGTACAATGTGGAGAGGAGGAATGAATAAGATAATTCAAAGCAGGAATGGGAGTTAGTCATTTGATTAGTCAGCTAGAGACAATGTTCATGGTCAATTAAAACAATTCCTCCTTGGAATACTTTTGGAACGTCCTTTTTGCTGAATTGAGCTTGCATTTTCAGGCAAACTTCATCAGTGAGTCACAATCATTTGAACGGAAATTACTGTGATTAAGAGCAGGCACTTGTGCCATGTGCTTATAAATTCACAGAAAACCAGTGAAGCTAGAAGTATTAAACAAAGATTGAGTTTTTGGAGGGAATACTCAGGAGATCTTCTATGGAAAAGACAAGATATAGAAGGTTCTAATAAACATGTGGTAAACTTATTCAAAATCGGCTGCTTGCTTTGAGCTACTTTACTGAGCAAGATTCTGCAAACTTCCATCTCCGCCAAGATTTGCAAATTACCAGAACAACAACTTACATTTATTACACAGCATTACAAAGTATTTACAGCACAGAAACAGAACATTCGGCCCAACAGGTCCATGCTGGTGTTTATGCTCCACACGAGCCTCCTCCTACCCTGCTTCATCTAACCCCATCAACATATCCTTCTATTCCTTTCTCCCTCATGTGTTTATCTAGCTTCCCCTTAAATGAATCTAACTAGTCGCCTCAACTACTCCTTGTGGCAGTGAGTTCCACATTCTAACCACTCTCTGGTTAAAGAAGTTTCTCTTGAATTCCCTATTGGATTTATTGGTGACTCTTATATTTATGGCCCCGAGTTCTGGTCTCCCCACAAGTGAAAACATCTTCTCTACGTCTACCCTATCAAACCCTTTCATAATCTTAAAGACCTCTATCATCATACTGGTTATGTTACTAGACTAGTAATCCAGAGGCCTGGACTAATGATCCGGGGACATGAGTTCAAATCCCAACATGGCAGCTGGGGAATTTAAATTTAGTTAATTCATTAAATCTAGGATAAAAAGCTAGTATCAGTAATGGTGACCATGAAACTATCGGATTGTCATAAAAACCCAGCTGGTTCACTAATGTCCTTTACCTGGTCTGGCCTATATGTGACTCCAGACACACAGCAATGTGGTTGACTATTAACTGCCCTCTGAAATTGACTAGCAAGCCACTCAGTTGTACCAAACCTTCTGCAAAGAAGTATACTAAGAAGAAAACCGGACGGACCACCCGGCATCGTCCTAGGCACCGGACACGACAAAGGCACACATAGCCCAGTTGACCCTGCAAAGTCCTCCTCACTAACATCTGGGGACCTGTGCCAAAATTGGGAGAGCTGTCCCACAGACTAGTCAAGCAACAGCCTAGTCATACTCAGCCTAATCATACCTTTCGGCCAACGTCCCAGACTCCTCCATCACCATCCCTGGTGGGACAGGACATACCCACTAGAGTTGGTAGCACAGTGGTATACAGGAGGGAGGGAGTGGCCCTGGGAGTCCTCAACATTGACTCCAGACCCCATAAAGTCTCATGGCTTCAGGTCAAGCATGGGCGAGGAAATCTCCTACTGATTATCAGCTACTGTCCTCCCTCAGCTGATGAATCAGTACTCCTCCATGTTGAACACCACTTGGAAGAAGCACTGAGGGTAGCAATGGCACAGAATGAACCCTGGGTGGGGGACTTCAATGTCCATCACCAAGAGTGGCTCGGTAGCACCACTACTGAGCAAGCTGGCCGAGTCCTGAAGGGCATAGCTGCCAGACTGGGCCTCAGGCAGGTGGTGAGAGCTCCAACACACGGAAAAAACCTACTTGACCTCGTTCTCACCAATCTACCTGACACCGATGCAGCTGTCCATGACAGTATTGTCAGGAGTGACCACCGCACAGCCCTTGTGGAGGTGAAGTCCCGTCTTCACACTGAGGACACTCTCCATCGTTTTGTGTGGCACTACCACCATGCTAAATGAAATAGATTCAGAACAGATCTAGCAGCTCAAAAATGGGCATCCATGAGGCGCTGTGGACCATCAGCAGCAGCAGAATTGTATTCCACTACAATCTGTAACCTCTGGCCCGTCATATCCCTCACTTTACCATTACCATCAAACCAGGGGACCAACCCTGGTTCAATGAGGAGTGTAGAAGAGCAAGCCTGGTTCAATGAGGAGTGTAGAAGAGCAAGCCAGGCGTACCTAAAAATGAGGTGCCAACCTGGTGAAGCTGCAACACAGGACTACATGCATGCTAAACAGCGGAAGACAGAGCTAAGCGATCCCACAACCAACGGATCAGATCAAAGCTCTGCAGTCCTGCCACATCCAGTCGTATATGGTGGTGGACAATTAAACAACTAATGGGAGGAGCAGGTTCCATGAACATCCTCATCCTCAATGATGGTGGAGCCCAGCACGTGAGTGCAAAAGACAAGGCTGAAGCATTTGCAACCATCTTCAGCCTGAAGTGCCGAGTGGATGATCCAATTCAGCCTCCTCCTGAGGTTCCTACCATCATAGAAGCCAGTCTTCAGCCAATTCGATTCAATCAATGTGATATCAAGAAAAGGCTGAATGCTCTGAATACAGCAAAGGCTAAGCGCCCCGACAACATCCCAGCTGTCGTGCTGAAGACTTGTGCTCCAGAACTAGCCTCGCCTCTAGCCAAGTTGTTCCAGTACAGCTACAACACTGGCATCTATCCGACAATGTGGAAAACTGCCTAGGTATACCCTGTCGTCAAAAAGCAGGACAAATCTAATCCGGCCAATTACCGCCCCATCAGTCCACTCTCAATCATCAGCAAAGTGATGGTGGTGTCGTCGACAGTGCTATCACGTGGCACTTACCCAATAAGCTGCTCACCGATGCTTAGTTTGGGTTCCACCAGGACCACTCGGCTCTAGACCTCTTTACAGCCTTGGTCCAAATATGGACAATAGAGCTGAATTCCAGAGATGAGGTGAGAGTGACCGCCCTTGACATCAAGGCAGCATTTGACCAAGTGTGGCATTAAGGAGCCCTAGTAAAATTGAAGTCAATGGGAATCGGGGAAAACTCTCCACTGGCTGGAGTCATACCTAGCACAAAGGAAGATGGTTGTGGTTGTTGGAGGCCAATCATCTCAGCCCCAGGACATCGCTGCAGGAGTTCCTCAGGGCAGTGTCCTAGGCCCAACCATCTTCAGCTGCTTCATCAATGACCTTCCCTCCAACATAAGGTCAGAAGTGGGGATGCTCGCTGATGATTCCACAGTGTTCAGTTCCATTCGCAACTCCTCAGATAATGAAGCAGTCTGTGCCCGCATGTAGCAAGACCTGGATGACATTCAGGCTTGGGCTGATAAGCGGCAAGTAACATTCGTGCCACACAGGTGCCAGGCAATGACTATCTCCAACAAGCGAGCGTCTAACCACCACCCCTTGACATTCAACGGCATTACCATCACCGAATCCCCCACCATCAACATCCTGGGGGGGTCACCATTGATCAGAAATTTAACTGGACCAGCTACATAAATACTGTAGCAACAAGAGCAAGTCAGAGGCTAGGTATTCTGTGGTGAGTGTCTCACCTCCCGACTCCCCAAAGCCTTTCCACCATCTCAAGGCACAAGTCAGGAGTGTGATGGAATACTCTCCACTTGCCTGGATGAGTGCGGCTCCAACAACACTCAAGAAGCTGGACACCATCCAGGACAAAGCAGCCCACCACCTTAAACATTCACTCCCTCCACCACCGGCGTACCGTGGCTGCAGTGTGTACCATCTACAAAATGCACTGCAGCAACTCGCCAAGGCTTCCTTGACAGCATCTCCCAAGCCTGCGACCTCTAACACCTAGAAGGACAAGGGCAGCATGCACATGAGAACACCATCACCTGCAAGTTCCCCTTCAAGTCACACACCATCCTGACTTGGAAATATATCACCGTTCCTTCATTGTCGCTGGGTCAAAATCCCGAAACTCCCTCCCTAAGCACTATGGGAGTACCTTCACCACATGGACTGCAGTGGTTCAAGAAGGCAGCTCACCACCACCTTCTCCAGGGCAATTAGGGATGGGCAATAAATGTTGGTCTTGCCAGCGACGCCCACATCCCATGAATGAATAAAAGAAATCATCCTAGTAAATCTTTTTTGCTCCTTCTCCAGTGCCTCCATATCCTTTTTAAAATATGGAGACCATATTTTATGGGCTGATAAGTGGCAAGTAAAATTCACGCCACACAAGTGCCAGGCAATGATCATCTCCATCTAGATAAAGTCTAACCAGCTCCCCTTGTCATTCAATGGCATTACCATCGTCGAATCCCCCACCAGCGGTTCAAGGCGGCGGCTCACCACCACATTCTGAAGGGCTATTGGGGATGGGCAATAAATGCTGGCCTTGTCAGTGACACCCACATCCCATGAATGAATTAAAAAAAAGTAATTGTTCATAGTACTCCAAGTGCCTTTAACATCGAAAAGCATTCCAAGGTGATTCACAGAAGCGTGAGGAAAGTGAACTAAGTGTAGCTACTCAAAGTGACATTTTATAAACACTGTTATATTCCTGTGTTTGACATCTATAATATTGCAGTTGATTCAGAATCATTCAGATCGGTGAAGTCTGCTAAGTCTGATACTTGTTTGAGGTGTGGGATGATGGGCATGGAAATCATTGTTAATTTTTGTTTTGAACTTTCTTCGCTCAACTGTTCCCCTTCTTCCCTCAAGGGAGTAATTCATATTCATACTGTTCCATGGGTACCATCAGCCTTCTTGTACTTCAGTCATGTGGCGGGGGGCCAGGGGGCGGGTGGGGGGGCGGGGTGTGTAGGCATCGCAGCTGAGCTCACTGCTGTCCTCACCCAATATCTCCACACTCGCATTCTCCAGCAGGACTCACCAGATAGTGATTAGAAGTGGAAACACTGGCCAATTTCTCCTTTCCGTAGCCTAGAGATACTCTCTCTCCAGTTTCCTGACAGCATGAGAGCACATGTAGGTTTTTCAGCTTTCAGATTGCCCCCAATTTTCCCTGCAAAACATCTGCAAAAATCCTGTGGCATTCTCCAGATGAATATTTTAAAACAGAATTGCAGAAATTTATAAGACTAGAAATTACCGTTGGTGAGATTGGTAGATGATTGTTTTACACGGCCTTACAGTATTCATCTGTCTGTCTTTAAGATGAGGGTCAGAGGAATGTCATATAAACGTGATAAGCGATCGACAATGATTTCATCTAGAGTTATTTCTAGAATATAGAAACAAAAAAAGTTTCATTTAGATTGTGGTGCAAAAATGCCAGTGCAGGCCTCAAAAAAGGGTTAATAGTGTTGGGAGGTCCATTTTGCTGTACTGACACTCTTTGGTATTTGTTACTTCAGGACCAGACTTTTATATCTGTGCCATGCCTGCACTGTGCCAGAGTGATGCTTTCTGCTGCTCTCATCTCACCATGGCCAAGCTGTTCCCTTATGAGGAAAACTTACTCACAGAACCCATTTTACCCCAGTGCCTGTGGAATGCTCCATTTTTGGCAGCTTGCCATCCTTTCCTTATAAGGAAAAGTGTGCTGAAATTCCATCTGATTTTCAAGTTAATCTGAGGTCTCTGGAGACCGGCTTGTGGCTATCCCCTCCCAAGTGAGTCCAATGTTGCTCTTGCCTTTTCACTCCAGATGCTCTAGTTTTGAAGAAATTTTAGATAATTTTAGATTAAAAGAATTTGGACAAGAGACTTGAACATTTGAGGGAATTTTACAGCATAGTCAATATGATTTCTACTTTTACAACTTTGGAATGCAATACCAAAATATTTATGACAGCTCATAATGAGAACAAAAATACCACAATAAACATGACTTTCTGAGAGAAAATATCATCACTGAGAGTCTGAGGGGTGTTCAGTATCAGAAACCAATGGTACTTTGCTGTCTTGATTAGCTCGCTGAGCTTGGCATGACATATGTTTATAATCGTGTGCAGCTGTCCAACATTATTTTCTGCCAGTTGAGAAAAGACTTGGAGTCACAATTTTGAGAATTCAATGAAATGCAGCGTTTCTGTATAAACTGTGCCTCCTGGATTACCTTTTTGTTTTAGACATTCTGTTCCATCATAATTAACAACACATCAAGAAATACCTAGGTTTGGTCTATGCTTTACTGACCATATTTTAGAAGAGCAGAGGCACTGAAAATTACTCCACAAATAAAATATAAAAGTTAATGTACAAATAAAAGTTATCAGTGTAAGAACTGTCTGGTGTACAATACTTTGTTTTATTAATTTTAGCTAGCAGTTTTTATTACTTCTTTTACATAAGAACATAAGAAATAGGAGCAGGAATAGGCCATTTGGCCCCTCGAGCCTGCTCCAAAAGAAAAACTTGCATTTATATAGCGCCTTTCACGACCACCGGACGTCTCAAAGTGCTTTACAGACAGTGAAGTACTTTTGGAGTGTAGTCACTGTTGTAATGTGGCAGCCAAAATATGCACACAGCAAGCTCCCACAAACAGCAATGTGATAATGACCAGATAATCTGTTTTTGTTATGTTGATTGAGGGATAAATATTGGCCAGGACACCAGGGATAACTCCCCTGCTCTTCTTCGAAATAGTGCCATGGGATCTTTTACGTCCACTTGAGAGAGCAGACGGGGCCTCGGTTTAACATTTCACCTGAAAGATGGCACCTCCAACAGTGCAGCACTCCTTCAGTACTGCGCTGGAGTGTCAGCCTAGATTTATGTGCTCAAGTCTCTGGGGTGGAACTTGAACCCACAACCTTCTGACTCAAAAGCAAGTGTGCTATCAACTGAGCCACAGCTGATACTGAGTTAACAGAGTTTACGTGTGTGTTTTCTCTTGTGACCCACATTACTTTTTCAATTCTAAATATGTGTTATTTCCCATCACCCTTTGAGTAATTTCCATGACCTTTGCCCCCTTTACCCTCAACTCTCATCTTGGTGTTCCAGATTGTCATGTGCATACGTTAAAGAGGCAGAAAGTCTCATCTGTAAACAGGAACCAGTTCAGAGCTATTGAAAATGACAGCAACCATCAAATTCTGCTTCATTTTCAAAGTTATGGGACAGTATACAAACTATTGCATACATTATCATTAGGGTTGCCAGTTCTGGTTGGACGTATTCCTGGAGGTTTGATCACATGATGTTTGCCCGCAGTTTGTAAATGTTTTTGCATTTACCTTATAAAAGTTGGGTCCCTGTAGTTGAATGTCTTTGTTTGTGCTTAACAGTATTTTTAGGAACAAATACAAGAATAGTTAAAGGAAACCCACTTTGTGTAAAAGTAAACTGTGAACACTGTCATATATTCTGGTTTTTTTTTAACCATCTTATTGCAAAGTTAAGGGCCTGGAAATTTGGCTGCGCAATGGGCGCTAAACGGTCTCCTAAGCCTCCAATATGACGGGCAGGCAGTGCACACTCATTATGAGCCGGAAGTAAATCACCCGTCATATTGGTAAAGGTCAATAAATCGGCGCGCAGTACCCACGCCTGAAACAGGTGTTAGGCCCTTTGCATATCCAAATAAGGGGTCTAACACCTGTTTGAGGCTCCCACTGTAAGACTGCTTTACATAAGAACATAAGAAATAAGAGGAGTAGGCCATACGGCCCCTCGAGCCTGCTCCGCCATTCAGTAAGATCATGGCTGATCATCAACCTCAATTCCACTTTCCTGCCCGATCTTCATATCCCTTGATTTCCCTGGAGTCCAAAAATCTATCTATCTCAGCCTTGAATATACTCAAAGACTCAGCATTCACAGCCCTCTGGGGCAGAGAATTCCAAAGATTCACAACCCTCTGAGTGAAGAAATTCCTCCTCATCTCGGTCTTAAATGGCCGACCCCTTATCCTGAGACTATGCCCCCTGGTTCTAGACTCTCCAGCCAGGGGAAACAACCTGTCAATCCCCTTCAGAATCTTGTATGTTTCAATGAGATTACCTCTTATTCTTCTAAACTCCAGAGAGTATAGGCCCAATCTCTCATCATAGGACAGCCCTCTCATCCCAGGAATCGATCTAGTGAACCTTCGTTGCACCGCCTCCAAGGCAAGTATATCCTTCCTTAGATAAAAATGAGAAGTCGCACAACACCAGGTTATAGTCCAACAGATTTATTTAATTTTACAAGCTTTCGAAGCAGTTCGCTCCTTCGTCAGGTAAGTTAGCAATGAGAGAATCTCCCAGAATTCATAATTTAAACCCAGACAAAATCTATTCACATTATTCCCTACAACAAAGAGCACAGCCAAGACAATGAGATGTGTCCCAGGGGGTCCAACGTGTCAAACCACCTGCTGGCTGCATATCCTGTCAATTTGTGTTTTTGTGTTAGTCTTTTTAAAAAAAAAAACACCTGGGAAGACCGGCCATGATGTCAAGTCACGTTCTGTATCGTGACATGAACCCGATATCGCGATTGAGGCCATCCTCATGAGTGCGGAACTTGGCTATCAGTTTCTGCTCTATGATTTTGCGCTGTCGTGTATCTCGAAGGCCGCCTTGGAGAACGCTTACCCGCAGATCCGAGGCTGAATGCCCCTGGCTGCTGAAGTGTTCCCCGACTGGGAGGCAACCCTCCTCCACATCACTTCCTTAGATAAGGAGACCAAAACTGTGCACAGTACTCCAGGTGTGGTCTTACCAAGGCCCTGTAAAACTGTAGCAAGACTTTCTTACTCTTATACTCCAACCCCCTTGCAATAAAGGCCAACATGCCATTTGCCTTCCTTATTGCTTGCTGTACCTGCATGCTAGCTTTCTGTGTTTCTTGCGCGAGGACACCCAAATCTCTCTGAACACCAACAATTGAAAGTTTCTCACCATTTAAAAAATATTCTGTTTTTCTATTCTTCCTACCAAAGTGATAACCTCACATTTCCCTACATTATACGCCATCTGCCACCTTACTGCCCACTCACTTAGTCTATCTATATCCCTTTGCCGACTCTTTGGGCTGGATTTTGTCAATGGGGACGTGATGGAGGCGGGACTCCCACTTTTTGGGTTGTAGTCCCGCCTCCATCAACTTGTGGCCAACCCAATGTATTTTCCCTTGATTGACCTTGTTAAGCCTGCCCAGCGGGCTTAGCAGGCCAATCAAGGGTCCCTTGGATACAGGTGACATCAGCCATTGAAATTTCATCTGTCAAGAGCTTTTGACAGATGAAATTTCAGCGTTTGACAACTCTGTGAAGCTGTCAAACACTGACAATATGATTTCTAACTTGAGTCCATGTACTTAGACTCAGTTAGAAATCAATCCAGCACAGAAAGCAGAGACTGCAGCTTTTGACAGCTCCGCGGCCATTCTGCTTTCTGTGCCGGTGAGCTGAGGGACTCCCGAGAACTGAAGGAAGGAAGCCTGCAGGACAAAGTTAAGGTAAGTACAAGTTCTTGTAACACTTTACACACACCAAACACACTTACCTCTGCACTCATGCACCCATCACTCACCTGCACACCGGACATCTCGGTCCCTCCAAGCCCTCCAGACCGACGGTCCACCTCGCTAAATCGGCATGGTTCGGATCTGTCGGGAAGCCCACACTTCAGGGCTAAAAATAGGGATTAGGCAAAAAACTGCCTGTTAACTACCTGTTAACAGGCAGTTTATTGGCACTAATCCCCTTCCCACCTCGGGGAGGCGGCTCCCAGCACAGGTCGGGTACCCGCCTCCTGTGAAACTGGCATGGAGGCGGGTTGGGGGCGGGATGGGTTCGGGACCCCCGAATCTGCTATTTTCCCACCCCACATGCCTCCAAACCCGCCTCCACGGGTCAATGAAAATTCTGCCCTTTGTGTTCTCCTCACAGCTTACTGTCCCACTTAGCTTTGTATCATCAGCAAACTTGGATACATTACACTCGGTCCCTTCATCTAGGTCATTAATATAGATTGTAAATAGCTGAGGCCCCAACACTGATCCTTTGCCCTGACGAAAATGTAAAGGGGACCACCGGTTAGGCTGCAACCAACAAAGTAAGTTTTGAAAATATACTTACCTGAATGTGGAGCCAGGAGGAGCAGGAGTTATCCTGTGCCCCCTGTGCGCCCAACTTTCTAGGCCCCGATTTGTAAGGTGCACCCACTTTTTTAGGCTTGTTCTTTTGGAAAACTTAGACGTTGCATTAGTCCAAGTCATTTTCCTTTGGGTGGGAGACAGATCTCAAATATTAACAAATTTTATTTTCCATTGACATGAATGGAACAAAAACAAATCGGCGGGTGTAAAATGGGCTGCCGATTCACTATCTCTTGTTTTGCACTATCGCTGAAGACCAGTTTCACCCCGCAACTTTTGTATTAATAAATTCAATAGACCACAGGCAAATGGCGCAAAACAGAAAAGTTAAAAGTGGATTATCTTTGGACACTGCACAAACTTCAAATATGTTGATCTTAGCATGAGGGAAATGGCGAGGTAAATCTGGGGAATACCTTCACCCTCTGCACGCACACACACACACAAGTTTTATTTATTGTGGGATGTGCAGGTGTAGCAGTAGTAACAGTCTCAATTAGTTGCAGTATCTAGGATTGAGTTTCACTGCAAGATTCCATAAAAAGGGGACCCAAATCCTTGGTGAAGGACATTCCTTAAGTTCAACCAGAAAGTAATACTTCAAAAAAAAAGTAAAGAAAACAATAACAGCCCACTCAAGGTGGATGTTTCTGATACTAACTGCACAACTTTTCACTCTAGCTGCATGTTTAACCAAAGATTACAGTTAATGTTATAGATACAGATTTTTAAACATCTGCAGACTCTAAGGGGGAGATCCCAGGGACTCCACACAGTCATCAAATTTGTGTCCTCCTGCGGCCAGACAAACTGGGGTCAACTTTAACCATTTACCCGGCGGGAAGAGGGTGCTAGTAGCCCCAAGGATACACCTACCACCCCATTACCACCTGCCGCCATTTTCCGAAGGGCCTCTGCATGAGCATCTCAGGCACCTACCTGATTCAGGCGGGAGCCTAATTCTATTATGCAATTCTAGGTGCTTCAATGTACATAGAACCCTGACGCAATTCTGAGGTACAAGGCACTGATTGTCCTAACCAGTGGTCCTTAAAGGGGCCAAAACCAGATAGGTTTCTGTTTCTTTAAAGATTTCTGTGGAACAGAATCCTGCCCAATGTCCATCCCGGATTAAAATCTATCCCACTGTGTGTTGCTAGTACAGTGTCTCAAGAGTTCTATGCATTCTATACATTTTTATGTCTTGTTTCTATTGTTGTACAGTGATTACAAAATAAACAGTTTTTGCAATGATAGCAGTGTTTTCCTTTGACATTGCCTTTCGAAAGTTAAGACATGGGGTCCCCAGTATTGTGCCACTATTTGCAGGAGAGTCTCCCAAATAGAAAAACTTGAAAACCACTGGAATGTGTAATGAACTGTAATAAGTTTTTTTTTAAAACCTTTCAACAGTATACTGCAAATTGGAATGAAAGTCTCCTCTCTCTGCTAGCTTAGGGTCCTGCTTAAAATATGTTTGGGCAGTCTCAGTTCAGTGCCTCGTTCCTTGTGGACATGGGCCCAATATGCAACTAGCTCTGATTCAACTATTCAGTCAGAAAGGCTACAAGAAACAGTTGTAACCATGTACACTATATGCAAATATGTACACTTTTTATTCCTTGGGTCAGCAAGTCAACAGATTTGCGATAGAACAGCTGACTTGCCTCCTGAAGAGATATGGCCAAGAGGTTTGCTGGTGCACCTGACCTTGAGGACCTTGTCACTGCTGATCCCAGACTGCAAGTGGGAATTTCTGACACGCCAACAGATCAGAAAAGAGTCCATTCACGGAGCAAAGCAGTAATGTCAGTACATCTGGAACCAGCAATGAGAAGATCAAGGAGGAAGAGCTCCTATATGAACTGGGGGATGGAGGTCAGAGTGTGTGAAAGCCTCTATGAATTGGAGGAGTTTGGAGAGGTAGAGTGCCTCTGTGAACTGGTGGTTTGGAGTGGGAGAGTACCTCTGTGAAATGGAGATGGAGATTCCATCTGTGAACTGGAGATTAGAAAGGCAGGAGTTCCTCTGTGAAGGAGTTAGAAAGGAGGAAGAGTACATAACTGTACAGGTGATGGGGAAGACTTCCTCTCTGATGGAGGGAGGAGAGTGACTCTGAAGGGGAGACTAACTCTAGCTGGGGTTTGGGTCCATGGGTGCCTCCAGCCATCTGCTACCAGTGCAAATGGTCATGTTTCATGTGTGAACCAGGACACTGAGTGTGCACATGTTATTTGCTGAGCCCAATCCTATTCCACCCAACATGCAGACACGTGCACATTCAGCAGGGGTCACTGGATGGCAGTCGGGAGTGGGAAACTGGCTGATTTTTTTTCCCCCCATGCAGGAACTTTGAGGTCAATTGTAATGCTCCCATCATGAAGCCAGCTGAAATCAGCTAACTCAGCATAGGTTTGGGATTGAAGCTAGTGCCTTTCTAGGTCTATATGGCTGACTCAGTTTCACACTAGAGAGTGCATTTACTAACTGAACCACTGGGACAAGCTGGCTACATTTGTATAGAGATAAAATTGCTGCAAAACCTTCTAAGACACACTAAGTTGTATGATAGTTCTAAAAAGAGCCAATTAAAGAGGCATATGGGGTGTTGCCATTTTTGATATGACTTGTTGCTATCCCAGGCTTTTGGAGTATTGTTGAATCCCAACAAACACAACAAATTTGTCAAGGAGTACTTTACAGCAGGAAACATTAGTGGATCAAACTTATGGCAATATTCTGATTCCACGTAAGAGTCATTACAGATGAACTGGTGGTTTTAAAGCGATCACAATTATTGGTGCTGCAAGTATTTCAGGATTATAGACAGCCTGTTTATCAGACTAAGCTCAACTGGTCCGTCGAAGGTACCATACACCATACTGTATGGTAACAATTGCACAAAAGCAGAGTGATTTTGTGTATCAGCTAATATTTTCTTGCATTAATACAGATTTAAACATTAATAATGCATTTTGGGAGAACTTCTAGTACGCATCTGCAAATTGCTTCTTGACAAACTTACAGTAACAGCATGACAAATATTAATCCCGCAATGTGAATGCTTTAACTTGCTGACAGTTGATGTCTGCAGAGAAAGCTGCTGCCACATCAAAACTGGCTCAATAGTGAATAAAATCCTCACATAAAGTGAAAACTTTCACAGCTTATTTTACACATGCGCGCACACACATACATTTATTTGTACTTATATAAAATGATCAAGGAGTGATTTCAAGGAATAATCTAATCGTATGGTTATAAAATGCTTGAGACTGACTTTTGCTGTTTACGACACCATCTGGACCTGTTGGTTAGATTAGTGCTTTGTAATTTCACTGAGGTATTCACTATTTAACTGAACCACATGATCTGTGTGAGTTGGGCTATGGTGAAATGGAATGTAAAAGTTTGCTGTGCTATTTATATGGAGCCTGCATGCATATGCTGTTAATCTAACGTTCTAACAATAGCAGATTAACCAGACCACACTCCGAGGAAGCGATTTTCTGAAAAAGTAACATAGATGTTTAAAAAAAAAACACTCACCTAAAACAAGATAAGGAAGAACTTGCATTTATATACAGTAGCACTTTTCACAACCTCAGGACGTCCCAAAGCGCTTTACAGCCAATGAAGTACCTTTGAAGTGTAGTCACTGTTGTAAGGTAGGAAATGTGCAGCTATTTGTGTGTCTTGGTCACTGCCTTGTTATATTTTACATTAAACTAATCGATGATTGTGATGGATTTACAATAAATAACCATATTGCAATGGTTTCATTTTGTGTAAACCAGCCAGCCATGTTTTATTTGTTTATACAACAGGAGTGCATTATTTTGTATATTTTCAAATATGTATTTAGGCTCAATTATCATTCTGGTTGTGGAGTGATATGCAATGTGAGGCATACATCAGGATTTTAACCTGAGATCAACATTTCAATCCATGTGTTAACTTGTCAGTGTTTCACAAGAAAAATCCATTCTTTTCGCTGAGATTGGAAGTTCACAGAATCACAGAATCCCCACAGTGCAGATAGAGGCCATTTCGGCCCATCGAGCCTGCACCGACACATATCCCACCCTATCCCCGTAACCCCACGTATTTAATGCCCCCTAACACTAAGGGTCAATTTATCATAGCCAAATCAACCTAACCCGCACATCTTTGGACTGTGGGAGGAAACCGGAGCACCCGGAGGAAACCCACGCAGACACGGGGAGAATGTGCAAACTCCACACAGACAGTCACCCGAGGCTGGATTCGAACCTGGCACTGTGAGGCAACAGTGCTAACCACTATGCCACCGTGTTGCCAATATCAACCAATTAGATCAGTTAGAAGACAGTATTGGAAGCTGTCAGAACAAACCAAATACTTTCTCTCTCTGTTGATTGCACATGAACTTGAGGCAGAATATTTTAAAGACATATTGATGCTTTCTGAGAGTTACAGGTGTCTTTATTTACGGTTTCTCCCCAAATGAGTTATATGTAACAAGCTGCTGAAATGCAGTTTCTAAAACTTTTTTATTTTCCGCAAAGAAACTTTCTGGGCAATTTCCGACTGCTGTCTTCGATGAAGGTTTATTTTCTTCAAGACAGTTTGCAGCTGACTTTTTGAGATAAGAAAGATATTCCCTGGTGTGAATGTGTAAACTTGGTTGATTTGCACATTTTTCTCCTGGAATTGCCAGGATTTGGAAATAAAATAATTATTGGGGTTGGACTGTTGATGACTTTTAATTCATTTAAAAAAAATACACAGAGGCCGGAATGTTCCCGTTGCCGTGCGTGCGGGTTTGGAGGCGGGTCGGCCATCATCCCGCCTCCTCGCGGCTTTAACTCAGGCGCGTTTGCCAGCGCGCCACGGACCCGATCGGGAGAGGCGGGCGACCTAATTCAACTCATTAAATGCTTGTTATCAGATCCTTAACAGGGTTTTTAACTGCAGCTTCTGAATTTAACGCCATGAGCACAGGAGGCACGCAGCTCGGGAACCTCGCCCGTGAAGGGGAGGCGGAAGCTCAGTGGCCATTGTGTGAGGGCAATAATTGACAGCTGGGAATACCAGATAAATACACACACCTTACACCTCATTAGTTTCCTAAGGGAAAGGCTGTTGCTGACTCCATTTTGTGCACAGCTTTAGGTTTCTGGAGTTTGCAGGTCATTTCTAGGCAGTATTACAACACTGAGGGATTGGCCCTCTGATCGCTACTTGCCATCTACTACATCAGCATGGATGCCGCTTATACTGTCTCACCTTGGTCCTCAGAATCGGATCAAGATGAGCCCCACCACCAACAACATCAGCAATACCAGCAGCAGCAGCAACCACAACAGCAGCCTTCTCCTCAACGACCTGATGCTCCACAGGAGAGAGGGGAGCACCACAGGGCTGCAGCGCGCCGGAGGTGATACCCCCAACACAGGGTATACAGGCAGAGGATGAGCTTCCTCAACATGACTGAACAGCAGTGCTTCAGGAAGCTCAGGCTATCGCGCCAGGTCATTGCAGACATTTGTAGCTTGCTGCCCAGAGGTCCTGGTGGACACTCCTTGCCAGTGGCTGTCAAAGTCACCAGTACCCTCAACCTCTTCGCCTCAGGCTCCTTCCAGGGATCTGCAGCAGACATTTGCGGGATCTCCCAGTCAACCGTCCACAGATGCATGACCCAGGCGACTGATGCCATGTTTCATAAGTCAGCCAATTATATCAACTGTGTTACTGAGCAGGCACTCGGCTTTGCGGCTAGGACTAACTTCCCACAGGTGCAGGGAGTCATTGACTGCACACATGTGGCCGTGAAGGCACCCCATCATCACCCAGGAGTGTTTGTGAACCGCAAAGGCTCCACTCCAACTATGTGCAGCTCGTCTGCAACCATAAAAAGATGATTATGCATGCATGCACCAGATTCCCTGGCAGCTGTCATGACTCTTTTATGCTGTGCCAGTCCACCCTCCCTCAGCTCTTCATGCCTCCAAACATGCTTACCGGCTGGCTGCTTGGAGACAAGGGCTATCCACTGAAGACATAGCTCCTGAGACCCCTGAGGAGGCCAAGTACTGAGGCGGAGAAGCATTATAATGAGATCCACATGTCCACCAGGTGTGTCATAGAGCAAGCAATAGGCATGCTTTAGAGGCACTTCAGATGCCTTGACAGGTCCGGAGGAGCCCTTCAGTATGCACCAGCCAGGGTCTCCAGAATCATCGTCGTCTGCTGCGCGCTGCACAACAAAGTGCAGCAGTGAGGATTGGAGCTGCAGGAGGAGCAGGGCGCACAGCCTCTTCAGAGGAGGAAGCTGAGATGCAGATGCCACCAGCAGTGGCGCATATTGCTGCCCGTGAGGCCCGGGATGGCCTCATCATGGCCAGATTTACTAAACTTGCTCCAATGCAGTCACATGCCTGACACATGCTGTACAAACTCCCCCGCCACCCCCAACAACACCATAAAGCATCCCTACAATGACCAAGCCATTGCTCTCACTCAAAGGCCCAATGCGCGAGGTTAAATAATGTGTCACCATTCACTCCAAGTGACAAAGCCACTTCCGAGGTTTGAGGCTAAACTGGACAAGACCCAAAAGTGGTGCAAAGAGAAACATTGATGTGTCCAATCAAAACAACTGAAACTTAGCACTAACATTTGTTGATCACCCAAGTGCTTTCCCTTGTGCATCTACTTTTGTGTCATTTTTCTTTTGCGAGTGCTTCTACGAGATGCAACCCCTGTGGCTTCAGCAGAGGTAGTTGCAGGCTGCTCACTTCCCTGCTGCGACTGCGTAGACACTTTTGGCGGACGTCCGCTGGGTTTTGGAGCCTGTGATGGCCCCGCCAAAGTCTGTTCATCCTGCACCTGTGCAGGGGCAGACTCGGCCATCGGGTTCTGAGGAAGCATGTGGGGCTCTGACTGAGGGGGAGGTAACGGGAGGGAAGTGGGAGCACTTTGAGAAGAGCCCCCAATTCCATGTCCCCTCTCAGCATCATCCCTCTCATGGGCCACACGCATTTCCCTGCTGGCAAGGAGCTGGCGAGCACCTTGCTGCACAGCAGTGGGGCGATGAAGACCCAAGTCAACGTTTACAGCCCTTCTTGAGAGGAGGTCTATGAGCGCCTGCCATCTGTTGTCCACAGCTAGCATGTGCTCATGTGAGTGGCGCATTTGCTGCTCCGTGCAGGTGGCTATCCTTTCCATGGAAGAGCACATCATTGCCATCGCCTGCGACATGGTGGTGCTCATGTTGGAGATGGACTACTCCATTCTCTGAACATTTGCAAACATCGTGACTGCAAAAGATGCCAGAGCCTCATGCAGTTGTTGCTGCCCCTCCAAGATCGCCCTCTTTCTGGACGGCCCCCGAGGCTCAGCGTCTGCATGCAGCTGAGCAGAGCTTGGAGCGTCCTGCGCCCTCCAGCGAAGAGTCTCCACTCCTGTCCCTGTCAACACCACCTGCTCTTGCTCACTTGTGAATTGTAAGACACCAGGTGACAACTCTACTCTATGGTGTAAAGGACCCATCGAGGTGTGAGTATCTGCGCTGGTGCTGGCTGCGCTTGGGTCTGCTGACGCTGCTCCCTCAGAGGCTGGAGGCTCCTCTGAGGAGTCGTCTTCCTCCTGCGGCTGGACAGTGGGGGGGGGGAGGGGAGCAGTTGATGGACCTGTGGGAGAGTAAAGAGATGAATTAGAAGTATTATAATAAGAATGAGTAATGTTACCATTATGCACATGATGACATTTCACTGGCTGCTGACTTCAGTCACCATATGGGTGACTGTTGTATGCCATGTGGCTTTATGAGATGTGATTCTGTCACCAGGTTGCTGGGATGTGCCCCCTCTTTCCGTCTCCCACCACCACCATCTCTCGAGCTCCTGAAATTTCCAGAGCCGCCTCCTCTGCTAGTGTAAGATGTGCAATTACTGGAAGGTCACCTCCGGTTCTCTCCCTCTCCCTGTTGTTGTGGGCTCTCTTCTCCTGCAAGGAGGGAAAGAAGAGAAGTTTGAGTAAGAGCAATGGAATGAGTGTAAGGAATGGATGGGTTACATCTGTAGAGGGTGACTTTGAGGGAGTGGGGTGTCAATGCCAAATGACCTCCTGTGGTGTTACTTGCTATGATTGCATTTGGATGAGAGTGAGTGTGAGGGATGGTTAGTCAGATGGGGATGTGCGTATGTAGATAGAGAGAGAGGGATGGCTGGACGTGCAAGGTATGTTGGTGTAAGGAATGATGTGCAGGAGTAGGCTTGGGAAGACAGAGTGATGGGGATGTGTTACATAGAAACATAGAAACATAGAATCTAGGAACAGGAGTAGGCCATTTGGCCCGTCGAGCCTGCTCCACCATTCAATACGATCATGGCTGATCATCCAAGTCCAGTACCCTGTCCCTGCTTTAATCCCCACAGTACACATATCCCACCCTACCCCCGTAACCCCACGTATTTAATTCCCCCTAACATATCCCATCCTATCCCCATAACCCCACATATTTAATACCCCCTAACACTAAGGGTCAATTTATCATAGCCAAATCAACCTAACCCGCACATTTTTGGACTGTGGGAGGAAACCGGAGCACCCGGAGAAAACCCACGCAGACACGGGGAGAATGTGCAAACTCCACACAGACAGTCACCCGAGGTCAGATTCGAACCCGGGTCCCTGGCGCTGTGAAGCAACAGTGCTAACCACTATGCCACCGTGTTGACAGGTGCTTCATGATGAGGGTGAGTGTGGCACTGCACTAATCTTTCCTGACCTCATGAGATCATTGAAGCGCTTCCTGCACTGTATCCAGGTCCTCCCAACCACATCCCTGCTGCTGACCTCCTCAGCTATAACCAGCCAGGCTCTCTTTGTTGCTTGTGGAGGTCTCCTTTGCCTGTTAGCAGGGAAGAGGACCTCCCTGCGTGCTCTGACAGCCTCCACAAGAGTACGCAAGGAAGAATCTGAGAACCGAGGTGCAGCCCTCTGATTTTGGCTATCCATGTTTCAAAAGTTTTGGGCTGGATTTTGTTTTGGGGTCGGGTTGGGGTCGTGTAATCCGCATTTCGTGTTTCCCCCCTCGACTCCAGATTAATGTGGATGCCTGATGCAATTTTCACTTAATTGAGCAATTGAGTTGCAGCATGTGGGAACCCATGAACTAATTAGTGTTTTCAGTCTGAAACCCGCCTCTGATGATGTCATCATTGCTGACTGCCTGCTCTCAGAGATTGTCTGGCTGCTGGTGAGAGAGGACCTTTCTGCATTGCTTCTGATGTGATGTGAGTGGACCTGGATGCAAATATATATCAGAGAGAGAGAGAGAGAGAGAGAGAGAGATGCATCCAAGTCCTCTTACACCAAATGCCATGACATTGAATGTAGCAGTATCAGAGGCGACTTTCACACCTAATACTACTACTACCTTCATCACATCTCCGTTGTAATAGTGCACTTGCAGCCGATAGTCAGCTATCCATTTGTGCTCCCGCCAGGTTTCACTGAAGTGTTTCACACCAGGCATGTTTCACGTCAGAAAAGGGTTAAACTAGCTACAACGTTTCAAAATAGCATTACAGACCCAATTTAGAGCTTGTTAAGGGCTTTAATGGCCTCTCCCGCCTCTTGGAGGCGGGACGGAGTCGGTAACCCCGCGACTGATTTTGTCAAAATTGCGTGGAGGCGGGATGGAGTCGGGATGGGGTCGGAAACCCCGACCCCGCAAATTTAACCCCCCACACGCCTCCAAACCCGACTCCATGGGTCATTCAAAATCCAGCCCTTTATCTCTCCTGTGGCCTTTCTTTCACACCTTCCACCCTCCTCTGGAAACCTTCAAGTGAGTTCAGTGCAAGGCTGCTTTAAATATGGACGCTGGAAACAAGTCATCAATGACGTCATCAGACCCACACCATTTAATAGGACTGGGAAATGCGCATAACTCTTTCAATTGGGGCCATTAAGTGAACGTCGCTCTGAGCAGCGCGTTGCTGAACACATTGCGTTTCGGACCCGTGATGCTGCACGCACGCACCCAACCCATGCAAAGGTGAAAATTCCGGGCAGAGATTCCCATGTTTAGGATTCTACCACAGTAATGTGTGATGTGGATCATTGGTCTTTTTGTCTGAATGCAGTTACGTTCTGTAACAGTAAAAGCTGTTTATAGTTCACTTATTCACTTGTGTTGGAGGCCCATTGTTATCATGAAGAGAGTCCACACTGTCTGTATTAGAGTGGCCAACATACATGAGGAAATGAGAAGTAATAATCAGTAAGACTATAATTGATTTAAACCACAGACTGGAGGCATAAAATTCTGCTCACTTCCTGTTCCTGAAAAACACGTTTTCATGCAATTTGGGGTTTTTTCCCCTCGAGGGTTCAATGATATGTTCTCCAGAGTGCTAAGGTAAACTAGGGAGAAGATTTGCAAGCCATTGACACTGGGGAGGTACCAGTAGATGAGAAACAGCCCAATGTGGTGCCTATGTTCAAAAAGGGTAACAATTGAGATACAGACAATTACACACTCGTGAGCCTTACTTACATCCTGTGTAAGATAATGGAATCAATTATCAGGAGTAAACTTGAGGATTATCTGCATCATTATAACCTAGAAAGTCAGCATATATTCAGAAGGAAAAGATTCAGAAGGAAAAGAACCTGCCTGACAAATCTCCTTAACTTCTTTGAGGAAGTGACATCATATTTGGACTGCAGAAGTATGTAATGTTTTATAATTAAACTTCCAAAAGTCTATCAGTCAAGCTCAAAGCTGTGGGAATTCAGGGAAAACCCTGGGAATGGATAAGAAACTGGCTGAAGGGTAGAAGACAATTGTTACTTGTTACAGGAGTTATGTCGGGGGAGGGAGCCACTGAATGGTATGCCCCAGGGATCAGCGTCGGGACCACTACTGTTTCTAATTTACACCAATGGCTTGCATTCTGAAATTCCATGCAAAATTTGCAGATGATGCCAAACTAGGAGGGGCAGTAGAACCAGTGTCGCGAGCTCAGAAATTACAGATTAAATTGCAGAAACGTGGGCAGAAAATGGCAGATGAAATTTAATCCAGACAAGTGCTTGGTACTGTACAAAGGAAGGAAAAATGAGTGATACCCATTCTCCATTAATGGGTAAGGATAAAATTGAAAGAGACCTAGGATTCATAGTAGACTTGGCATCCAATGGGCCGGAATTTGCGGTCGGAGGCGTACTTCCGGAGCCTCCAACCCGGAAAAAAAATACGAACCAACCTGCTGGCCCCCGGGCTTCAGAGGCTTCGGGTCCTGGGTCTGCAGGCATACGCCTGCGTAAAGGCCCATAGATCCGAGGGACCCAGGCGGTTCGGAAGCGTCCCTGGGATCACGTGGGCCAGATCCTCCTATCAGAAAGGAGGATTCCTCATATGCTTATGGGGATTCCATTTACGAACAGAATCCTCATTAGCATATGAGGAATCCTCAAACAATTAAATAATTTACACAATTCTAAAACAAAAGTTCCCATTTTCACATTTAATTCAAAGTCCCTTTAATGAACCATTTACAATAAAAATGTAATTTATTGAAAAATAATTTTAAATATTTTAATCCGGGCCAAAATTTATATAAACTAATTTTAAATGTTTGTGGATGATTTATTATTTCATTTTAACATTTATATTAACCCTTACGCTGGTGAAAGCAGGCCCTACAGCACACCTTGAATAATATGTCCAGTTCTGGTCACTGAGACACTGAGAAAGTTCAGATAAGAGTCATGAGGCTGTTACCTAGAACTGAATTTTCCTTCGTCCTCCTGCCCAAAATTGGAGGGCAGATAGCAGCGGAAAACGGATCAAAGTTGGGCAACCGCCATCTGACTGCCCCAACCTTAATTTCCCTCCCGTTGCCCCTGTTGGGACCGTCTCTACGCACCCCATCACTCACACACATGAAAATAGTAGCAGCCTCCCCATCTCCATTTACCCGTGTCCTAACTTGCACCAAGTCCTGTTCACCCATCACCCCTGTGCTTGCATACCTACATTGGCTCCAGGTTAAGCAACGCCTCGATTTTAAAATTCTCATCCTTGTTTTCAAATCCCTCCATGGCCTCATCCCTCCCTATCTCTGTAATCTCCTCTAGCCCCACAACTCCCCGAGACATCTGCACTCCTCTAATTCTGGCCTCTTGAGCATCCCTGATTTTAATCGCTCAACCATTGGTTGCCGTGCCTTCAGCTGCCTAGGCTCCAAGCTCTGAAATTCCCTCCCTAAACCTCTCTGCCTTTCTATCTCTGTTTCCTCCTTTAAGACGCTCCTTAAAACTTACCTCTTTAACCAAGCTTTTGGTCACCTGCCCTAATTTCTCCTTATGTGGCTCGGTGTCAAGTTTTACTACATTAAAGGCGCTATATGAATGCAAGTTGTGTTGTTGTTCATCATCTAGCTGGGGTACCAACCCTGATTCAATTGGCAGTGTAAAAAGGCATACCTTAGGATGAGATACAAATCTAATGAAGTTACAACACGGGGCAACCTGCATGCTAAACACCAAAAGCAGCAGGCTAAAGATAGAGCCAAGCAGCCCCATGACCAACGGATCACATCAAAGCTTTGTAACCCTACCATCTGGTGGAAACCCAGGCAACTAACAGGAGAAAGAGACTCTATGAACATCACCATCTTTAACTTGTCTGTAGATGTGTGTGTAGGTGGGGCATGTTTGTGGGCAGGGTATGTGATATCATTACCATTATATTTCCCCGAGGAACTCCTGCAGTGATGTCCATACACACATGCATTTTCCATTTTCAATAACCTAATTTTTGTACGGTAATAACAATGGTGATCCTTGTGCAAGTTCTTTCATAGGTTTGTGTTTACAAGTGCAGTACGTAGCTGGCTTTGAAGAACAAACATTAAAAAGAAGTGTCTCCCTGAACAATATTTTGATTTCCCGATGCTGGATCCAGTCTGCAGTCAGCCATCAACCAGTCTACAGGCAGCCAGCCAGCCAACAGCAGCCAGCTACCCGCAGCCAGCTACTCCTCAGCCAATCTGGAGACAATTCACCAGTGGTCAGCTCACAGCCAGCCGCGAGCTGCCATTTCACAACCAGTAGCCAGAATGCAAGCAACCGCCAATCCATAGACAGCAACCAGTCTGCAATCGGCAACCAGCTGTCTCAGGCTCCAGGAGTGATTGGTGCCATAATCAGGAGTAGGGTGAGACCTGCCAGAATCAGAAGCAGGAGAGGCAGCATTGCTGCTTCATTTGGCTTTAATTGTAACTTTCTATGTTAATACAGAAGAGCAGGAGAAACAGTGCAACATTTCTATATTAGCTCAGAAACTTACTGCAAAAACTGACTGTTCGACAGCTGCTGGCTCTTGCACTCTTGATTTTAACAACAGAGGTTGGTTGGGACTTTTCCGACCAGGTCTATCAACTCGACATTCGGTTTCACAGGTGACCACTGGTCAATTGTGGTATTCGAAAACCAGGTCGAAAAAGTCGGGATTTCCAATGTTGGGTTGCAAAAAGGGTGTATGCATGACATGGTCCGATTGCACGTGCAAAATGAGGACCAATTGTGCAAATGTGTATGCTTAAAGTCCCCAGTTTTGTCTTGGAATTGGGCAAAATGCGGCCACTTTAATGTTTGAGACCATTGTAATTCGACCAGTGCCATCTGGCTAAGACCAGCTAACTTAGAAGAGACTGTGGTTTCCCTTAAGGCAGCACAATCTGGTGCCTGAACCTCGTCTCAGAAATCATCTCCACTGTTCAGGGCTTGGCCACGAGGAGGCATGATTAGAGCAATTTTTTTTACCCTGTCCCCAGGATGGAGCACTTCACCCCCACACAATCTCCCTCCAGATGTTTGGAAGAGAGCACTCACAAAACACCACCAGGCAAAGCAAGCCAACAATAGGGAAGCCTGGGACTTGAACTCTGGGGAGTGAAGTGCTCAATAGCTTAAGCTTCCGGGTCAATTCTTTCTTAAGGACCAAAGAATCATTAAACAGTACAGCACAGAAGGAGGCCATTCAGCCCATCGAGTCTGCGCCAGCCCTTTCGAAGAACAATCCGGTTAGTCCCACTCCCCCGCTCTTTTCCCATATCCCTGCAATTTTTTTCTCCTTCAAGTATTTATCCAATTCACTTTTGAAGGTTACTATTGAATCTGTATCCACCACCCCATCGGGCCGTGCATTCCAAATCCTAACCACTCGTTGTGTAAAAAAGCTTTTCCTCATGTCGCCACTGGTTCTTTTGTCAATCACCTTAAATCTGTGCCCTCTGGTTATTGACCCTTCAGCCATTGGAAACAGTTTCTCTTTATTTACTCTATCTAAACCCTTCATGATTTTGAACACCTCTATCAAATCTCCTCTTAACCTTCTCTGCTCTAAGGAGAACAACCCCAGCTTCTCCAGTCTATCCACAGAACTGTAATCACTCATCCTTGGAACCATTCCAGATCAGTCTAGGTTCTATAAAGGTGGTGTAAATACTCATTTTTAAAACAGAATACACTGTAGATCATTCCACCAATGGTTTTGCATTAACAAAGTTTAAAAACATTGCTATCTGGTTAACGTCTTCAAGTCAGCTATGCTCTTTTAAAATAAATTCTCACGGTTAAATTTACATTTTATGATTTGTACAAGTGATTCCTTCAAACTTTATGGGTTAAACATTGGAAAAACTGGCAGAAAGTGAGAGGAAATTCCCTTCTTCTCACTTGAGTGTAGATGGATGTACTGGCGGGACGTTTGCAGGAAATAGCTGACAGAAGGAATGCGGTCTCCCCTGCATTGGTGTCCATTTGGATTCACAAACAGCCCGCATATTATTGCACTGTAATTCAGACAAACCATTCTTTTAAAATACTAGACAATTTCATTAATACTGAACAGAGGGGTTTTTTTGTTAGAATTTTTCTCCTCGAGCGGGCACCGAAGTAACTTATAACCACATTTGCTTGGTCATTTACAAGCTTTCCAGGGGACTGCGGCCTGTGTGACCTCATCCAATATTGATTTGTCTCCGAACAATCTCCTGTTTGACTGGGATGGGAGGTGGCGGGAGGGGGAGGGGGAGGGAGGTTGTCCAGCAAATAGAAACAAAAAGAAGCAATATTCCTGTTACATTCTGAGAGGAAAAATATCATTTATCACAAACATTGTGACTGACCACTTACCACAAAATGCTGCTTGGCTTTAAATGCTGTAACCGGCTGTCAGACTTGTACATGGCAGAATATAAGAAAAATAAATCTTTACCCTTATCTGGGTCTTTTTGGCAGCCTAGAACAAAACCTGTGTGCTGCTTCTGATTTGAATTACGTTGTTTTATTCCTTAATAAATAATTCTGAGGATTAAAGGAAGCTGCGAGGGGGCATTGATAAGCTGATGGAATGGGTAGCAGGTGGAATTCAATGTCAGTAAGTGCGAGAGGGTACATTTTGGTTAAAAAAAAAATAAAAGCAATAATTATACTTTGAATGGGGAGGGGTGGGTGATGTGGAAGAGCAGAGGGATTTGGGGATTCAGGTTCACAAGACATTAAAAGCAGCACCTTAGGTGGATAAGGCCATAAAATAAGTCAGAAATATTCTGGGTTTTACAGAAAGCAGTATAGAATATAAAAGTCAAGAAGTAATGGTGAATCTGTAGAAAACCTTAATAAGACCACAGTTGGAGTATTGTGTTCAGTTTTGACCTGTACCCTATAGGAAGGACATTGAGGCAAATGAGAGGGTATAGTGCAGATTCACTCGGAGACTGCCTGGTATGAGGACGTACAATTACAAAGAAAAACTTGAAAAATTTAGGGTGTTTTCAAATTTCATTAGAACTGAGGCAATTACGTGGTGATTTGATAGAGGTGTTTAAAAGTATGAAGGGATGGAACCGAATAGCTAGAACCAGACTTGCTAGAGGTGTAAAACCATGAAGGGACAGATTAGGAGAAACTGAGGCTGCGATTTCAACTACCGTGGCGGGCTCAGTGTGGCCGAGGTAGGTGGCGGGTTGCAATCCCGCTCCTGGCACCATCCCGCTCTGAGAAGAATTTTCCATTGATTGGGCTTGCTAAGCCCGCCCTGCGAGGTTCCCGGCCAATTAAAAGGAAGCGGGTCTGATGACGTCATTTGATGACGCGTCATCAGCCAGTTTCCTTAAAGGGACCATGGTCACAATCATTTTGACAGTTGTGCTGTCAGTGTTCTGCAGCATTGAGGTGCTGCAAACACTGCACAAAGGTGCACGGCTGCATCTAGTCTCTCCCATGACTCCCTCCATATGCTTATGGAGGGAGTCACAGCATGCAGGGATGTTCTCTTCCCTTCCAATGGGCGGAAGAGACCACCCCAGGAAACCAACGCAGCCTGGTTGCACATTACAGAGGAGGGCACAAGCAGGGATGTCATCAGGAGGACCTGGCTGCAGTGGCGCAAACCTTTCAATGATCTCAGTAGATCACGAAACGTTACTGCCAAGCCACACTCAACCTCATCCTGCTGTGCCACTCATCACATCCCCATCACTCTGCCTTCCCTACCCTACTCCTGCACATCCTTACTCACACTAACTTACCTTGCACCTCTACCCATCCCTCTCTATCTACATCATCACATCCCTATCTCACTAGCCACCCCTCACACTCACCCTCATCCTTGTCCAATCGTACCAACTAACAACACACAATGGCATTTCCTGAGATGAAGGGGTTGTCTTATGAGGAAAAGTTGAGCAGGTTGGACCTATACTCATTGGCGTTTAGAAGAATGAGAGGTGATCTTATTGAAACATATCAGATTCTGAGGGGGCTTGACAGGGTAGATGCAGGGAGGATGTTTCCCCTTGTGGGGGAATCTAGAACTAGGGGGCACAGTTTCAGGATAAGGGGTCGCCCATTTAAAACTGAGATGAGGAGGAATTTCTTCTCTCAGAGGGTCGTGAACCTTTGGAATTCTCTACCCCAGAGAGCTGTGGAGGCGGAGTCATTGAATATATTCAAGGCGGAGATAGATATATATTTGAGCTACAGGGGAGTCAAGGGTTATGGGGAGCGGGCGGGAAAGTGGCGTTGAGGCCAAGATCAGATCAGCCATGATCTTACTGAATGGCGGGGCAGACTCGAGGGGCTGAATGGCCTACTCCTGCTCTTATTTCTTATGTTCTTATGTAAGCACTTGGGTGTTTTCACCAATGTTCATGTTAAGTTTCTGTTGATGTGTTGCCAAACAGTGAAATCTTTATTTTCAATACTTTCCGTTCTTGGACAGATTTGTGTGCATCTTTGGAAGTGGCTTATACATTGTAGGGATGCTTTATGGTGTTGGTGTGGGGTGGTGCCAACCTGGCACATCATGTGGCAGCCAGGGTGTACAGCATCAAGTGAAGTAAATTTGGCCATGGTGAGGCCATCCCTGGCCTCCCAGGCAGCAATGTGCTCAGGTGCTGATGACCTCTGTCCTGTGCAGCATCAGGCGATCGCAGAGAAGATTGGTGTTGTTGTTGTTGGAGTAAGGATGTGCAGGAGTAGGGTAGGGAAGGCAGAGTGATGGGGATTTGATGAGAGGCACAGGAGGATGAAGGTGAGTGTGGCTTTGTACTAATGTTTCGTGATCTACTGTGATCATTGAAAGGTTTGCACCACTGCACCCAGGTCCTCCTGATGACATCCCTGCTTGTGACCTGTGCAATGTGCAACCAATGTGCATTGGTTTCCTGGGGAGGTCTCTTCCACTCATGGGAAGGGAAGAGGGCCTCCCTGCGTGCTGTGACTCCCTCCATAAGCATATGGAGGGAGTCATGGGAGAGCCTGGGTGCAGCCCTGCACCTCTGTGCAGTGATTGTCAGAGTTTGCAGCACCTCAATGCTGTAGAACACTGATAGCACAAACGTCAAAAGTAAGGTGGCCATGGTCCCTTTAAGAAAACCGGCTGATGATGCGTCATGAATGATGTCACCAGACCTGCTTCCTCTAATTGGACCGGGAAACGCGCTGGGCAGGCTTAACAAGCCCAATCAACGTAAATTAATTTTAGGCCGTGGGATGGAACCAGCAGCGGGGCCGCGACCCGACATCGCCCGCCCCGGACCGCCGAGGTGAGCAAAATCCCAGCCCACGTCAACATTTAAGAATAGGTTAGATAGGTGGTTGAAGGAAAGAGGTATAAAGAGTTATGTGAACAGGTTGGGCTGATGTGGAGGATAAATACCAACATGATTGGTTGAGCCAAACAGCCTGTTTCTGTGTTGACATTTTGATGTAATTTGAGTAATCTGGCCCTGGTGTTCGTCTTGCTCCCTGAAGCCTTCATGTTGAAATATTGCACTGTCTCCTACTCTAACACATTCTTTCCCAGGAACTCAAAACTGGAGTTTCTCTCTCACTCAGTTTCATTTCCTCCTGTAATCTACGGCCTTTTAAAACCCAAACATGTCATCAGATAATCTAAAAAATCATTGCTTCAGTTATCTGGTCTCCCAGCTTTTTCAACCATCGGTGGCGCTCCACACCTTGGGCCCTGCCATTTCATTTTGATTCTCGATGAAAAGAAAAATCCCAACCGCTCCTTGTTTTTGTACAGCTGAGTTTCACTGAACTATTTGCTATTGTGCTACTTACAGCCTGAGTACACAGAGATCTTTGGTGGGCTTAGTTTTCAAAATTGACAAGGTGATTATTGGAAAAAGCCATTTCGGTTTAAAGACTTGACTGTAATGTGCAAGCTTAAACTCATTAAGTGGAACTGAAAAAAAAATGTAAAAGTCATGCTGAATCCACATAAAACATTATTGCTCCACACAGTGCCAAACTATCACTATTACATATAAGTCAAAGTATGCACTACAAATAATTGCTACAGGAACTCTGGGGCCTGAGAGGAACTTTCTTGGCATTCTTCTTTCACTCTGTGATTAAAAACTACAGCAGTTCACTTTCCATTCGAGACTTTGGTATTTTATTAACTGTTCTCTGAATACCATGTCTGATATTATGTGCATAAAGTTAAAACTATTTTCTAATTCATTAACTGGTGAAGCGCCCTAGTCACAAACATTTATGTTTTGCTGAAAAATCCTCCATGAATTCAGTTTGCGTTGCTTTTTATTTTCCAATTAATCCATACTCTTAAGTGTCCATAGTTCTGCCCTTTGACATCTGGTCGACTGCAGCTAAGTAACATTTAAATGGACATAAAAGGTAGGAATGGCTATTTGCATCCTGATTATATTATTGCTCATCTGGAGCAAAAAAAAAATCAGAATTCTAACCTATAAGTGGAAACAGATATTTAACATATTTAAAACACCAAACATGGCACAGGGTAAGAACTATAATTTCATCTCTGCAACTTGGATTTGAATCCATCCCAGTTGGATGATTGAAAGTTGTCTCAAGCCAATTCTTGGTCCACAGCACAAAAGTATTCATAATGAGAGATTCCAAGCGTGGCCGGTGCCAGAAATGAAAATGGCACTGTGGTACACTAAGCACTAGCATATTGTTGGGGGGAGACGGAACTTTATTCTACATGTGCTCATGTTAGCTGCCCAAACTTATTTCACATAAGATCCATCTAGCCAGCAGAGAAAAGAATCTGTAATTTCATCAGACTTGGTTAGATTTGAACTGAGATCCCGTGTGCTATCCCTCTGCATCACTCAGTCCCCCTATACAGGCCTCTGATTTAATGTGAGCCAGAGCCACTAACTGGAATGACTACTGTAACTCAGGGGGATACGTTTTTTCCTGATCCTCTAAATGAATACCAGAAATAATATAGACAGAACTGGTAACTACTGTAGAAAGACTAAACAAACTTTGGAACTCACAATTTCACTCCTCAATTTTCTTGCTGTAGCCCAGCTGTTTTCTGCTTTCTTCCTCGAGTCTGTCTCCACTTTCCTTCTCAAGTCCACCAGTGCCATGCTTCTGTAGGTCACCATTAGCTGTTAATACCTCTCCATATAAAAACGAAGAAGCCTATTCGACCAGTCCATCAGGGGGTTAAACAATACATTACTGGGGATGCATAGGGTTAGCACACTGACATTTCAACCGTGGGAGTGGTATTCAATCTAACCTACACAGGTGGAACAAAAGTTTCCCTTGTCTGTTGAATCTAAAGTTGGTGTGTAAAATGAGCTTGTGCCCACTGAAGAAAACTGAGACTAAACTAGCAATCTCACTCAGAGAGGTCAAAAGGCGGCTGGTTTGGGAACTGTAAAATGTCACAAAGTTGCAGTAGACAATGCTGTTCTGAAATTGGGCCTAAGACACATTGTTGGGGCAGAGTATTGGGGGTAGAAATTAGGTCGCGCCCCATTTGGGGCGCAAATATCGTCCGGACGCAAATATTAGCGCCTGGCGCTAATTATCGGCACTGACGGGAAACTTCACTTTTACCGCCCCGGGAGGTGAGTGGAGCGCTAAAGCAGGCGCTGCACACCTCTCTTAAGGCGCAAAGGCCGAGCAGTGAGGCGTTAACTCGGAGCGCTGGCGAAGCTCATGTAATGTCAGTCAGCAATGGAACACACACACAATGGCACGGGCCAGTTCTTAAAGGGGATGGTTAATCTTGCTTTCCATCCACATCCTGTTCATTGCTGCCTTGAATCTCGGCCTGGAGAGACTTGCACATCAAATGTGCTGGAAAGAACAATGGAGAGCACCAGGCAAAGAGCTCAGAGTGCAGCTCCCACGGTCTCTGCTAAATCGATACAAGGAATGGCAAATCAAAATGAACCTGCAAAGTGCTGCTCAGTACCCAAAACTCCTTCACACAACGTTGAATCTCTCCAGAAGTCTCTCCCTCTCTCTCTCAGAATGCGTAGTTCAAAAATGCCACCAACAATAAAAGACAGGAAGAGGCCCCCTTTAAATAGCGCCCCTCCCAGCCCCACAGCGATTGATAGCGTTCCAGTCTTCTGGTCGTTGGAAGCGCCAGGCGGTAAGGCAGGGGGCGCCACTCAATTTCCACTACGGGGCGCCCCAAGGGCGTTGCACCATGGAATGACGTCATAATCTGCGCGCGCAGGTGGTCGCAGCGGTAAGCTTTAGCGCCGCCGCACAATCTCAAGTTAAGTTCTCGAGCGGCGCAAACATCGCTGCGCCCGGGCGTTAGCGGCTTTGCGCCCCATTAGCGCCCTCTTAAGGCGCTAACGGGTGGCGCAACCAAGTGAATTTTTACCCCTTGGGACCTTAAAGCTAAATACTAACATCTTTGAATATGATGAGCACAGAAATTCAACAGCAAACAAATCCAATAAAATTGGAATACATGGCAGCATTTAGATAATGGTCTGGTTATTGAAAATTCTGGGTGATCCAAGAGTTTGGGTGCCACACAGCTTCTGCATTTTTCTTAAGCATTATTTATGCTAACATTTTTAGTCCCAAAAGTGGTGACATGGAATGCAGTGTAGCCTTTTTATTAATGATATAGTCAATTTGTACACCATTAACACACTAAGCTATTCCAAGTTACACACTAAACTAGTCCCTATTGATCAATATAGAGTTTAACCCAATTTTTAAATGTTAGAATGCATCCAATTTAATATTAGAGCTGCTTGGACTTGAATTCCTCAGCAACCTACCTGGATACAACATACACACTTAATTTAACATGTTCAGACTGTGTCAAGTACGATTACTGATGTGAATTGCAGATATCTGGTTATATGATCAGGTGAACAGGGTTTTAATCCTTAATTACAGCCCTTAATCCTATATGTTGAGCCCTTTAGTGGAATAAATCCCTGTAAATACAACAACTATGACCTTTCACAGAATCATTTTAATCCTTTATTCCTTTTTATGATCCATCAAACAAATTAGTTGTAATGTTTGAATTCTGGCAGCAAAGGTAAACATTCCCATGTTTAATTTCTTGAATCAACTTTATTGTGCAGGAGCTAATTGTAAAATTGCTGCTTCTGCCTAAATCTAGCTATCCTATGTGACCTTAAATAAATACAAATAATGATCAGTGAGGCAACAGAGAAGCTTTGTGGGCCGATATTGGCATCTTGCATTTTTGGTTAAAAAGGTTCAGTGTAGGACAGTATGGTGGGCACATTGGAGCTTCATTGGCGGTGGGTGGTGGGGGGGGGGGGGGGGGGGGGGGGGGTCGGTGGTGCAGGTTTAATTCACCCGATTAATTCTTGATCTTAGCCGGAGAAAGGTCAGGTGTTTCCTCACGGGGACGGATGGAAGATTAGAAGAAAATTCACTGGAGCCACTCTTTGTGCCTCTCCTAGTGGCTGATTACAGAGTGGGGGCAGTTTGCTTACATCCCCTTTCTGCCAGCAGAGTATGGAATGGGCAGATGGTTGGGGGCGGGGGCGGGAGGGGGCAGCATAGGGGGGAAATAATAAAATACCTTTTAACAAAAAGGAAGTTCAGAGAGATCAAAATATTACAAGCACGGTGTTCCCACCCCCCAATAAAGGAGAGCACCATGGACGCAGAGGCAGTGGGGCTAATTTTTAGAAAAGTAAATAAGAAAAAAAGCCAGTGTATTTGTGGCCATGAGTGCCAATCCTTAGATAACAGTCCATTATTGGTCCTCCTGAGTTATGCACAATCTCGGAATAACTCAATCTGTGTGTGAACTTAGCTGCTGCTGAAACCCTCATCCATGCATTTATCACCTCTAGACTTGACTATTCCAACGCACACCTGGCTAGCTTCCCTAGTTCTACCCTCCATAAACTTGAGGTCATCCAAAACTCTGCCGCTTGTGTGCTAACGCACACCAAGTCCCACTCACCCATGTGCTAGCTGACCTACATTGGCTCCCAATTAAGAAACGCCTTGATTTTAAAATTCTCATCCTTGTTTTCAAATCCCTCCATGGCCTCGCCACTCCTTATCTCTGTAATTTCCTCCAGCCCTATAAGCCCCTTAGACCTCTGCGCTCCACCTTTTCTAGCCTTTTGAACATCCCCGATTTTAAATGCTCCACCATAGGCGGTCATGCCTTCAGCTGCATAGGCCCTAAGCTCTGGAATTCCCTCCCTAAATCTCTCTGCCTCGCCACTTCTCTTTCCTCCTTTAAGATGCTCCTTAAAACCTACCTCTTCAACCAAGCTTTTGGTCATCTGCCCTGACATCTCCTTATATGGCTCGGTGTCAAAAAAATGCTTTATAACACGTCTGTGAATTACCTTGGGATGTTTTATTACGTTCAAGGTGCTATATAAATATAAGTTGTTGTTGTTGAAAATCAGGGACAGAGACTCAACAAAATTAACGTAAGCAAAATAACAGTAATGAAGAAAATAATGGCACTAAAGAGTGACAAATCCCCAGGACCAGATGGTTTCCATCCCAGGGTTTTAAAGGAAGTAAGTGAGAACATTGCAGATGCCCTAACTATAATCTTCCAAAGTTCTCTCGATTCAGGAACCGTCCTTTAGATTGGAAAATTGCACATGTCACTCCACTATTTAAGAATGGTGAGAGAGGGAAACCAGGGAATTATATACCAGTTAGTCTAACATCTGTTGTCGGAAAATTACTAGGGTCTATAATTAAGGATAGAGTGACTGAACACCTTGAAAATTTTCAGCTGATCAGAGAGAGCCAGCATGGATTTATAAAGGGTAGATCATACCTGATGAAACTGATTGAATTTTTTGAGGAGGTGACTAAAGTAGTGGACAGGGGAATGTCTGTGGATGATATGTATATGGACTTCCAGAAGGCATTTGATAAAGCCCCTCATAAGAGACTGTTAACTAAGGTTGAAGCCCATAGAATTAAAGGCAAATTATTGACCTGGCTAGGAAATTAGCTGAGCGGAAGGAGGCAGAGAGTAGGGATAATGGGCAGGTACTCTAATTGGCAGGATGTGACTAGTGGTGTCCTGCAGGGATCTGTGTTGGGGCCTCAACTATTCACTGTTTTATTAACGACTTAGATGATGGGACAGAAAGCCACATATCCAAATTTGCTGATGACACAAAGATAGGTGGCATTGTCGGCAGTGTAGATGAGAGCATAAAATTACAAAGGGATGTCGATAGATTAAGTGAATGGACAAAACTGTAGCAAATGTATTTCAATGTAGGCAAATGTGAGGTCATCCACTTTGGACCTAAAAAGGGTAGAACAGAGTACTTTCTAAATGGTGAAAAGCTAAAAACAGTGGAGGTCCAAAGAGACTTGGGGTCCATGTACATGGATCATTAAAATGTCATGAACAGGTACAGAAAATAATCAAAAAGGCTAATGGAATGCTGGCCTTTATATCTAGAGGACTAAAATAGAAGGGGGTAGAAGTTATGCTACAGCTATACAAAGCCCTGGTTAGACCACACCTGGAGTACTGTGAGCAGTTCTGGGCACCACACCTTAGGAAGAATATATTGGCCTTGGAAGGAGTGCAGCGTAGGTTTACCAGAATGATACCCAGATTCCAGAGTTAAATTATGTGGGGAGATTACACAAATTAGGGTTGTATTCCCTGGAATTTAGAAGGTTGAGGGGTGATTTGATTGAAGTTTTCGAGATATTAAGGGGAACAGATAGGGTAGATAGAATAGAAACTATTTCCGCTAGTTGGGGAGTCTAGGGCCGTGATTTTTTCAATGGAGGCGGGTTGGGTGCGAGTCAGGTAGTTTCCGGCTTCCAGTCCTGCCCCCAACTGCATCCGGCCCACAGACGTGATTTTACATTGATTGACCTTGTTAAGCCTGCCCTGCGGGCTTGCCGGCCAATTAAGAGGAAGCCAGTCAGATGACGTCATTTGATGACGCGTCATCTGCTGGTTTTCTTAAAGGGACCATGCACAATTTTTTTTTGACAGCTGATTTCTCAGTGTTTGACAGCATTGAGGTGCTGCAAATACTGACAATCACTGTACAAAGGTGATCTCTTGCACCCAGGCTCTCCAGTGACTCCCTCCATATGCTGGAATAGATGGCAGCTGCAGGTGAGGTGACAGAAGCGATCTGTCACTGGTGAGAGAGGCTCTTCCAATGAGGCGGCACTGGACATGGATTTCAAAACTTGTTACCTAAAGAAATGTGTAAATGCATTAAAAATGAATTTCCCAACATTTTCTTACCTCTGAGACTCACCAGTGCACCATTGGATCCTTCACACCACTTCTGCAGCTGTCATCAATCCAGAAACATTACAGCAGACTCACAACACGCCACACTTACCTGGCGTGGTGTCCCGAAGTCGGGAAACCTGAGGCAGAAGCAGCAAAATTAAAATATAGCCTATCAACTACTATCAACTACCTGTTAACAGGCAGGTAATTGGCTTTAATCCTCTTCCCGCTGCTCGGTGTCGGGTCCATGCGCAAATCGGGGACCCGACACTTGGGAAAATTGTTTGGAGGCGGGTTGATGGCGGGATCTCAACCCGCTGTCAATCAAAATGATTTTACCCTTTGACCCGCCTCCAAACCCGCCCTCTGAGTGCCGGCAAAATCTAGCCCTAGGACTCGGGGGCATAGTCTAAAAATTAGAGCCAGGCCTTTCAGGAGTGAAGTTAGGAAACACTTCTACACACAAAGGGTGGTAGAAGTTTGGAACTCTCTTCTGCAAATAGTAATTGATGCTAGATCAATTGTTAATATTAAATCTGAGATTGATAGATTTTTGTTAACCAAAGGTATTAAGGGCTATGGGGCAAAGGCGGGTATATGGAGTTAGGTCGCAGATCAGCCATGATCTTACTGAATGGCATAACAGGCTCAAGAGGCTAAATGACCTACTCCTGTTCCTGTGTTCCTATGAACCTATTGAGTGATATGAACTGAATAAGTCAGGTAGTTAGTGAACTTCCTGAGTGATGCACATTCTCTGAAGAAGCTTGTTGGTGAGCCTGAGTGATATGCACTCTTGAACGAGCAACTCCATTAGTGAGCCTTCCTTCTGTCACACTCCAACGAAATGTTCTTGTTCGATAAACTAGTCTATCATTGAACCACCTCAAATCTCATACACTCTTTCTCATAAAATGCACCGCTTCTGGCCTCTCTCTTGCTCTGGATCTGTCTCTCATTTTTCCAATTACTGATTCCGTACTCTTGGCAACACTTCTAAGTACATGTGACCTGATTTTGTAATTTACTCATGTATTTTTTTGATGTAATGGCTCACACCAGATTGTGAAACATCAAAAAGTAAAAGACCTTAACAAACAAGATCCAAACACAAATATGCCAAAATCTGACCTAATCACATCCGTCCTGATACCTTGGCTTTCTAACATTTTTACAGCCATTGCAGGCATCATTTAAATGCTATTAAATTTAATGACTAGTCTACAAACTCATGTATATATGCGAGCCTAATAATTTGTTACCAAGCCTCTATTACACAAGATTTGATGAAAAATTACAAAAGAAATCACAACTAAAACTCTGATTTTCAGTTTTTTCCAATTCTGATGAAGAGTCATCGACCTGAAACGTTAACTCTGTTTCTCTCTCCACAGATGCTGCCTGACCTGCTGAGTATTTCCAGCATTTTCTGTTTTTATTTCAGATTTCCAGCATCCGCAGTATTTTGCTTTTGCAGTTTTATCTAATTGGACCCAGGTTTTCACTTACTATGTTCAACCGATCAGTTTTATTCTATGATTATAGCCTTGTTGCTAAGCGGTTCTTATTCTTGCAACCCACTGAATGTATCCTGGTGAATTGGGCTTGACAGTAAATGAGTTACACTAAATAAAGAGTAACTCAGCTTTGAAGGATTTTGTTTGCACAATCTAATCACAAAGAGTTACCATCCTCTGCTTGGAGATTGTTTCTGCCACAGCTGTTTAAAGCTCAGAGTCCATCGTAGGAAGAAAGGAAATGAGAATAAGGGCAAAGGAAGCAAGATCTGTAGGAAAACAAAAAGTGACTATAAAAAACAAACAGAAAAAGGAAAGAAAAAGGGGGAAGAATATAATAAAATAACAAATAAAATATTTGTGGTTGTTAAGTGACCAAAAGTGACAGTTAAATAACAGGCCAGTTGTGCTACAAATTTTACATTGATGTGACACAGTTTTGACTTTGTATGGATTCAAATCCTATAATGTAATTTAGGGTGAAGTCACCTGCATTAAATGTAGGCAGTGGATTGAACCTAGCTACAGGAGGTAATCTAAGACTGGGGGGTAACTTTAACTTTGTGCGATAGTGTATCATGGGCGAATCGCCAGCTCATTTTACATCTCTATTGAATCAGGAGAGATGTAAAACGGGCTGGCGATTCGCTAGCACCAATTTTACACAATCGCACAAAGACAAAATCTACCCGGTTGGGTGTTGAGCTTACTGTTTAAATGTAACATTTATAAAAAGGTCCAAGGTGTCCCAGCCAGAGATTTTTTTTAAAAACGTCATTTTTACTCTTCCATCAATTCTTCATGCACATCTAAATGGAGCCTTAATTTGAATATACGGAATGTTCCCTGGCCAGAGAGTGATGAGGAGCCAGCAGTCAATCTAAGCAGATATCAATCTCAGGCTGGTGGTACCCGTGCTACAATATGGTGGAGAATGCACAAACTGCACTTGCTTGTGGCATTTGGCTATTATGGATGCAGAAACTGTTTTGGGAAAACCTTAAAAAGTTCTATTGGGTTCAAGTTATGCTGTGTGATATTAGTAACACATGCGTTGATACATTTGTATGAAATTCTTTTGCCCACTATTTTAACAAAGGCTTCAAATGGAGTAACACCTCTGTTAAAATAATGGACAGAGGAATTTCACGTGAGTGTGTCTATGCGTCATTACTAATATTGTGCGGTGTGATTTCAACCCCAATAGGTTCTTTGAAATTATCACAGGTATGGAATTCTCGAAAAATACACTACAGATTTATATTGCCTGTATTGGAGACCAACCAAAAATGAAGGGTGACACTGTTGTCTCAGTTTTCTGTGTTCAGGTCATTGCCAAAGGATTAGTTTTAGTCACTTAGATCTTGCAGTCTCTTTCACGTTGGCACCAATCGTTACACATTCCAGTAAAAGGGGGAGATATTCGGTTGACTGTGGAGAATGAGTAAAACTAAAATAAAGTTGAGGAATAAGATGTGCTTTGAAAATTTGGAAAATATATAAACAGTCTCTGTAATTTGTGTTTTGATTGCAATCAGCCCAAGTTACCAAAAGAATTTGTTTGTGTTATGATTCTCATGACCTAATTATACAGTGGGAAGGGCTTTCATAATATTTACACTCAACATTCTGAACATGAAACCATACATTTACAATGAAGACTGCAAATGGAATCTATTTAATGACAACATATTCAACTGCTTTTGGGGTTTGGCCATTCCATATCCATGGGAAAAAGTAATCATTCTTTTATCTCTGAAGAGGCTGTTATTTATGGCGTTAATACTGGATGCACTTTTTACAAGATTCTGAGTCACAGATGTTCCAAGGTAACTATTCCAGCAAACTTGCCTGGTGGATCAAGGTTTTACTGAACTAGGCAAATGACTAACTCTATATCATAGTTTCTTTTCATGGTTTATCCCAAGTACTGTGCTGAATCTGTGTTTTTTCCATCATTTTGCCTAACTTGGGTAAGAATTTTTATTGGGTAAGAATGTAGTTTCCTACATTACAACGGTGACTAAACTTCAAAAGTACTTAATTGGCTGTAAAGTGCTTTGGGATATCCTGAGGCCGTGAAAGACACAATATAAATTCACAGAATCCCCACAGTGCAGATAGAGGCCATTTCGGCCCATCGAGCCTGCACCGACACATATCCCACCCTATCCCTGTAACCCCACGTATTTAATTCAAGTCTTTCTTTTTCTTTAATTAAAAAATCTAATGGATGTTTCTTCAGAAACGTATGCAGCGTAACTATGACTATACATCGGTCCATGGTTGAAATGATTGAAACCTTAGATTCCCTATCTGAAGGTCATGACAGTGAATGCCAGCATGCATCTCATTAGTTCACAGTTAGTCCACTAGATGGAGTGTTGTGTGATAGTTATTGTACTGGAATCGTGATAAACTGATGGCATCTGATCCACTCTCTTCTTTCATCCAGTCACAGCAGTGCATTGAGAAAGGGATGACTTTGCTGATCAGATCAGTCTGCTCTCCTAGCTGAGCCAACTTCTTACTTTTATTTCAATTAGTGCTAATGTTTCTCAGCAGTTTGCTATTCCTTTAGTCATACCATTCTGTGCGTACTTATACAAGTAATTACTGCTGTCAGGAGATTTTTTTCTTGCTAAAATTAAAAATAAATAATGTAATAATAAATGCAGCTGAGAAACATTCACAGTAATTGAAAGGAAAGTGGATATATACGTGAAAAGGAAAAAAATGCAGAGCTATAGGGAAAGAGAAGGGAAGTGGAACTAACTGGATAGCTCTTTCAAAGAGCTGGCACAGGCACCCAGGGCCGAATGGCCTCCTTCTGCGCTTTATGATTCTTTGAGTAATGGAATGAGAAGAGGTGATGTCATGCAGATATCCTTTTAAAATAGTTGATTTGAGGAACTGAATTGCAGGGGGAGGTATAATTGTTTGGGATTGAGGCTTGAATTGAGCCTAGACTAATAGAATGAAAGTCTCCTCTACGTGGCAGATGGAAGAGTCTTAGGAGAAAGGTGTTTGACCAGTCTCAATCCAGATCACCATGCACATGAGTCCACAGCACTAAGAAATGCCTATTGCTTAACACTAATGGGCAAATTTATTCAGGCTGCTGTACATTATCAAATAAGAATTACTGTTTGAGAATAGAAATGTATGGTAAGGAATGCTTGAGGTTTTGACCAACGTATGTAGTTGGCGCAGTGATGGTGAATGTTACCATGCATCTATCTCATTTGGTGTAAAAGTAATGGCCCAATTATGGTCATCATTCAGCCTGACTAGCATTAAATTCAGTGAGGAAACAAACACAGTGAGTGAACTGCAAGGTTATGGAGATGTAGGTGTGGTTACTTCAGAGTGGTCCAAGTTCTCACTTCTGATGAGCATGTTCTCTGCCAAAGAGAGGAAGTAAAGGCAATGTTAAATCTGCCCACATGTTACAGCATCCACAATCAAAAGATCAGTAACACTAGTCAGGGCACTGTTAAGATTATATTATTAATAACTTTGCATCACTTTTTATTGGTTGGCTTTTAAGAAAAGGTTTGATGTATGGTCATTATTTAGAAAATTACATTTTACAAAATGGGACTGAGGAGTGCACTACACTAACCTAGTAAGGAGATGGAGTTTAAATCCAGCCCAGGGAAGGGTAATTATAGTCTCCTTTCTGACAGCTATTAAGATCCTAAGTGAAGAACTCTGGGTGTTTGCAGTTTTACAGTAGACACAAGTCTACAGTATTCAAATAAAGGTTTGTTTGCACTGTAAATGTTTCCCTATCTGTGATTTGAGAAAGAAGCAGGCAAAGAAATGTTCTTACATTGTAGGGGATACAAATTATCTGCAAATCCATAAGAACCAAAGGTTAGAAGAGTCCTGACAGAGGTGCCCCAGGACCGATCTTGCAATATGACTTTCCTCCACCATGTGTGCAAATGCCTTGAAGATAAAGGTCTCAAATATCCTTGCGATCTACTCTAACGGTGTAAGTGTAGCGGAGCAGGACTCCCCGCCTGCTTTGGCCCCAGGCTGGAGACACCATTCCAAATTCTGGGTACAGGGTTATTAATATAACCAGGGTGGTTTGCCAGCTTCTGCAAGGATGCATCACTGGCACTTGCTCCGATCCGCCCTTGCAAAGTAGAGTGGCCCACAGCTACTTTGCCCGAGGTCCCAGAGACCAACTGGGGCCAAAGAAAAAAATATTTTTTTCATGTCTTTGGCACCAAAAGGAGCTATCTGCCCGCCAGGCAAGGCCATTCATGTCCTCTGGGATCGATGGCCTTATTCTACTAAAAGTTTGGGGCCTTCAGAGGGACTTACACCAGTTCTCAGCTGCTGTGAGTTCCGCTGAGGCTTTCAAGGATGTAAAGGGAAAAATTTCCCAGGGAAGCCCGGGAACTCCCCCTGACACCCTGCTTTGACTTGGGGGTGAGCAGACAGAAAATCCATGAACAGCCTCCGACTGGAGTTTAAAGGGCTGCTCTTAACGAGGCTTAATCCTGAAGGAACTGGGTCCCACCCCACATTTCAGGGCCCCCAGGCAGAAATCAGGTTTTCCACCTTCTCCAGTCCTAGGAGTTATGGGGCCAAAGACTCTAATGAGCTGTTACAAACAGCTAAGTGGCCCCCCCAGACTTTAAGGGTTTCCATCTTAAGAGGGAGGACCCGTACGCGAGAGGGGAGAATTAGACTGGTGCGGTAGACAATACTGTTCTAAGGCACATGGCTAAAGTAATATGAGGCAGCTATTTGCTGTTTCAGCCATGTAGTCATTACTGGCCTGCTCCTGACTTATGTTGTCACTGTGTGGGAAAAAAAGGAGAAAATGTTCCAGTTGCCAGCACTGTCCTCCCCTCCCCCACCTTAACATATTAGACACACATAAAAAGAAATGCATGTGTAATAATAGAGCACTTTAGGTTACACCACTTTTTAAATTGTTTTTGACAATATGTGAAGCATGCCTCTTAAAATGTATTATAAAAATATTTAGAACATGCTGCTGTATTCTGTTGACCTTTCTAACTCAAAGGGCAGTTCAGCATCACTGGGGAGTTTCCAGACAAGCTGTGTTCCTGGAATAGGCCGCAATAGCATGACTGAAATATTTCACTTAAAGTCTGAAATATTGGCACAACAGATGCAATGTCTGTTGTAACTTGAGCATTTACAATTTTCATTTTTTTTTGGTTTAACTTAAAAATAAGTAGGACAAACACAACTGGTAATACAGTGGGGAATGTTTTCCTGTTTCCTCATGTGGAAATACAGATTTTCCTCCACCATTTCCTTCACATTCCCAAACTTAACTACACTATCCTCCCTCTTCTGGAAAGTGGGCGTCTCAAGACACTAGACATTTGCACCAAGAGGTGTGTGGTACAAGAAGATCCCCTCCACCACTGCGGTTCTGAGGAGGCTGGCAGTCAAGCTCAAGTCTTCCATTTGGGGAGTTCAGTAGACCGCTAGTGTAGCTTTTAGGCCACTCAGTACTAAAGTTTTAACTGCGTGGGTCACTTGTGGGGCAGTTGCTGAGAAAAATGGCTTGGTACCATCATTAAATTAGCATTTGATGTTGTATGAATCTAAGACACCAACAGGTTTTAACTGACCAAATGTTTATTCCTGGAGACCCTGCTGAGACCACTACTAATCATTGTCACTGGTACAACTAGTTGATGTGTGTTGAACATCCACAAATTATACAAATGAAAGAAAACGCTCAGTTGTCCCTCCCTCTGAATGTGTGTGTGAGCTATCAACTCATTTGGGGGTTTAATGTCACCTGCTACGCCTTGGTTTGTGTAAAGTTGCTTTGCCTGATATTTTAACACAGTTGTTACCCTTGTAAAATAAATGGGTTAATGACTATGCTAAAATAGCACACAAAGGAGTTTAATGCAAACCTGTTGAGCAGTGCACTACCAGAGGACATTGAAGCCCATGCTTAGAATTTCACGAGTGAGAGAAAATGGATCACTTAAGCCACTTTATCTCGCCTTCAAACTCCGACAGTGATACTATTAAACAGTAACCTGAAGCATTGAAAAAAAAATCTGCATTTCAGCACTGCAGTATTTTACACGGCAGCAGCGTATTGTATTATGTGTGACCCAAGGAATAATTGTTTGCTGCAGTGCTGGGCGCTGAAAATGTTTTGGGGAGTTTTTCAGCTTCAGAGATCTCAGAAACTCTATGCTGACGTAATCTTGTGTGCTGAAAGATAACAGAAAATGCACTGTTCTGTTAAAAGATATTAGCATAGCATCAGAATCTGGTGAAAGGAAAGTTGAAGAAAAGCAAAATGTTACCTGAAATGTCAAATAAACCCCAGAGAAGCCAGATCTGACATCCAGTTCTGTCAAGAGGTTATGGGATATACCACAATATGCACACTATTACACAAGCAGGGAACTGACATTCCTTAACATAATACTTCAAAATGATGCTATCAGATGAAAGATGCTTCTTGTATTAATGTAACGCAAAGACCCAGTAAATGTGGTGTTTGTGACCCTCAAATACATTGCTGTGAAAAAGGTGATGAAGGTGTTGCCTCTTGTGAATATAGTGCCAGTCACTTGCTTGATACGTGTCTGCAATGCAGACTACCTGATGTGGCACATGTACCTGAAGTGGCGTGGAACAATCTGGTAGCATGAAAACTTAATGTTGTGGTAATCCTGACTTCTAAAGGAAGATTCATCCCTGTTCCAGATGTTGTTTACAGATCATCCTGCAGGAGATGGTACATCTGTGTAACAGCCTATCTAGTGAAGTGGAGGTGGCAAAAACAGGCATCCAACATGTGCAGGTATATGCGGAGGGGTTTATAAACATGGGTCCCCGAGTAGTCTTGGGAACAGACTTAATACGTCAGGTGTCATTGCACCTGCATTTGGTGGCCCCCTCATGAACTCCTCTTGCTTATTTCAAGCACGTTTGGAATTCAGCAAGGAATTTCCGTGCTCACCACCTTGTACTGTGACATTTAAATGCCAGCAGCAACCAAGAACACTGAAAGAAAACATTGGTAGGAAAAAAACAAAATGCATAAATAGCAGCATTCCCTGCAAAACAACTAATGATTGGGATAAAATGAAGCAAAATTGCCCCAGAAGTTATGCAACGAGTTGTGATCTGGAATGCACTGCCTGAATGAGTGGTGGAAGCAGGTTCAATAATAACTTCCAAAAGGTGAATTGGATAAATACTTAAAGGGGAAAAATTTGCAGGGCTATGGGGACAGAGCAGGTGAGTGGGACTAATTCAATAGCTCTTTCAACGAGCCGGCACAGGCACGATGGGCCGAATGGCCTCCTTCTGTTCTGTATCATTCTATGATTCTATGATAGATGAAAAACACAGTTCTTGTACTGCTAAGACATTCACCTACCTCTATTTACAAAATATACGCAATAAACTACTCAATCCTTACTTGCCTTTCACGATATCAGACAGCATTGAGACACAGTCCTAATGTACACAAAACACCCCGCAAAAAGTACATATATTTTCAACAAGAGAAGACACATTAGTACATCAGGATTACTCATTGTTGATTTTAGATTGCATGTTATTCTTTCATCAGGCTGAGTTGTCAAGCTCATATGATCACTGTACTGTCGTACTGGTGAGGAGTGCAATGGCTTCCGTATCCAGAATTACTTTCAGATAACCTGTTACTTAAATCGATTATATTGTAACAGTAATGTTTTCAATATTTTTCAACTTTGTGACAAAAGATCAGATGCATCTTAAACTTGTGCAAGGAATAAACTGATTGTAAAATGTTGCAAAAAGTATAATTCATTTACTGTTTGTTTTGTTCCAATGTCTAAAACTACTTTTTCATTCAAATAGATTTTAAAATAGATGCCAGCTGAGATTCAACTACATTTATATAATTGAAGATGGGGTAGATTTTCATTTTCAGAAGAAGGATCTTTGATCTCGTGATTTGCCTATTTTTTCACAGTTGCTCTTCCCACCACCCCCCCCTCCCCCCGATCCCCCTTCCCAGTTTCTCATTGTTTTGGTTAATGTGATTGAGACTTGGTGAAGGAACAAGTAGGTCAAATAAATTCAGATAAAATATTACACAAGTGTTGTTTAACTTTGTGCTGAATTATCAAGATTCATGGATTAGTGACGATGATAAAAATGCTGTGGCCTGCATGCACCTGTACTCTGTATGGGGGTTTTAAGTGGTTTTCAGTGCAAATCCCACACCATGCTTATCTATATAAATGTCTTCTCTTCTTCTTAGGCAGTCCCTCGGAACCGAGGATGACTTGCTTCCACATTAAAAATGAGTTCGCAGGTGACTGATGAGTCCAATGCAGGACCTACAGTCTCTGTCACAGGTGGGGCAGACGGTGGTTGAAGGGGCGGGTGGGTGGGGTGCTTGGGTTGACGTGCGCTCCTTCCGCTGTTTGCACTTGGCTTCCGCTTGCTCCCGGCGAAGAGACTCGAGGTGTTCGGCGCCTTCCCGGATGCTTCTCCTCCACTTTGTGTGGTCTTGGGCCAGGGATTCCCAGGTGTCAGTGGGGATGTTGCACTTTTTCAAGGAGGCTTTGAGGGTGTCCTTGAAGCATTTCTTCTGCCCACCTGGGGCTCTCTTGCCGTGTCGGAGCTCCGAGTAGAGCGCTTGTTTTGGGAGTCTCGTATCGGGCATGCGGACGATGTGACCCATCCATCGGAGCTGATCGAGCGTGGTCAAAGCTTCGATGCTGGGGATGTTGGCCTGAGCGAGAACACTGACGCTGGTGCGCCTATCCTGCCAATGGATTTGCAGGATCTTGCGGAGGCAGCGTTGGTGGTACCTCTCCAGTGCTTTGAGGTGCCTGCTGTACATGCTCCATGTCTCTGAGGCATACAGCAGGGTGGGTATCACTGCTGCTCTGTAGACCATGAGCTTAGTGCCGAGTTTGAGGTCCTGGTCTTCAAACACTCTCTTCCTCAGGCGATCGAAGGCTGCAATGGCACACTGAAGGCGGTGTTGGACTTCGTCATTGACGTCTGCCCTTGTTGACAGTAGGCTCCCGAGGTATGGAAAGTGGTCCACGTTGTCCAAGTCCAATAAATGTATCAAATATATAACCGCTCCCTCTTTCCAAATGCTATGCTCCTCCAGGAGAGCAGCTGTTTGGCACTGAAATTCATCTGTCTGACGGCCCTTGGACGTGAAGCCATGACCATAGAATTAGAATCCATTTTCTTAACAACTAGCTTACAGTGGATACATGTGTAGACTTCCACCAGCTGAACTGGATTTAACTGGGCTGTTGTATCCAACTGGGAGTATTTAGAGCTAGCTTTATTCATGAACAAGCCAAGAAGAGTCGCAGAAAGACCTCCACGATGACAGCCCCTTAGAGCTGTTTGCATTTTTGTAAAGCCCTTTAACGAAATATGACACTTATTTTAGGATGCATTCTTAAGATTCTGTTGGTCACCTGAAGAATGATACAAGGAAGTTGCCATGTACTGATGCTGTAGTGTAAACTCTCTTTATAAATTTGAAAGCGTGTCACGGTGGTATTGTGTAGGTTATGGCCTCAGGCCGACAACTTCCACACACAGAAGTTCTCATTTTACTCGTGGAGGTGAATTGAGTCCAAGCAGACCCCACAGGGAACGGAGGAGAGCCAATGAGGCAATCATTCCAGACCATTCATTGCACACTGTATGAGTCAGTTACAGTCAGAGACATGCAAATAGGTTTCTTGGTCAGGGAACGGCACTGAAGCAAGTTAAGGGGGGGGAAAATCTAAATACTGTAGTGAGGAATTTAAAAAACAATTCAACAGCATAATTTATGTTGCTTCTGTGCATGATGCAATTGATTCAATGTTGCATTGAACTGCTACGTTGCTGCATGTGCTTCACGGCTGTAGTTGCAACATCCTGTCTGTATCAGCCTGGGAGGTCCTTTATAAAGTGTAAAACTGAGATAACCAAGTGCACTTGCCACTTAGCAATGGCAAGGTCATTGCACAGAGAAAATAGTTAATGGGCCAGGTATGAAACCTTTCCAGCATCCATGGATTACTTTACAAATAGATCCATTGTGGCATGGTGTCAAATTTTGTCTGATTATACTCCTGTGAAAGGCCTTGGGACATTTTACTACATTAAAGGCGCTTTATAAATGCAAGTTGTTAACTTTTTGTTTGAAACACTAATGCAGTTAACAGCAATTCTTGTGTACCGGCTGTTATTCGATACATTTA